>AP025055.1:17993512-18228458 GCA_036186865.1 Eustoma russellianum
TAGTTGGACATACACTTTAAGAACGCACATATGTATAGCATATATATATGCATTAAGATGTGAAAATGGGTAAGGTATGTAATAGATAAAATGCAACTCATAAGAGCATGCATTAAATCGGCCAAGAGGCCTTTTTGAGCTAATAATGGCTTCAAGACTCTCCATGCACCCTAAAAAGTAAACCATGGTTAAGCCCTAAATGAGTTTCATAATGATGTTCATGCACATGAGAAATCTTCCCCTTCCCTCATAATGAAACCGCCGGCTATGCCCTTAATCAAGAGGCCTCTTTCTTCTTTTAATAAAAGCCTCTTAATCCATCTTTACTCCACTAACCATCCAAGGAGTTTCCAAATAGCAAGAGTCTTTCCCCTCTCTTTTCCTCAAGACACACGGCCAATTGAGCCAAGGAAGACCAAAATCCTTTTCATCTTCAAGCCTCAAGAATCCTCTAGGTAAGTACACTCTAAACTCCTTAAGAGAATTTTATATCTTACATAGAGTGAAGCTCACATTGCTACTCTTTCTTGCTCAAAAACCGTGACCCCCATGGTCACTAGGTTCAAGTTTTTCAAGCTCTTAAGTGGTACTAGCTTCTTAGTGGTTTGAACACCATTCAAGCCTCATCTTGGTAAGTCAATCTAGCCTCCATTTAGCTCTATCTTTTATTTAAGATAATAACTAACATTTGTTCTTTCCCTCCTCCAAAACCGTGGGGTATATGTTGAAGAGGAGGGAGGCTTCACTTCATTTCATCCAAATTCCAAGCAAAGGAACGGTTTAAGATTGAAGAGGCAAGTACACTATAAATATTCTTGACTTGTGTGTGAAAGTATATGCTTGAATGTCTAGCTATTACTAAGATTTAATCTTAGGTGGCAAATGTTAAGCTTGAAGCATGAAAGTTTCGGACTTCTTAAGAAAGGTGACTTGCATGTGTGTAACTCCCTTAAAGATGGATTCTTTGATCCTTTGAATATGAATATGATGCATGTCTAAGATGTATGTGGTAAAGCTCTCTTCTTTAGTATGTAAATGGGACGGTTGGATGAAAAGGTTGGGGTGAATAATATTCTTGTGAAGGAATGTGACTTGTGGGGTAAAGGATGTATATAAGTTGTATGCTTGGGTGTTTTATGACTTAGGTGTAAAATGTTCATTATGGAAATGAAATATAAGCCCTTGCATGTGTATGAAATGGGCTGTTTTGGGGGTATGGGACATACAAATTAGATGTGCCGTGAATAGACTTTATTTTGTACGAAATGTGCAAGATCAAGGTGTGCTATGTGTAACCTTCAAAACCGTTTTTGAAGTGATTTGTAGGTGACCTTTAGAATGTTTTAGAAGCTGTAATGTTTATGTTAAGAAGTGTATTTGATGGTTAGTGAGCCATTTTTGAAGAATAACATAAGTTGGGACACTTTTAGTAAGTAAAGTGACAAAAGGGAAAAATCACTGGAACAAGACAGATTCATGTGACATTTTGTATCACCTGAAAAGGGATCTTAGAAGTATTCAATCAAGCTAATTTTTGGCATAACCTTAGCTCTATGTATTTAGTAAATATGAGAGTTGGAGTTTTGGTAAAAGAAGTTATGGTTTGTCCTTAATGGAATTTCTAGTAAAATTGGTCAAGCTGAAACTACTGGACTGGACAGAATTTAAGTGACATGTTGATAGACTTTAAAATGGACCTTAGAAATATACAAATAGGCTGATTTTTGGTAGGATGCTAGCCTTATGTGTTTACTAGGTCTGTGACTTGGAATTTTTGAAAAAGGACTTAAGGTTTGGTCACAATGATTTGTAGTAAAACTGGCCACTCCAGAATCAGCATGTATCCGTTTTTGGGGAAGTGAGTAAATGACCCCTTTAAAGTTATTAGAGTGCTTTGAAATTTTTATTGTAATTACTTAGGACATAGGTGAGCATGTCCATGAAAATCAATTAGCTTGGAATTATTATCTTAAGGGGTAACTACCGAAGTTAAGTTGGTATTATTAATCTGGAAAATTGGGCAGAATTACTGAATTGGTTGTGAGGCTTTATTCTTGTGGGCTTGGACTTATTTGTATGGTTTGGGCTTATGAGCAATAAATCCTGGTATGTCTGCAGTATTTTCCAGGTGTTTGCCCAAATTAAATGAGACTTAATGGGCTTAAAAGAAGGGTAAAAGAAGGGTACTGCACTACTGAATTCAGCAGTATCCTGTTTGGTAATTTAATGATTTGAAGGTTTTCTACGTCTTGACTCGTTACGTAATTTTTATGACAAGTAGACAAGATACCCTTATGCATACCTATGTCATGAGATCATGAAAATGAGCCGAATTATGAGGTTTTGAAGCCGCGCAAACAGAACGTTAAAAATGGAAATTTTTCCAGCTTAAAGTATAACACTGTACCTGTATGTATGTGACGCATTTGGTCACGAATTGCATAATGCACGTTATAGATTGCATCATCGTCATTTACATGATTTATGAAATTGATTTTATGACAAAGAATGATGAAAAAGCGTTTTTAAAGAAAAGATTCAGTTTTCAAAAGAACGCTTTCCATTGGTACCATTTATTTCTGGCCAGCTTAACCCGCTCCAGATCTGGGGTTAATTTATCTGATGATTATGACCGTTCAGGCCCGGAGAGAATAGACCTGATTATGATGATTATGACCGTACAGGCCCAGAGAGAATAGACCTAATTATGACGATTAAGACCATACAGGCCAGGAGAGAATAGACCTGATGACTATGATTGATGATATGACTATTTTCGGATCCGAAAATAATAGATTCGAAGGGAAGAATATGACCGCCTCAGATCCAGATAGAATAGATCTGAACACTCTCTTGTTTTTATTGACGATGATGTTTTGAAAGAAAGAAAGAAAGAAAGAAAGAAAGAATTTATCCTCATATTTATCACGATGCATCACATGTGCATACTCATGCATGTTGCATTTAATGGTTAGTCGAATATTTGGTACACTGTTACTTAGGCCAAGATGTTATGACTTGATATCTCCTAAGTTATGATTTTTAATAAGTTATGAGCTTGTTACTTACAAATATTGGATGGAAGGTCAGGTATGTTACTAAACCAAAATTTTTGGGGTTTGGTTCTTGTGTGTACTTTCCATTTAATTCATGATTATTTATTGTTTACTTGCTGGTGACGTTGTCACTCACCCCTAATTTTTCCTCTCAGAACCCGCAGGAAATAGGGTCGAATGGATCGAGGACGAGCCTAGGATTCCTTATCAGTAGAAGAGCGAAAGGAGGATGACTTAAAGGTTTTTGTCGTGATGGTCATGATTGATGAACTTTTTATGAACTTATGTTGGAAACATTAACTTTCGGATTTCCGCATTTTGTGAACATGTTTGTAAGACTTATGATGGATGTTTAGACGCTTTTATTTTAAAAGCTTTTATTCTGCCTCGGTTTCGCTTACTTGTTGATGTGTAAGCATGAAGGTCCACATATTTTGTTATGGACTAAGACATGTTATGAATTGACGCCTGGTACTCTCCGTAGTGAAGTACAGCAGGTGCACCGTATCCGGCTAGACGGGGGTGCGGGGCGCTACAGGTGGTATCAGAGCCGAGGCTCTAGATCTGGGCAGAATACAGAATTAAGTTATGATTTTAGAAATCTAAGTTTGATCTTAGATGTACGTCATGATCTTAGAAAGAGAGTAGACCTTAGACTAGGATGACTTAGACTGGAAATTAGGGTTTCGGCCCGATGATAAAGCCCTAGTCGATGGCATTTTATAGAATTTAATTCGTATCGTATCTGCTTACATGCCCACTTGGAATTTCCATTGGATTATGAATTAAATTTTGTCGCTTATCTCGGTATGTCAACTTCGAATAAAACCGACGCTACGTGGTGCAGATGACATCACAGTCCGGTAAACTGACATCATCACTGTCACCCCCGGGAAGCAGTGGGTTCTACTATCGGCAGTTAGTTAAAGCACATGTTCCGAGATTTGGTGGAGAGTCTAGCTCGGAAGAAGCAGAAGAATGGTTAAATGAAGTCGAAAGTAGCCTTTTGCTGACTCGGGTGCCGGATGAGATAAGGACACAAATTGTCCGGTCATTTCTGATTGGTAGGGCCAGCAAGTGGTGGAGGACTAGTATCCAGCCACTGCCTAGACCGATAACTTGGACGAAATTTCTAGAAGAAATTTGTGAGTTTTATCTCTCTCCGGACTTGGTCATGAGGAGGATTGAGGAATTTGACACATTAAGACAAGAGCCGAACACTACCGTCTCAGAATACGCTCATCGGTTCACATTGGGACGATACGTTCCTTGGATTATGGAAGATGGAAAGTATAAGGTGATCAAATTCATGCGTGGTTTAAACCCTCAGATTAAGATCCTGCTAGTCAAAGCATATTCGAAGACCTTTGATGAATTACTGAGGGATTGTTATAGAGCGGAGCGAGATAATAAGATAATGGAAGAACGAAGTAAGAGACTTAACGATCGTATCAAAAGAAGAGGAAGAAGGTGGCAGCCATATTCATATAGGACCACCAACGAGACAACCAGAAATAACAGTCTAGACCGAAGAATGGTTTATCCAGGGATCTCTGAAACACCTAAACCGTAAGCAGGTACATCTGACTATCCAACTTAAATACAAAGTACCTATGTTTTACCTTCCTTATTTCCCAAGTATGAATAGTCACAGAGCGATGTGATAAGGAACCTTGAGGAAAGATTTCTACATAATCAGTGGTAAGTGGACAAGGAAGACAACTAGAGTAGCACAACTAAAGCATGAAAACTAGAATACGTCACAGAATGTTAGGATCCCCAAACAGTCGGGTAAATACCTGGATAAGTAGATATCAATAAGACTATAATAAAGAATAGGTACCGCTACTTAAGACCAAGGAGTTATTTGGTCAATTTAAGGTGAACAATAATACCTTAATTCATCCGTGCCGTGAAAGAAAAATCACAGATCCTATAGGGGACGAGGAATATTTGAGACGTCAAGAACATAAGTTTTCAAACAGGAACAACAATTCCAGTTCGATTTTATGAGATAGACGAACTGGGAATACCTGGTGAAGGATTGGGTTCATCAAGCTATAAAGATACATTATCAGTTATATATACGAGACAGCATATATGGAAGATATTCGAAGGTGGTCGTATACATTAATAACTCTAGAGTGAGTATTGTTATTGAAACATGGAATCAAGATTAAAGATGCTTAAGATAAAGAGGTAAGCTGTGATAATGGGTATAGAGAATAAAGGATAAGTTCAAATGTAACCCTTAAGAAAGGCTGAACAAAGTGGTCCTAAGAGGATGGAAAGACATTTTATTTGATATTATGCATCCAAAGGTGAAGACAGAGAATCAAAGACCTACTAGATTTTCATAAACCTTCCTAAAATCCGGATGGAGAGGTGATTACATCCTTATAGATGCTACGACCAACCTGCCAAGGGCAAAATGAACAAGATGCCAGTAGGGCCATCATAGTTATTTAATGAAATCCACCCATACCCTGGCCTTTTGCAAAACCTTGTAGAGGGAGGAAGTGGCCATGATTGGAGCAGAATTAGAAGTAACGAAAACGACGACCACGGAAAATTCCGAAAGGAAAAAAAAGATTCACAAAAGCGCCACTAAGGAAACCACGTGAGGGACATAAGGAAACATGAAAGCTTGTACCATACTATTTCAAGTTTCGAGGACGTAACTTATAATAAGGGGAGGAGGATGTTGTACCCCACCAAAAATAGTACTATATCCGGGGCTAGTATGAGGTGATACAGTAGAACGATATTTCTGAAGGAGAATATTTTAAGCTTTACCAACGTATTAAAGGAAAATAGTATGGTATCTCAAGTATGAATTATGAAGCATGTGAGTTGATAGCTTTCCCTCCAAAGATTACTCATAAATCTCGGCCTAGAGTATTGGAGACATTAAAATGGAGTTTCTTGTACTACAAGCAAAAAACCCTTTGTAGTATTGGTAAAAGAAAGCATGGAAAGTTATTCTAGCATTTAGTGTCCTACTAAATGAGATTTAAAAAGTAAGAAGGGGAAAAGTATTCCTTTTCCCCATTAAAGCCGCCGGGTAGAGGGAATAATTAGGAGACAACCTTTTTGCTAAAAAGGCTAACTACACACGCTAATTGCTTACTAAAGCAACAATATAAATAGTTATGCATGATGTAGTCACAATATGATGTTATTATAAGGATATGTAACTCACCAAAATTTCCCTTAGAAACCGTGAAACACATGGAAGGAAGAATAGGGATCAAGATTGTACTATGAATATTTCCTCCAACTACCTAGTAGCCCCGCTCTTCGATCTACGTTGCTACAATGGTGGCTCTTATCCTCCGCTAGAACACTTAAAGGTAATCTTCGTATTGTTGGTCCTATTATGCTTTGTTGGTCTATTTGGTGGGTTTATACTAATCATACATATGGAGATGCGGACTTACCACTTACAAACATTTTCAAACTTACTCGTCAATCATGCTACGACTGGACTACCTCCTTACATAGTACATCGTTAGCGCAATATGCACCCTCTCTTATTGATGCTGGTTTCTCTGCAAAGCTACAACCAAAAATAATAGTGCCACTCAAATGGAGGCTTCCCCCATCTGGTAAATTAAAACTAAATGTGATGCGTCAGCTACCAACTCTTACGCTTCGGCCGGATCAATTTTGCGTGATTCACTAGGGCGCATGATAGCAGCTCTTTCATTTAGACTACCTTATTTGTCACCTCTCTGAGCGGAAATACAGGCCCTTCTATATAGTATCATATTCTTTGGACAAATACATCGCAACCACATCATTGAAACGGATTGCCTTCAAGTCACACAGCCGAATACTCACATGGCGGCATTGCCTGAATATAAGCGTTTGCAGTTATTTCTCAGTCTTACGAATAGTGAGCTTACTTACATTCCCAGAGAGATCAACATGGTTGCCCATTACTTGAGCCAATTTGCACGAACAGCGCCTGCCACAAAACTCTTTACGTCCGCAAATCATCTACCCATCACGGCACATGGATTCTATCACACAGATGGTGTTCTACATGTCTTACGCACCTAGATCTTACGGCTTGCAAATTTATTTTGTTGCCTGTACTCTTATGGTACAGGCAACTCTGGTACGTATGGTTAATATTCTCATACATAATCAGTTAATTGCGTTTCATCATAGCGATTTATTTACTTTGTTGCCCGCAGTCTTTGGACTTCGGGCAATATCGGTATGTTGCTGGACTTCTTGTACGCTTATTTGGCACATCCACATTACATCGGCTGCCTCTAATGAGTCTTGTGTTGCTTTCTTGCGAGGAACATACTCAAAGATATTTATTTTGCAATGCTGGAACTTATTTCTGCGGAGCATCAATGGCTGGACAGAGTATGCTGCTGCATCACCAAATACAAATATTGACTGCTTTTTCCCATGGCTTTGCAACGTCCTTCATCACAATCATTACCAAATAGGAGATACCAATATAGATTTGTTATGTATCATATTCAACTACTTGGCGTTAGCAGTTAGACAATACCACTCCAATAATGTAAATATGTACGCTTTTTCCTTCGCCAAGGTTTTATCCATAAGGGTGGTTTTACTTGGCAAGGTTTTAATGCGTCATATCATATATGATTGGAGACTGCACATTACTGCTACTTTACACTTCCGTTTTTCGTATGATATACATTTTTGTAATAAGGTTTGCCTCCACCACAAGTGAGGAATTATTATTTTAATAAAATCCTGCCTTTATTCAAAAAAAAATAGATATATATATTTATATGCGGGAAATATATAGATATATATAGCATATATGTGTATATACTTCGGCCTATGGTGACAATGGCCTAAAGGACCTTAGTTCCGTGGAAAGTGTATTTAAAGGATAATAGTTGGACATACACTTTAAGAACGCACATATGTATAGCATATATATATGCGTTAAGATGTGAAAATGGGTAAGGTATGTAATAGATAAAATGCAACTCATAAGAGCATACATTAAATCGGCCAAGAGGCCTTTTTGAGCTAATAATGGCTCCAAGACTCTCCATGCACCCTAAAAAGTAAACCATGGTTAAGCCTTAAATGAGTTTCATAATGATGTTCATGCACATGAGAAATCTTCCCCTTTCCTCATAATGAAACCGCCGGCTATGCCCTTAATCAAGAGGCCTCTTTCTTCTTTTAATAAAAGCCTCTTAATCCATCTTTACTCCACTAACCATCCAAGGAGTTTCCAAATAGCAAGAGTCTTTCCCCTCTCTTTTCCTCAAGACCCATGGCCAATTGAGCCAAGGAATACCAAAATCCTTTTCATCTTCAAGCCTCAAGAATCCTCTAGGTAAGTACATTCTAAACTCCATAAGAGAATTTTATATCTTACATAGAGTGAAGCTCACATTGCTACTCATTCTTTCTCAAAAACCGTGACCCCCATGGTCACTAGGTTCAAGTTTTTCAAGCTCTTAAGTGGTACTAGCTTCTTAGTGGTTTGAACACCATTCAAGCCTCATCATGGTAAGTCAATCTAGCCTCCATTTAGCTCTATCTTTTATTTAAGATAATAACTAACATTTGTTCTTTTCCACCTCCAAAACCGTGGGGTATATGTTGAAGAGGAGGGAGGCTTCACTTCATTTCATCCAAATTCCAAGCAAAGGAATGGTTTAAGATTGAAGAGGCAAGTACACTATAAATATTCTTGACTTGTGTGTGAAAGTATATGCTTGAATGTCTAGCTATTACTAAGATTTAATCTTAGATGGCAAATGTTAAGCTTGAAGCATGAAAGTTTCGGACTTCTTAAGAAAGGTGACTTGCATGTGTGTAACTCCCCTAAAGATGGATTCTTTCTCCTTTGAATATGAATATGATACATGTCTAAGATGTATGTCGTAAATCTCTCATCTTTAGTATGTAAAAGGGACGGTTGGATGAAGAGGTTGGGGTGAATAATATTCTTGTGAAGGAATGTGACTTGTGGGGTAAAGGATGTATATAAGTTGTATGCTTGGATGTTTTATGACTTAGGTGTAAAATGTTCATCATGGAAATGAAATATAAGCCCTTTCATGTTTATGAAACGGGCTGTTTTGGGGGTATGGGACATACAAATTAAATGTGCCGTGAATAGACTTTATTTTGTACGAAATGTGCAAGATCAAGGTGTGCTATGTGTAACCTTCAAAACCGTTTTTGAAGTGATTTGTAGGTGACCTTTAGAATGTATTAGAAGCTGTAATTTTTATGTTAAAAAGTGTATTTGATGGTTAGTGAACCATTTTTGAAGAATAACTTAAGTTGGGACACTTTTAGTAAGTAAAGTGACAAAAGGGAAAAATCACTGGAACAGGACAGATTCATGTGACGTTTTGTATGACCTGAAAAGGGATCTTAGAAGTATTCAATCAAGCTAATTTTTGGCATGACCTTAGCCCTATGTATTTAGTAAATATGAGAGTTGGAATTTTTGTAAAAGAAGTTATGGTTTGTCCTTAATGGAATTTTTAGTAAAATTGGTCAAGCTGAAATTACTGGACTGGACAGAATTTAAGTGACATGTTGATAGACTCGAAAATGGACCTTAGAAGTATAAAAATAGGCTGATTTTTGGTAGGATGCTAGCCTTATGTGTTTACTAGGTCTATGAGTTAGAATTTTCGAAAAATGACTTATGGTTTGGTCACAATGAAATTTGTAGTAAAACTGGCCACTCCAGAATCAGCATGTACCCGTTTTTGGGGAAGTGAGTAAATGACCCCTTTAAAGTTATTATAATGCTTTGAAATTTTTATAGTAATTACTTAGGACATAGGTGAGCATGTCCATGTAAATCAATTAGCTTGGAATTATTATCTTAAGGGGTAACTACCAAAGTTAAGTTGGTATTATTAATCTGGAAAATTGGGCAGAATTACTGAATTGGTTGTGAGGCTTTATTCTTGTGGGCTTGGACTTATTTGTATGGTTTGGGCTTATGAGCAATAATTCTTGGTATGTCTGCAGTATTTTCCAGGTGTTGTCGCAAATTAAATGAGACTTAATGGGCTTAAAAGAAGGGTAAAAGAAGGGTACTGCACTGCTGAATTCAGCAGTACCCTGTTTGGTAATTTAATGATTTGAAGGTTTTCTACGTCTTGACTCGTTACGTAATTTTTATGACAAGTAGACAAGATACCCTTATGCATACGTATGTCATGAGATCATGAAAATGAGCCGAATTATGAGGTTTTGAAGCCCCGCAAACAGAACGTTAATTCTGGAAATTTTTCCAGCTTGGTGAATAAGACCGTACCTGTATGTATGTGACGCATTTGGTCACGAATTGCATAATGCACGTCATACATTGCGTCATCGTCATTTACATGATTTATGAATCTGATTTTATGACAAAGAATGATGAAAAAGCGTTTTTAAAGAAAAGATTCAGTTTTGAAAAGAACGCTTTCCATTGGTACCATTTATTTCTGGCCAGCTTAACCGGCTCTAGATCCGGGGTTAATTGATCTGATGATTATGACCGTTCATGCCCGGAGAGAATAGACCTGATTATGATGATTGTGACCGTACAGGCCCAGAGAGAATAGACCTGATTATGAAGATTAAGACCGCACAGGCCCAGAGAGAATAGACCTGATGACTATGATTGATGATATGACTGTTTTCGGATCCGAAAATAATAGATTCGAAGGGAATAATATGACTGCCTCAGATCCGGATAGAATAGATCTGAACACTCTCTTGTTTTTTTTGACGATGATGTTTTGAAAGAAAGAAAGAAAGAAAGAATTTATCCTCATATTTATCACGATGCATCACATGTGCATACTCATGCATGTTGCATTTAATGGTTAGTCGAATATTTGGTACACTGTTACTTAGGCCAAGATATTATGACTTGATATCTCCTAAGTTATGATTTTTAATAAGTTATGAGCTTGTTACTTACAAATATTGGATGGAAGGTCAGGTATGTTACTAAACCAAAATTTTTGGGGTTGGTTCTTGTGTGTACTTTCCATTTAATTCATGATTATTTATTGTTTACTTGCTGGTGACGTTGTCACTCACCCCTAATTTTTCCTCCCAGAACTCGCAGGAAATAGGGTCGAATGGATCGAGGACGAGCCTAGGGTTCCTTATTCGTAGAAGAGCTAAAGGAGGATGACTTAAGGGTTTTTGTCGTGATGGTCATGATTGATGAACTTTTTATGAACTTATGTTGGAAACATTAACTTTCGGATTTCTGCATTTTGTGAACATGTTTGTAAGACTTATGATGGATGTTTAGACGCTTTTATTTTAAAAGTTTTTATTCTGCCTCGGTTTCGCTTACTTGTTGATGTGTAAGCATGAAGGTCCACATATTTTGTTATGGACTAAGACATGTTATGAATTGACGCCTGGTACTCTCCGTAGTGAAGTACGGCGGGCGCACCGTATCCGGCTAGGCTGGGGTGCGGGGCGCTACAGGTGGTATCAGAGCCGAGGCTCTACATCCAGGCATAATATAGAATTAAATTATGATTTTAGAAATCTAAGTTTGATCTTAGACGTAAGTCATGATCTTAGAAAGAGAGTAGACCTTAGACTAGGATGACTTAGACTGGAAATTAGGGTTTCAACCCGATGATAAAGCCCTAGTCGATGGCATTTTATAGAATTTAATTCGTATCTGCTTGCATGCCCACTTGGAATTTCCATTGGATTATGAATTAAATTTTGTCGCTTATCTCGGTATGTCAACTTCGAAAAAAACCGATGTCGTGCAGATGACATCACAGTCCGGTAAACTGACATCATCACTGTCACCCCCGGGAAGCAGTGGGTTCTACTATCGGCAGTTAGTTAAAGCACATGTTCTGAGATTTGGTGGAGAGTCTAGCTCGGAAGAAGCAGAAGAATGGTTAAATGAAGTTGAAAGTAGCCTTTTGCTGACTCGGGTGTCGGATGAGATAAGGGCACAAATTGTCCGGTCATTTCGGATTGGTAGGGCTAGCAAGTGGTGGAGGACCAGTATCCAGCCACTGCCTAGACTGATAACTTGGACAAAATTTCTAAAAGAAATTTTTGAGTTCTTTCTCTCTCCGGACTTGGTCATGAGGAGGATTGAGGAATTTGACACATTAAGACAAGAGCCAGACCCTACCGTCTCAGAATACGCTCATCGGTTCACCACATTGGGACGGTACGTTCCTTGGATTATGGAAAATGGAAAGTTTAAAGTGATCAGATTCATGCGCGGTTTAAACCCTCAGATTAAGATCCTGCTAGTCAAAGCATATTCGAAGACCTTTGATGAATTACTGAGGGATTGTTATAGAGCGGAGCGAGATAATAAGATAATGGAAGAACGAAGTAAGAGACTTAACGATCGTATCAAAAGACGAGGAAGAAGGTGGCAGCCATATTCATATAGGACCACCAACGAGACAACCAGAAATAACAGTCTAGACCAAAGAATGGTTTATCCAGGGATCTCTGAAACACCTAAACCGTAAGCAGGTACATCTGACTATCCAACTTAAATACAAAGTACCTATATTTTACCTTGCTTATTTCCCAAGTATGAATAGTCACAGAGCGATGTGATAAGGAACCTTGAGGAAAGATTTCTACATAATCAGTGGTAAGTGGACAAGGAAGACAACTAGAGTAGCACAACTAAAGCATGAAAACTAGAATACGTCACAGAATGTTAGGATCCCCAAACAGTCGGGTAAATATCTGGATAAGTAGAGCTCAATAAGACTACAATAAAGAATAGGTACTGCTACTTAAGACCAAGAATTTAGCAGGTCAATTTAAGGTGAACAATAATACCTTAATTCATCCGTGCCGTGAAAGAAAAATCACAGATCCTATAGGGGACGAGGAATATTTGAGACGTCAAGAACATAAGTTTTCGAACGGGAACAACAATTCCAGTTCGATTGTTATGAGATAGACGAACTGGGAATAGCTGGTGAAGGATTGGGTTCATCAAGCTATAAAGATACATTATCAGTTATATATACGAGACAACATATATGGAAGATATTCGAAGGTGGTCGTATACATTAATAACTCTAGAGTGAGTATTGTTATTGAAACATGGAATCAAGATTAAAGATGCTTAAGACAAAGAGGTAAGCTGTGATAATGGGTATGGAGAATAAAGGATAAATTCAGACGTAACCCTTAAGAAAGGCTGAACAAAGTGGTCCTAAGAGGATGGAAAGACATTTTATTTGATCTTATGCATCCAAAGGTGAAGACAAAGAATCAAAGACCTACTAGATTTTCATAAACCTTCCTAAAATCCGGATGGATAGGAGATTACATCCCTATAGATGCTACGACCAACCTGCCAAAGGCAAAATGAACAAGATGCCAGTAGGGCCATCGTAGTTATTTAATGAAATCCGCCCATACCCTGGCCTTTCGCAAAACATTGTAGAGGGAGCAAGTGGCCATGATTGGAGCAGAATTAGAAGTAACAAAAATGACGACCATGGAAAATTCCGGAAGGAAATAAAAAGATTCATAAAAGCGCCACTAAGGAAACCACGTGAGGGACATAAAGAAACATGAAAGCTTGTACCATACTATTTCAAGTTTTGAGGACGAAACTTATAATAAGGGGAGGAGGATGTTGTACCCCACCAAAAATAGTACTGTATCCGGGGCTAGTATGAAGTGATACAGTAGAACGATATTTCTGAAGGAGAATATTTTAAGCTTTACCAACGTATTAAAGAAAAATAGTATGCTACCCCAAGTATGAATTATGAAGCATGTGAGTTGATAGCTTTACCTCCCAAGATTACTCATAAATCTCGGCCTAGAGTATTGGGGACATTAAAGTGGAGTTTCTTGTACTACAAGCAACAAACCCTTTGTAGTATTGGTAAAAGAAAGCATGGAAAGTTATTCTAGCATTTAGTGTCCTACTAAATGAGATTTAAAAAGTAAGAAGGGGAAAAGTATTCCTTTTCCCCCATTAAAGCCGCCGGGTAGAGGGAATAATTAGGAGACAACCTTTTTGCTAAAAAGGCTAACTACACACCCAAATTGCTTACTAAAGCAACAATATAAATAGTTATGCATGATGTAGTCACAATATGATGTTATTATAAGGATATGTAACTCACCAAAATTTCCCTTAGAAACCGTAAAACACAAGGAAGGAAGAATTAGGGATCAAGATTGTACTATGAATATTTTCTCCAACTACCTAGTAGCTTTTTCATTAAACATTCTTAAAAGTGTTCAAGCATGATGGAGCCTACTAAATACACCCTAGCCACCGAATATAAACCCATGGGTAGTCCATGGTAACTCCTTAAACCACATTAGTAACTAACTTAAGGAATAATAAGGGATAAAGAAATTTAAGGAGTAAATGAGCTTGGGGATAAAACCCTCCACCACCGGCTTTTGCATTAGGGTGAGCCAAGGGGACTCCACCACTACCTTAGTCACTTTTGGTCTAATAACTTCAACTTGGTGGAAAGTATGATATATTCATATATATATATATATATATATATATATATATGCGGGAAATATATAGATATATATAGCATATATGTGTATATACTTTGGCCTATGGTGACAATGGCCTAAAGGACCTTAGTTCCGTGGAAAGTGTATTTAAAGGATAATAGTTGGACATACACTTTAAGAACGCATATACGTATAGCATATATATATGCATTAAGATGTGAAAATGGGTAAGGCATGTAATAGATAAAATGCAACTCATAAGAGCATGCATTAAATCGGCCAAGAGGCCTTTTTGAGCTAATAATGGCTCCAAGACTCACCATGCACCCTAAAAAGTAAACCATGGTTAAGCCCTAAATGAGTTTCATAATGATGTTCATGCACATGAGAAATCTTCCCCTTCCCTCATAATGAAACCGCCGGCTATGCCCCTAATCAAGAGGCCTCTTTCTTCTTTTAATAAAAGCCTCTTAATCCATCTTTACTCCACTAACCATCCAAGGAGTTTCCAAATAGCAAGAGTCTTTCCCCTATCTTTTCCTCAAGACCCATGGCATATTGAGCCAAGGAAGACCAAAATCCTTTTCATCTTCAAGCCTTAAGAATCCTCTAGGTAAGTACACTCTAAACTCAAGAGAATTTTATATCTTACATAGAGTGAAGCTCACATTGCTACTCTTTCTTGCTCAAAAACCGTGACCCCCATGGTCACTAGGTTCAAGTTTTTCAAGCTCTTAAGTGGTACTAGCTTCTTAGTGGTTTGAAAACCATTCAAGCCTCATCTTGGTAAGTCAATCTAGCCTCCATTTAGCTCTATCTTTTATTTAAGATAATAACTAACATTTGTTCTTTTCCTCCTCCAAAACCGTGGGGTATATGTTGAAGAGGAGGGAGGCTTCACTTCATTTCATCCAAATTCCAAGCAAAGGAACGGTTTAAGATTGAAGAGGCAAGTACACTATAAATATTCTTGACTTGTGTGTGAAAGTATATGCTTGAATGTCTAGCTATTACTAAGATTTAATATTAGATGGCAAATGTTAAGCTTGAAGCATGAAAGTTTCAGACTTCTTAAGAAAAGTGACTTGCATGTGTGTAACTCCACTAAAGATGGATTCTTTGCTCCTTCGAATATGAATATGATGCATGTCTAATATGTATGTGGTAAAGCTCTCTTCTTTAGTATGTAAAGGGGACGGTTGGATGAAGAGGTTGGGGTGAATAATATTCTTGTCAAGGAATGTGACTTGTGGGGTAAAGGATGTATTTAAGTTGTATGCTTGGATGTTTTATGACTTAGGTGCAAAATGTTCATTAGGGAACTGAAATATAAGCCCTTGCATGTGTATGAAACGGGCTATTTTGGGGGTATGGGACATACAAATTAGATGTGCCGTGAATAGACTTTATTTTGTACGAAATGTGCAAGATCAAGGTGTGCTATGTGTAACCTTCAAAACCGTTTTGAAGTGATTTGTAGGTGACCTTTAGAATTTATTAGAAGCTGTAATGTTTACGTTAAAAAGTGTATTTGATGGTTAGTGACCCATTTTTGAAGAATAACTTAAGTTGGGACACTTTTAGTAAGTAAAGTGACAAAAGGAAAAAATCACTAGAACAGAACAGATTCATGTGACGTTTTGTATGACCTGAAAAGGGATCCTAGAAGTATTCAATCAAGCTAATTTTTGGCATGACCTTAGCCCTATGTATGTAGTAAATATGACAGTTGTAATTTTGGTAAAAGAAGTTTTGGTTTGTTCTTAATGAAAATTTTAGTAAAATTGGTCAAGCTGAAACTACTGGACTGGACAGAATTTAAGTGACATGTTGATAGACACGAAAATGGACCTTAGAAATATGAAAATGGGCTGATTTTTGGTAGGATGCTAGCCTTATGTGTTTACTAAGTCGGTGAGTTAGAATTTTTGAAAAAAATACTTACGGTTTGGTCACAATAAAATTTGTAATAAAACTGGCCACTCCAGAATCAGCATGTACCCATTTTTGGGGAAGTGAGTAAATGACCCCTTTAAAGTTATTATAATACTTTGAAATTTTTATGGTAATTACTTAGGACATAGGTGAGCATGTCCATGTAAATCAGTTAGCTTGGAATTATTATCTTAAGGGGTAACTACCGAAGTTAAGTTGGTATTACTAATCTGGAAAATTGGGCAGAATTACTGAATTGGTTGTGAGGCTTTATTCTTGTGGCCTTGGACTTATTTGTATGGTTTGGGCTTATGAGCAATAATTCCTTGTATGTCTGCAGTATTTTCCAGGTGTTGGCCCAAATTAAATGAGACTTAATGGGCTTAAAAGAAGGGTAAAAGAAGGGTACTGCACTGCTGAATTCAGCAGTACCCCGTTTGGTAATTTAATGATTTGAAGGTTTTCTACGTCTTGACTCCAGCTTAATGAATAAGACCGTACCTGTATGTATGTGATGCATTTGGTCATGAATTGCATAATGCACATCATACATTTCATCATCGTCATTTACATGATTTATGAAACTGGTTTTATGACAAAGAATGATGAAAAAGCGTTTTTAAAGAAAAGATTCAGTTTTTAAAAGAACGCTTTCCATTGGTACCATTTATTTCTGGCCAGCTTAACCCGCTCCAGATCCGGGGTTAATTGATATGATGATAATGACCGTTCAGGCCCGGAGAGAATAGACCTGATTATGACGATTATGACCGTACATGCCCGGAGAGAACAGACCTGATTATGACGATTATGACCGTACAGGCCCGAAGAGAATAGACCTGATGACTATGATTGATGATATGACCATTTTCGGATCCGGAAATAATAGATTCGAAGGGAAGAATATGACCGCCTCATATCCAGATAGAATAGATCTGAACACTCTCTTGTTTTTATTGACGATGATGTTTTGAAAGAAAGAAAGAAAGAAAGAATTTATCCTCATATTTATCACGATGCATCACATGTGCATACTCATGCATGTTGCATTTAATGGTTAGTCGAATATTTGGTACATTGTTACTTAGGCTAAGATGTTATGACTTGATATCTCCTAAATTATGATTTTTAATAAGTTATGAACTTGTTACTTACGAATATTGGATGGAAGGTCAGGTATGTACTAAACCAAAATTTTTGGGGTTTGGTTCTTGTGTGTACTTTCCATTTAATTCATGATTATTTATGGTTTACTTGCTGGTGACGTTGTCACTTACCCCTTATTTTTCCTCCCAGAACCCGCAGGAAATGGGGTCGAATGGATCGGGGACAAGCCTAGGGTTCCTTATCCGTAGAAGAGCGAAAGGAGGATGACTTAAGGGTTTTTGTCGTGATGGTCATGATTGATGAACTTATGTTGGAAACATTGACTTTCGGATTTCCGCATTTTGTGAACATGTTTGTAAAACTTATGATGGATGTTTAGACGCTTTTATTTTAAAAGTTTTTATTCTGTCTCGGTTTCGCTTACTTGTTGATGCGTAAGCATGAAGGTCCACATATTTTGTTATGGACTAAGACATGTTATGAATTGACGCCTGGTACTCTCCGTAGTGAAGTACGGCGGGCGCACCGTATCCGGATAGGCCGGGGTGCGGGGCGCTACAAAATATTTCTAATGTACCACAATATCATTTAGATACAATTGCTCTATTTGATACATGAGCAGATTTAAATTGTATTAAAACTAATTTTGTTCCAAAATCCTATAGAGAATCTACAACTACTAGACTCTCTATAGCAAATAATACCAAATTACATGTCAAATGTAAGACTGAAGCTTACATTATAAAATCAAATACATCAATAAAAACAATGTTCTTAGTAGTAGAGGATATCCATCATGCAGTTATACTAGGAACGCCTTTTATGAATTTAATTACACCATATAAGGTAGGAATTAATTCTATTTCTTTCAGAATAAAAAATAAAAAAGTTCATTTTGAATTTTTAGAAAAACCTAAAACAAAAAATTTAGATTTATTTAAAGCTTGTTCAATTCATAAAGAACAAGTGGATGCAATAATCAAAAGTAAAACTTTTCAATTACAATCACTTAAGGACACAAAATATCAAAAAGATAGAACAATCCTTAAAAGATCATAAGATAATAATCAAAATACAAAATCTTAAAATATCATTTGAAAATGAGCTTTGTTCAGATCTTCCAAATGCTTTCTGGTCAAGGAAACAACATATAGTTGATCTTCCATACACTACAGAATTCACAGAAGAAGAAATACCAACAAAAGCAAGACCAGTTCAGATGAATGCTAAATTGGAACAACATTGTACAAAAAGAAATCCAAGATTTAGATACAAAGGGATTAATACAAAAATCAAGGTCTTCTTGGAGTTGTGGTCCTTTTTATGTAAATAAAAATGCAGAAATAGAACGAGGAACACCTAGATTAGTAATAAATTATAAACCATTAAATAAAGCATTAAAAAGGATAAGATATCCATTACCTAATAAAAAAGATTTATTAACAAGGTTACATTCTGTATGTATATATTCAAAATTCGATATGAAATCAGGATTTTGGCAAATACAAATATCTGAAAAGATAGATATAAAACAACATTTACAGTTCTATTCGGGCAATATGAATGGAAAGTAAAGCCTTTTGGATTAAAAAATGTGCCTTTTGAATATCAGAGAATTATGAATAATATATTCATGGATTATTCCAATTTTTGCATTGTCTATATAGATGATGTATTAATATTTTCCAAATCAATAGAATAATATTTTAAACATTTTAAAACTTTCTTATATATAGCAAAGAAAAATGGTTTGGTATTATCTAAATCCAAAATGTCTTTATTCCAGTCTAAAATAAGATTCTTAGGACATCATTTATCTCAAGGTACAATTTTACCAATAGAAAAATCTTGGAATTTGCATCAAAATTCCCAGATAAAATATTGGATAAAAATTAATTATAAAGATTTCTTGGATCTTTAAATTATGTTGTTGATATTATTCCAAATATCATAATAATAGCAAAACCATTACATATAATAGATTAAAGAAAAATCCACCAATATGGACTGAAGAACATACTTCAGATGTTAAGAAAATAAAAAGTTTAGTATCTGATATACCCTGCTTACATATAGAAGATCCTAATCTCTCTAAAATAGTTGAAACAGACGCATCAGATATTGGATATGGTAGAATTTTAAAACAAATACAAAATGGTAAAGAGTATATAGTTCAATATATTTCTGGTCATTAGAATGATACCCAAAAATCTTATTCTACTATTAAAAAAATTTTGAGTATTATATTATGTATTAATAAATTTCAAAGTGATTTATTGAATAAAAAATTTCTTTTACATATTGATTGCAAATCTGCAAAAGAGATTTTGCAAAAAGATGTTAAAAATTTAGCTTCAAAACAAATTTTTGCTAGATGGCAAGCTTTATTAAGTATTTATGATTTTGATATTGAATATATAAAAGGAGATACAAATTTTGTTTCTGACTTTCTGACCAGAGAATTCCTCCAAAACAGACATAATGCCGCGGAAGACAAAAGACAAAGGAAAGCTTCCGGCCAATAAGGAACAATAATATCCCACGGAAAACGTGTAGAGAAAAAGGGGTTTGAATGATTTCAAAATATATGATTTAAATGAGTATAAAAACGAGCATGAGATAAATGTGCATGATATATTGCATATTACTTGCCTTATATAATTCATATATTATGTTGCCGTACTAACGAGCCATGAAGCTTTAAAGCTTACATCAAATGGCAAACATTTGTTGTGTTTACACTATTTTCAGGTGCACCATTAATGAACTAAACTAGTACATTAAGTGAACAAGGCACAAAGGCAACAAGACTAAGAAAGGAAAGTCTCCTCCTCCTCTCTTCATAAATATACACGCCTATATATATATATATAAATATATATTTTCAGATTTTTTTTGAAAAAGGCACATACACATGTATTCCAACGTACTACCGACACGTTATATATTTTACGTACGTACGTTAACGTTAGACCATCATACTTAACTCATATTTATGAGTATATTCAGGTCTTATATCATATGATATAAGTCATGGTGATGACAAATTAAATACGACACGTTAAAAGGTTTTAAACCGAAAATTGTTGTATCGGACGAATACCGAAACTTCGCCAACGTGTCACATACTTGCCATAAATAGATGGCCAGCCCCTACACCTCAAAAATCATTATTAATTTCGTGCATATGATGAAAATTTCAGCAATAAAATCATTCCATGTTGGCACACACAAATCACCCCACATTAAGGCCAAATTGTGGAGATTCCAATTTCAATTTTGTCACATGTTAATGGCGCCACTTTAGACCAGCTAAGTGCTGAGAATTAAAGTTTATATTATATATATTATGTGCAACATAATATATATAACATGTGCAAAAAGTTGGAATTTAATTAGAGAAAAATCGGGTAATCGATAAATATCGAAAATTCGGTTTTCTACGTACACAACACATGGAACATTTTTGGCACATCAATACGACACGTATCTAGACACTTGTTACATATGTCATACATCTTAAAGTGTTCTAAAAAATTAAATTAAGGACTGATTGGAATATAACATGTGTGTATTATTAAATGTGCACTATTTTACAAAGTTAGCAAAAATAAAATTCAGCACATGCCTAAACATGTTAATACACGCCTAACACACTTGATGGAGCCTATGTGGAGCCTTGTTGGCATATTGATTAGTCAAGAATCAAGTTTACAAGATTGGTGACTTGGAGAAAGAAGCTACAAAAGGTAATGTTTTAAACTTTATCTCATTTGTAACACATGCTGAAAATTTCAGCATGTGCATTATATGGTGGCCGATTTTAATCTCTAAAATAGACATATTTTATGTATTGAATTATGTGGTTAATTGGAAGAATAAATGGAAGTAATTTGAATAAGATACAAAGCCATAAAGTGTGATATCTTGAATATCACACATGCTGAAATTTTTCTGCATGTGTGGGAATGTATCTTGAACGTTTTTATGGCCTTATTATTGTCCAAATTTCATTTCCAAAATGATGAAAATATTTGCAACTAATTGGTGATTTATTTTACAAGAAAAATCAATGAAAATTTTGAAGTTATTTGAATTATATCACTATGTAACACATGCTGAAATTTCAGCATGTTAACTACTTCATTATGGCCGATTTTTTACCATTGTTTGGAGAAATATTATCTTGCTTGATTTGGATGATAATCTTATGAGTTATGGCAACTAATTTATGTTGATTTTGGCACATGCTTTTAGTGAAATATTCAGATTTTCTAAGTCATCATATGATGACAACATTCAACCAATCATGAAGTGCCAAGTAAGCAAAGGTTAAATGATCATCCAATGAGAAGGTGTCAAGTAAGCAAGATCATGTCACAATGATGGCATACATTCTCCCAAGGACTTAGAAGATAATTTTCAAGAGGGGGAGAGCACCTAAGGGGGACAGCCATAAGCATAAATGGAAAGGAGAAGAGCAAAACAAAAGACAAGAACAAGCATTGCAAATTTAGTGATCAAAAACACCAACCCTCTCTTCTTCTACACTCTCTTTCTTTCTTCTTCTTGAAAGCCTATTGTACTTATATTCTTATTCTTGAATATGCTTGTCATATACCACCACATACTCTATATCTTTGTAAAAGATTGATCAAGGTGTGATCAATCTTCAATCCTGCTAGGTGGTGGTGTTCGTGCGAATTGTATTATTGTACAAGGTTTGTAAAGGGTTGGAGTTGGTGTGTAACTCCATCAACCCTGTGGTAAGGTGTACCTGCGTGTGTGACTAGTGTGAACCGAGGAAGGTGTTCCTCGAAGACTGGAGTAGGTTGTTTATAACCGAACTAGTATAAAATTCTCGGTGTCATTTACTTTCAGCACCTATATTCTGTTTCTGTACTGTTTACTCTTTTTGTTTACGTTCGTAAAAATAGTAAACGATTTTCAAAAATTACGAAAATTTCCAGAAACATAGCCACATGTCTTAGGGTTAATTTGGCACAAGTTTCAATCCTTTTCAATAAGTATAAGTCACTCAAACATCCAAAGTTCTGAGACTAGTACAGTCTGATTTTCAGGCCCGCAAAGGTTGAGACTTTGAGTGTATTTGACTAACTTCCTGAAAGAATTTTTCAAAAATGTTTCAACCCATTTAAATAAAACATATAAGAGGTTAGTGGTTAAAATTTCAGAGAAATTGGAGTTAAATACAAATAGGAATAAATTTTTCAAAACAGTCTACCGTTTCTGGCAGATTCGTGCAATCTGACCACCAACGATTTTTGAAGGGATTAAAGGTTGAATTTAAATCTGAAATTTTTAGGAGACACTCATAACATCTGAGGCTAAGTTCTCTCAAAATTGCAGAATTTGTGAAGACCTACAACCTAGTTTTAAAAACGTTTTAATACTGGTCCTGAAAACAGAATCTGTTTTCAGAAGTTGAGTTTTTTGGTTTTAAACAAATTTTAAAAACCACACTTTCCGCACCAACTATTCAACCCCCTCTTCTAGTGGTGCCTTGCAGATTGTACAAGTGGTATCAGAGAGCAGGAACACTCACTACAAAAGATCCAACGATTCAGTGAGATGGCAACCACAAATCTCAAAACCGAGCAAGAAGGTATGTCGAGCCAAATGCCTCCTCTTTTTGACGGTGAGTCGTTTATTCATTGGAAACTAAGAATGAAGCTTTTTCTTATGGATATAGATATTGATCTTTGGTCAATTATAGAAGATGGTCTTTTTGTCCCATCTAAGTTATCCACCGTAGACGGAGTCACACTAGAAGTTGTTAAACCTAGACAAGAATATACGAGTGATGATAAAAAGAAACTTAGCATGAATGCTAGGACTATGCAATTGCTCCTAAACGGATTAAGTAAGAGTGAGTCGAGTTATGTCTCAAACTGTTCTAGTGCACAAGAAATGTGGAGGATACTCGAAATGAAACACGATGGCACGAGTCAAGTAAAAGAGTCAAACATAAACATGCTTATTTCCACACTTGAGTCGTTTAAACTATTGCCTAATGAATCTATTGTTGATATGGATCTTCGTTTGACTAACATCTATAATTCTCTTGAGTCTCTTGGTAAAACTTTTACCATGCTGGAAAAAGTACAGAAAGTCTTACGAAGCCTTCCATTAAAGTGGGACCCTAAAGTAACCGCAATAGAAGAAAGCAAAGAAACGAACTCAATAAAGATGGAAGAGTTAATTGGATCACTTATGGTGTACGAAAATAAACTCACCATACGGAAATCGGAATCATCTAAACAAGGTAAAGCTATTGCTTTTAAATCAAATGAATACGTCTCTAGTTCTTCTGATCACGTAGATGATAGTGATTCTGAATCGGATAACGATGACCTAATTCTATTGGCTAAAGGTTTAAGAAGATTTATGAGAAGGTCATTTAGAAACAAAAATAAGGGTACTACAACTAAAAGAAATAAGAACAAGTCAAATGATAAAGATGTTAAATGTTATGAATGTGGCAAACTTGGACATTTATCATATGACTGCCCCAATAAAGAAAAGCAAACACATAAATACCCTGACAAGGAGCGGAACAAGAATAGACCCGTCTCAGAACCTAAGCAAAGGAAACGTGCTCTAAAGGCCTCCACCTGGAGTGATACATCGGATTCCGAGACTGAAACCGAAGAAGAGACTGCACAAGTATGCTTTGTGTCCAAAGCATCTAATGAGGTATCATCTGATTCTGATTCTGACTCTGAGCCTTCTTATGATGATCTTTTTAGTCAGTATTTAGAGCTGCATAAATTCACTAAGACTCTCGCTAAGGAAAAGAAGCGATTAATTGAAGACAAGAAACTGTTAGAATCTTCTAACGAGAATCTTGTCGCTCAATTAAACGATTCAAAGAAAGAGTCATCATGCATCATTGCTACATTAAAGACAGAGATTTCATCATTAACCACTCAAAATAACAAAATGAAATCCGAGATTTCAAATTTGAAATCAAGGAATATAGACCTAGAGAAAATGATGAAACAGTTTGATACAGGATCTAACATGCTGCATCGTATTATCTTATCACAAAAGTATGATAGTAATAAAACGGGTTTGGGATATGTTGATACTAATGAAGTATCCACCAAACCAACTAAGTTTGTTGTGTCCAAGAAAGTAGACACCCCAAAGCCTCAAATGGCGTCTAAGATGACGCAAAAACCGCCTCTTCCCTTATCACGTCCCACTTCCTCTTCATATCATGTGAAATACAATTTTGTACCATATAGATATGAAAAGAAAAGAGTGATGCATACACGACATTCATATCATCCACGAACTACGCACACACACACACAAGGACATATCAAAAACGTCCTTCATTCAATGAGTATAAAGGAGTTCTTGGGCAAAGGCCCAAAGTGCATTCACCACATGTCTACTATGTCGCACCTTCATCTACATTCTTACCATTTGCTAGACCGAGAAGGATCACCCAAGTATGGGTACCAAAAGGTACTTTTACCAAGAGGTGACTAACTAACTTGAAAGGATCCAAAGTTAAAAGGGTACCTAAATCATTTTTGCACATTGCAGGGAGCCCACACATCAAAAGACACAACTATAAAGTGGTTCCTTGACAGTGGCTGATCGAGGCACATGACGGGTGACCCGAGCTTGTTCACAAAATTAAAGAAGGTCACAAAAGGCAGATCCGTGACCTTTGGAGACAACAACGAAGCAAGATCATCGGAAAAGGTACGATAGGAAATCCAAGCACTATTCAAATCTCCAACGTCTATTTGGTCAGCAACTTATCTTACAATCTTCTTAGCATTTCTTAATTTATTGACAATGGCTTTAATGTGTGTTTTACTCATCCTTACTGCAATATAATAAATAAAAATGGAGAAACCGTTTTAAAAGGAAAACGAGAAGGTAACATTTTTACGCTTTCTATGGATGATATGGTAGATGCTAAACTTAAGTGCTTTATGTCAAACGAACCCAATGTGAATTTATGGCATGGACGTTTAGGACACATTGGTATTTCCACACTAGAAAAACTCCAACGAAAGAACCTAGTACGAGGATTGCCTACACTTGATTTAGACAACTTTCAGTTGTGTGAATCTTGCATAAAAGGCAAACAAACACGTGAGTCACTTAAGCCTAAGAATGAAATAAGCACGACTAGAGTCTTAGAACTACTACACATTGATTTGTTTGGTCCTAGTTGCACTACAAGCCTTGGTGGGCGCCACTATGCATGCGTGATTATTGATGATTTTTCTCGTTATACTTGGACTTTATTTCTTGCACATAAGGATGATAGTGCCATTGAAATTGCAAAATTAATCAAACAACTTCAAAATCAATACGGTGTCAATGTGAAGCGATAGAGGCGGTGAATTTAAAAACAAAGATATGATTTCATTTTGCGAAGAAAAAGGAATCAAGCATGAGTTTTCGCCACCTAGAACTCCACAATTAAATGGAGTAGTAGAAAGAAAGAATCGAACATTACAAGAAATCGCTAGGACTATGTCATGCGAAAATAAATTGCCTAGATTTCTGTGGGCGAAAGCCGTAAATTGTGCATGCTACATAGTAAATCGCCTATCTATAAGAAAGAAAATAAACAAGACGCCTTATGAGATATTGAATGATCGCATGCCTAAGATTGACTATTTTCGTGTGTTTGGATGCAAATGTTTTGTTTTGAATACAAAAGATAATTTAGATAAATTTGAATCTAAATCAATTGAATGCATCTTTGTTAGTTATTCTATAAATTCAAAAGCATATAGATGTTATGATCCTCTCACTAGACAAATCATAAAATCTATTCATGTGAAGTTTAATGAATTTGGTGAGATTGATAAAGATAACGAATATGATGATGACTTTGAATTGAAACCCGTGTTGAATGAAGATGATGGTACATTTGATATGCATGACATGAATGACACACTAGAAATGCATGATCACTTAGAAATGCATGATAACATAGAAAACAATCAACCAAGATGGCATAGAGATCACCCACATGATCTCATCATAGGCGACATCACTCACGGCGTGCGACCACGTAGAAGAATTACTTCGGATGAAATAAATCAATTCCATGTTATGATTTCCGAAATTGAACCCAAAATTGTGCATGATGCTTTGAGTGATTCTTCTTGGATTGATGCTATGCATGATGAGCTTAATCAATTCGTTAGAAATGATGTATGGGATTTAGTGCCACGACCACAAGATAAGACCATAATAGGCACAAAGTGGGTGTTTAGGAATACAATGAATGAAGAAGGAAAGGTCGTTAGGAATAAAGCTAGACTTGTAGCACAAGGCTATAATCAAGAAGAAGGAATTGACTACGATGAAACATTTGCACCCGTAGCACGTTTAGAAGCTATACGACTATTACTTGCCATTGCTTGCATGAAAGACTTCAAACTGTATCAAATGGACGTATAAAGTCATTCCTAAATGGATTTATACAAGAAGAGGTATACGTGAAGCAACCACCCGGTTTTGAAGATTTGAAACATCCCGATCACGTGTACAAACTAAAGAAGGCACTATACGGACTAAAACAAGCACCTAGAGCATGGTATGATCGTTTTGCTACTTTCCTTTTAGAAAATGATTTTAAACGAGGTACTATAGATGGCACACTATTTTTGAAACAAGATAAATCGGATTTACTTATTATTCAAATCAACGTTGATGACATTATTTTCGGTTCTACCTCAATAGACTTGTTGAAGAGTTTGAAAATTGCATGAAATCCGAATTTGAAATGTCTATGGTTGGTGAACTTAACTATTTTCTTGGCTTGCAGATTAAGCAAACGAGTAAAGATATTCACATAAGTCAAGCTAAATATATAAATGATATGATTAAAAAGTTCAACTTTGAAAATTTGAAACCATCCCCCACCCCTATAAGTGTCACCACCAAATTGGATAAGGATGAACATGGTAAAGCTTTTGACAATGCCTTATATCGGTCTATGATTGGTTCTTTGCTATATTTAACTGCTAGTAGGCCTGATATCATGTTCAGCGTATGCATGTGTGCACGCTTTCAGAGTCAACCTAAGGTGTCTCACTATAATGCGGTAAAAAGAATATTCTGTTATATTAAGCACACGCCCACCTTAGGAATTTGGTATGATAAAGATTCCGAATTTAACTTACATGCTTATACTGATGCAGATTACGGTGGCTATCAAATAGATAGGAAGAGCACGAGTGGCACTTGCCAATTTATAGGAAACTCACTCATTTCATGGTTTTCCAAAAAGCAAGCAAGCGTTGCTTTGTCCACTACTGAGGCTGAGTACATGGCACTTAGCCTTTGCTGCACACAGTTGTTATGGATAAAATAACAACTTTCGGACTTTGGAATTACTGTAAATAGAATTCCTATATATTGTGATAGTATGAGTGCCATTAATCTGTCTAAGAACCCCGTATTACACTCTAAGGCCAAACATATAGAAGTACGCTATCACATTCTTCGTGATCACGTAAACAATGGTGATATCGTTATGGATCACGTACGCACAGAAGCACAAGTAGCGGATATCTTTACAAAAGCCTTAAATCAAGTCACGTATGAATCTCTTCGTTCTAAATTAGGCATGACTTCAGCTGATGTGATTTGATTTGATTTGATTCTCTTTCCTTATTTACAGGCATCTCTTGATTTACTTTCAAAAATAAAGCGGGAGAGAAAGCATGATTTAAGGGGGAGAGAGATACTAATTGATACTGATTGCATAAATCAAGGGGGAGCGGATTCGAAATTTAAATTTCAAATTTAGAATTTATGCATGATTGAAGGGGGAGCGATAGGATTGAAATCATGTGCATAGGTTATTTTGAAAATCATCAAAAGGGAGAGATTGTAGAGAAAAAGGGGTTTGAGTGATTTCAAAATATATGATTTAAATGAGCATAAAAACGAGCATGAGATAAATGTGCATGATATATTGCATATTACTTGCCTTATATAATTCATATATTATGTTGTCGTACTAACGAGCCATGAAGCTTTAAAGCTTACATCAAATGGAAAACATTTGTTGTGTTTACACTATTTTCAGGTGCTACCATTAATTAACTAAACTAGTTCATTATGTGAAGTACTTAGTTAATTAAACTAAGTAGTTCATTAAAGGAAGCTACATTTGAACAAGGCACAAATGCAACAAGACTAAGAAAGGAAAGTCTCCTCTTCCTCTCTTCATAAATATACACGCCTATATATATATATATAAATATATATTTTCAGATTTTTTTTGAAAAAGGCACATACGCATGTATTCCAACGTACTACCGACACGTTATATTTTTTACGTATGTACGTTAACGTCACACCATCATACTTAACTCATATTTATGAGTATACTCAGGTCTTATATCATATGATATAAGTCATGGTGATGACAAATAAAATACGACACGTTAAAAGGTTTTAAACCAAAAATTGTCGTATCGGACGAATACCGAAACTTCGCCAACGTATCACGTACTTGCCATAAATAGATGGCCAGCCCCTACACCTCAAAAATCATTATTAATTTCGTGCATATGATGAAAATTCCAGCCATAAAATCATTCCATGTTGGCACACACAAATCACCCCACATTAAGGCCAAATTGTGGAGATTCCAATTTCAATTTTGTCACATGTTAATGGCGCCACTTTAGACCAGCTAAGTGCTGAGAATTAAAGTTTATATTATATGTATTATGTGTAACATAATATATATAACATGTGCAAAAAGTTGGAATTTAATTAGAGAAAAATCGGGTAATCGATAAATATCGAAAATTCGGTTTTCTACGTACACAACACATGGAACATTTTTGGCACATCAATACGACACGTATCTAGAAATTTTTTACATATTTCATATATCTTAAAGTGTTCTAGAAAATTAAATTAAGGGCTGATTGGAATATAACATGTGTGTATTATTAAATGTGCACTATTTTACAAAGTTAGCAAAAATAAAATTCAGCACATGCCTAAACATGTTAATACACGCCTAACACACTTGATGGAGCCTATGTGGAGCCTTGTTGGCATATTGATTAGTCAAGAATACAAGATTGGTGACTTGGAGAAAGAAGCTACAAAAGGTAATGTTTTAAACTTTATCTCATTTGTAACACATGCTGAAAATTTCAGCATGTGCACTGTATGGTGGCCGATTTTAATCTCTAAAATAGACATATTTTATGTCTTGAATTATGTGCTTAATTGGAAGAAGAAATGGAAGTAGTTTGAATAAGATACAAAGCCATAAAGTGTGATATCTTGAATATCACACAAGCTGAAATTTTTCAGCATGTGTGGGAATGTATCTTGAACGTTTTTATGGCCTTATTATTGTCCAAATTTCATTTCCAAAATGATGAAAATATTTGCAACTAATTGGTGATTTATTTTAAAAGAAAAATAAATGAAAGTTTGGAAGTTATTCGAATTATATCACTATGTAACACATGCTGAAATTTCAGCATGTTAACTACTTCATTATGGCCGATTTTTTACCATTGTTTGGAGAAATATTATCTTGCTTGATTTGGATGATAATCTTATGAGTTACGTCAACTAATTTATGTTGATTTTGGCACATGCTTTTAGTGAAATATTCAGATTTTTCAAGTCATCAAATGATGACACCATTCAACCAATCATGAAGTGCCAAGTAAGTAAAGGTTAAATGATCATCCAATAAGAAGGTGCCAAGTAAGCAAGATCATGTCACAATGATGCCATACATTCTCCCAAGGACTTAGAAGATGATTGTCAAGAGGGGGAGAGCACCTAAGGGAGACGGCCATAAGCATAAATGGAAAGAAGAAGAGCAAAACAAAAGACAAGAACAAGCATTGCAAATTTAGTGATCAAAAACGCCAACCCTCTCTTCTTCTACACTCTCTTTCTTTCTTCTTCTTGAAAGCCTATTGTACTTATATTATTATTCTTGAATAGGCTTGTCATATACCACCACATAATCTATATATTTGTAAAAGATTGATCAAGGTGTGATCAATCTTCAATCCTGCTAGGTGGTGGTGTTCGTGCGAATTGTATTCATCGTACAAGGTTTGAAAAGGGTTGGAGTTGGTGTGTAACTCCATCAACCCTGTGGTTAGGTGTACTTGCGTGTGTGACTAGTGTGAACCGAGGAATATGTTCCTCGAAGACTAGAGTAGGTTGTTTATAACCGAACCAGTATAAAATTCTCGGTGTCATTTACTTTCAGCACCTATATTCTGTTTCTGCACTGTTTACTCTTTTTTTTACGTTCGTAAAAATAGTAAACAATTTTCAAAAATTACAAAAATTTTCAGATGCATAGCCACACGTCTTAGGGTTAATTTGACACAATTTTCAACCCTTTTGGATAAGTATAATTCACTAAAACATCCAAAGTTCTGAGACTAGTGCAGTCTAATTTGTCAGGCCTGCAAAGGTTGAGACTTTGAGTGTATTTGACTAACTTCCTGAAAGAATTTTTCAAAACTATTTCAACCCATTTATACAACATATAAGGGTTTAGTGGTTAAAATTTCAGAGCAATTGGAGTTAAATACAAATAGGAACAAATTTTTCAAAACAGTCTACCGTTTTTGGCAGATTCGCACAATCTGACCACCAACGATTTTTGAAGGGGTTAAAGGTTGAATTTAAATCTGAAATTTTTAGGAAACACTCACAACATCTGAGGCTAAGTTCTCTCAAAATGTCAGAATTTTTGAAGACCTACAACCTAGTTTTAAAAACGTTTTAAAACTGGTCCTGAAAACAGAATCTGTTTTCAGAAGTTGAGTTGTTTGGTTTTAAACAAATTTTAAAAACCACACTTTCCGCACCAACTATTCAACCCCCCTTCTAGTGGTGCCTTGCAGATCCTACAAAACGTGGGTAGATAAAGTAGAAGAAGAGGAAGAACTTCTTCAAAAAACTCCAATAGCCGCAGTTCCAATTATCCAAATATCTCCCAATAAGACACATATATCCCTTCTTGAAAGCCTATCCAATAGTATAGAATTTCAAGAATTACTTGAAAAACTCAATATTTCAAAAACCACAAAAATAACCAAACCACAATCATCCACAGAAATAACCAAACCTCAGCCATCTACTTCAATAACCCCTAAACCAAATAAAGTCTTCAAACCCCAATCCACAGAGGTGACCAGCAAAATGCCTACTTATAAAAAGGCTGTGCAAACATCTCAATTTGTGGAGAAATCTTTCTATCAATATATTACTACTATAGAAAATTCATATTATAATACTAATCCCTTATTTTCCTTACAAAATTATTTTGGAAATTTTTTTTCTATAAATCATGGAATATTGCGAAAACAACAGAATATTATCAACATTTATTGATGATGACACATTCTGTTGAAATAAAACATCATTTTAATAAAAAATACAGAGTATGTCTTCTCCAATTTTAAAATAGTGTCTATAATGACACCGGAGTAATGGCAAAAAAAATTTGGATCTGTATCTGAAGAAATTGATTTTTCTTTCGGATATAATTCAAATATATTTTCAAATGTCTCTTTTAACTATTGGGATTACCAACAAGCTTGGTTTAATTCCCTATATTTTCAAAACTCTAGGGGTTCATACATGTGGTTGATATTTTTCGATACCAGAAAAATCACAACAAAAAATATTCCATACTGGTTCACTGCTTGGTGGGATCATTTTGGATCTTGCACAGAATATCTGGATACTCAGGAGGACGTCAATGCATCACTGCAATATTTTACCAAGACATATTCTCTGACAAATGAAGAAAAGATTTTTCAGAGATGTTAATATTTCATACGAAGTTCTACTTACCATGGGTATTTCAGTGGAGAGCAGAATATACTCCAAATACAAAAATACCTTTAATAAAAAGAAAATTATATATCAAATGGTGGACATCATTTATTATTCCAGATTCCATTACACCTTACAGAGTTATGGAACAAATAAAAATATCGAATACACAGAAGCAATTTGCGGATATCAGGAATACAATAACTGCACCGGTAAACCCCGAACATGAACAATTTTTGTTACACAAATCAAGGATGCAATCTCATCTTGCAATGGCAAAAGACCCTGAAGAAATGCAGAATATTTTGATGAAATTTGCTCTTCTATTACAAGAAGCAAAGCCATCATCATCTTCAGGATCGACAAATGCAGTTGACGAAGATATTGATTTAATAGCATAAATTGATCATTGTAATATTTGTAATATTCTAGATTGTTGTAATATTTCTTTTTAACATTGTAATATTGTTGATGTACTCATTGTTATATCTTCGATATAACATGAAAAAAACATTTATTAAAATATTCAAGCAGGAAATTCCAAACGTTTCATAGTGGAGGGACCCTTATTTTGTCTATATTCCCCTCAAAATTCCTATAAAAGGAGGGTGATATCCAACCTTCAAAAATACAATTTTTTCACTACCTTTACTTTCTCACACCCTCTCTCTCTCAATTCTCTCCCTCTTTTCCATCTAATATTTTCCCAACCTTTCTTCAATATCCTTCCAACTCAAGAACAATTTATTTTGTTCTTGATAATAGCCAATAACCTTGAAGACAATAACCATGAAGATCTCCCGTTTCCAACAATAGTTGTATCTCAATATTTTGAAGAAATATTTATGGTATGAATTGAATTCTTTTTATTTTTCAGTTCTTTAATATTCTATTCTTTTATTTAATATTTATGCATTGGGGCGGTACTACCGCCTAATTTTAATTATTGCTTATATTTATTATATATCTATACAATTGGGTCGGTATATACCGCCTGATTTTTATTATTATTATTATTATTATTATTATTATTATTATTATTATTATATTATTATTATATAATATATATATATATATACATATATATATATATATATATATATATATATATACGACTGGAATTAGTTTCGCCTAACCTTATTCCTCTTTTTAGTTTTATATTTTACTGTTCTTTATTTATCTACTTGGTGAGTTTAATTACCCCCTTTTTATTCTGTTTATTTTAATTTTGTTTTACTTATTGTACTTACAGTTTTTGTTACCTGCTTTGCTATAATCTATTTATCTATATATGTGTGTGTGTGTATTTGTTTTAAATAAAGAACTTTTTATTAAGATAAACCTCACTTATGGTGGAGGAAAACCATATTACATATAGGTTCCTCATACGAAAAAACTGAATGTAGTGATGTAATGATTGTCAACCTCCAATCATATATGATATGCCACATTAAAACTTTACCAAGTAAAACAACCCTTGTGGATAAAACCTTGGCGAAGGAAAAAAGCATACATATTTATATAATTGGAGCGTTGGTCCTGTACAATTCGCACTGAATAATTTAACTGAAATAAAATATGTATAATATGTGCCGTACAATCCCACAGAAAATGCCCGATCATCCCACTTCCGAGTATCCAATGTGTAGACCCAGCCACTGCCTGACTGGCGCAGGGTAGAAGCTCTTCCAACATCATTTGATGGAAGCCCTGCGCCCGTCCTTGCTTGTGGTATATGGTGGTTCCATGCATTGTAAACAGAATCCGTGCATGCCATATAAAATAATCAGTCAAAACTGTAAAAGCAATATGTAGAAAGAGTAATAGGATTTTCACAAACATACCAACGTTGCCTGCATTCACAGGGAATACATGCAACGACGAGAAAGCCACGCCACTGGTATTTGTTCGTCGCATCACAATCATTATGCTGCCATCCATTTTATCCTCAAGCAAAACAGAATAGAAATTGTTACTCTCCATATGGTAAGTGAGAGTGTAGCGGAAAAATAAAACAGTAACATCAAAGAAAACATATCCATGTTGCCTATGTCAATGTGACATAGGCAACAAATGCAGAAACACGCCAACCCATTGGGAGACATCTAAAACGCAACTGTGGGACCAAAGAGTCCAAAATAATTGCTCCATGAACTTCACACGGCAAGGAAGATAAAGATGGGTAAAGGGTTACTCCTGCTGATCTTAATCCATACCGAGAGAGTGAATGCACCACAGTGTTGGTCTCTCGTGGAGAATAAGATAGAGATAAAGAATTTAAGCATAAAAACTGTATTGTACGTCGCAAGTCAGAAGCATAAGGTCCTGTAAAATTGCCTGGAGTCGATGAGTGATGCAACAACATTTTACAATCAGTTTCGATGATGAGATGGTCATATGCGCTGGAGTAATAGATGAGGGCATATTGAAGTGCCATAAGTTCTGCTCTCAAAGTTGTCATAGCAGGCAAATAAAAACAGATGGCGGAAACGAGATCCCTATTATAATTATGCAGCACCGCAGCTGCGGCCGCGCTTAAGCTGCCCACCGTTGCATCAACATTTAGTTTTAATTTACCTATTGGCGGGAGCTCCCAACGGACCACTTTTGGTCTATTTCACCAAATAGGTGGTGAGAAAGAGAGTCACGTCAAGTGTGGTATGTGTCGAGCATACTTATGGCCCTGTGTCGTTGCACACCAAGTAAATATATGCTCCCGATTTCTCTCATACAGTCTTTTATATGAAAAACTGTCTTCCCCAAATCTGATAGTCGTATACTCTTTCCAGATAACCTAGAGTACCAAGAAAGGAACAACAACACGCAAGTGACCCAGCATTGTATGTAGCAACGAAGTGCGCCACCATCGGCTCAGAAATTTACGAAGTGTAGAATGATTTGGCATTGGCCCAAAAAATATTATTGAGATCTCCTGCCATAGAGGCTTTATTGACTGACAACCAAGAAAAATGTGATCTAAGTGATCCGAATGTATTTTGCAAAAGACAGTGTGTAGGAAATATATTTTGCCACATTTGTAAATTTTCAGGCAGAGGCAATGAATGCATCCATAATCTCCAAAGAGACAGGCGTCCATCCAAAGGTAAGCTCAGCCACCAAACGTATCTATAATGATCAAAATGAATAGAGGTCAAGACAAGCTGCTTATAGGCCGATTTGATAGAAATTGTCCTGAGGCTTCAGCCATCCAGTAATATCCATCCTGAGTAAGATTTACACGAGGAAGCATATAGGAATTCATCCAACAGAGACGCTTCCAAGTAGCTAAGTCATATATATGAGAATACATTGTTGGTCGTTGTCCATATTTCGCCCGACTGTACACTGCCCACAGAGATGAGGAGTGATGATATTTCCACCATAATAGACAATCATACGCCTGCTGGATATATGTTAGACTGCGAATGTCCAAACCGCCATTCTCCTTAAGTCAACAAACACTTTCCCAAGATTTCCAATGATGACTACCATTCCATAAAAATTGTGACATTTTCCGATTTAAAACATCCAATACAATCTTTGGCAGCCTTGAACTCGATACAATATGTAGCAGAATAGAACATAAGACATGACGAATTAATATCACACGACCATCCATAGAGAGTAATTTAGAGGACCAAGCATTAAGTGTGGCATCGAAACAAGCAATTAAAGATGTACAATAAGCCGCACGATTGATACCTTTATACAAAAAAGATCCAAGATATTTTATAGGTAAAGAAGTCAGTCATATACCTAACGTGTTTGAAACTCAGGTCCCAGATACACCTACTCCCACAACCACCTGGCTTTTTTGAAGATCTACCAACTGCCTCGAAGCCTGCTGATATGTATCCAAGAATTGGCGAAAAAGATGCAAGTTTCAAATTGAGCCATTTAAGAAAATTACAAGGTCATCTGCAAATCCAAAATGTGATATCCTAGGCACTCTGCCCGCTTGAAAACCATGGAGAACCCCATCCGCCATTAAAGTATTCAGGCCGCAAGAAAATCCTTCAGAAGCGAGGATAAATAAAAGATGCGATAGAGGATCACCCTGTTTAACCCCGCGCATCACAAGAAAAAACCGGCAGGTTTCCCGTCAATTAAAATCCAACATCGAGTGTGTTGTACCCAACGGAAATCGTTATGTACTTAAGACTCGTATGAAGTGGTTTAATAAAATGTTAGTTCCTTCAAGTGCATTTTATTAAGTTTTATTACCACTTCTTTAATTACATTTTCTTAAAGTAAATACTATAAGAAATAGTATAATACTCCAAGCATGTCTTATGAAGCATGTGAAATGACAATTTTGCCCTCCCAAGATTTTTAGAAAATTTTGACCAGAAGGGTCTTAAGGGACTCTAGAATACTCTTCCTCTTACAAGACAACTAGCTTTTAATAGCCTTCTTAAAAGTAAGCCTAAAAGCTTACACATGAAATTCAGTGTTCCACTAAATGTGTCTCAAGAGTTTAAGGAAAAAGTTCCCCTCCTTTTTCCTTTAAGGCCGCCGGGTATTACCATGATAAGGCATCCATGAGATCATTTTCAATTTAAATGCTCCAACTAATCACTTTTTTTGTCTGTCAAAGAAATTCTAAAAAGGTCTCATACATGTAGTAAATTATGAGGTTGTTCCAAGATTGAAGAATTCTCCCCTTTTTCCTTAGAAACCCTTGGATGCAAGCAATGGGAGATTAATGGGATTACCTTTACCATTAACACCTCAACTAACAACTTTAGTGATCTCTTTACCTTAATTTATCCTCAAAACAACTAAAGAGTAAAGGAGCTACTAAGTAGTAAATAAAAGCCCCGCCCTAAGACCCCAACCGCCGGGGTATTACACCCATGGTTAAGCCATGAGAACTTTATCAACAGCCCTAGTTACTTTTTCTTAACCCAGCCCCAAAAGTAACTCAAGGAGTAAATGTTGCAAGACCTCATGATGGTGTTACATGCAAGTGAAAGGTCTCTTCTCCTCCTCTTTTATGAACCAAAGAAACTACCTTATGTTGGTCTTGCAAGAAACCATTTTCAAGTTGAACCTAGAAGCTTTCCTCCATCTCCAACTCTCAACACTCTCAAGTGCTTACCCAAGCAAACCACTCAAGACTTCTTGCACACTTAGGCCACTCTTCCATCCCCTCCTACAACAAGCTTGGCTAAGGAAGTCTCAAGATTAACTTCGTCTTCAAGTTCTAAGTTCCATCTAGGTGAGTTACATCCTAGCCTCTAAATTGGATTTCACTTTCTTCAAATTGTAAGGCTCACATTTTGGTTTATTTTCCCTTACAAAACCATGGCCTTCAAAGGGTCACTAGGTGAAGATTCTTCAAGTACTAGGTGGTGCTAGCATCTTGGTGGGTTGAACCTCTTTCAATCCCCATTTAAATCCTATTTTGGTAATCTAGATCTATTTGTGAAGTGTATGCTTCTAAGATATGAATCTTAGTTAAAGATTCTAAGTGCCAAACATGAGAACTTAGTTGTTATAAAGAAAAGTGTTGGCATGATTGAATGTTTTACTATATGGATATATTTGTGCTCAAACTCAAATATGACATGAGATCTACTATGCACAAAACACGGGCTGTTGAGGTGATTATTTGATAAATGAATTAGTCTTGTTGAGAATAGACTTTATGAGGTGTAAAATGTATGAAAATGGCATGTGCTATTGGTAAAATTGCAAGGCAGTTTTGGCGTGGTTCATGTGTAGCCTAAAGAATATTATGAGACTTGGAATGATTATGTTAAAGTGTGTATTTAGTGGTTAGTAAGTTATTTTAGGGAAATAAAGTTAGTTGGAAAGTGTTGAACAAGAAAAATGATGAAAGGCAGATTTACTGGAACTGGGCAGTTTTGAGTAGCAAATTGTTTGGCCTGAAAACAAACCTTAGGAGTGTGCAATTTAGCTACATTTTGGTATGTTGGTAGCCTTATATGTGTAGTAAATTTGGGAGGTAGAATATTTGTAAAAGGACTTGTGGTTTGATCTTAATGAAATTTTTAGTAGGAATAGGTCACTGCAGTTCCTGTAAGTACCTAGAATGAGAAAGAAAACTAAATGACCCTCTTAAGCATATCGGATTGCCTTGAAATTTTTATAATAGTTACCTAAGACATATATGAACACGTCCATGAAAATAATTGGATTGAAATCACTGTTTTTATGGGGTAATAATTAAAACAGGACAGTATAGTGGCGTGTATTGTGAGGCCTTGATTTGTTTAATTGGACTTGTATGTGATGTTTGGGCCTCTGAATATTTCTCTGTAGTATATTGGCAATGTTTTCTAGGTAATAGTCCTAATTGAATAAGGCTTATGGCCCATGGAATTAAGATAAGGGCGGGTACTGCACTGTCGGATCCAGCAGTACCACTTTTCAGTAATTTAATGATTTGAGGGTTTTAATCACTTTGAAACGTTACGAAGTTTTTATGGCATGTAACCAAGATTCCATTATGCATATGTGTGGCATAAGTTTCTGAAAATAGGCCCTGAATTGATGATTTTGAGGCTGCATGAACAGAGTGTTAATGCTGGATTATTTTCCAGCTTAAGGGACAAGTCTGTATATGTGTTATATGATGTATTTAGTCATCAATTGCATGTTGCTCATCATGCATTGCATTGTACACATTCATACAATTTGTGAGACTGATTTTATGCCAAAGAAATTTAAGAAAAGCTTTTTTGAATAAAAGATTTCAGTTTTGAAAGAATGACTCCTATTGGTACCATTAATTCCTGGCCAGCACAACCCGCACCAGATCCGGGGTTAATTGATCTGATGATGAGTATGACCGTCCAGGCCCATAGATAATAGACCTGAGATGACGATTATGACCGTCCAGACCTGGAGATAATAGACCCAAGGATGATGATTTATGACCGTCCAGGCCCAGAGAGAATAGACCTAATGATGATGATTGATTGTATGACCGTTTTCAGATCCAGAAAGAATAGATCTGAAGGAAATGGTATGACCGCCTTATATCCAGAGATAATAGATCTGAACACTCCCTATTCTGGTTTTATGACGATTATGTTTTGAAAGAAAGAAAGATTGAATTAATTCTCATCTTATCATATTGCATCACATTTGCATATTCATACACATTGCATCTAATTGCTAGTCGAATACTAGATGTACTGTTCCTTAGGTTATGATATTATTATTTGATGTCACCTAAGTTATGATCTTATTATTTTTCGTCACACAAGTTATGATCTTATTTTTTTTGTGGCTAAATGATTGAAGGTCAGGTATGTTGGGAATTCAAATTCTTAGGATTTGGTTCTTGTATATACTCTCCATTTAATTCTTGATTGTTTATGGTGTACTTGCAGGTGACTTTGTCACTCACCCTCTTATTTTTCCCCCCAGAGCCTGCAAGAAACGGTGTAGAGTGGATTGACGATAAGCCTAGAGTTCCTTATCCGTAGACGTACGAGTGGATGGCAGCTTAAGGATTTTTATTATGATGGGTTTATGTTTTGATGGACTTGTGTTGGAACATTAATTTCGGATCTCCCTTTTATTTTGCGAACATGGTTGTAAGCCTTATGTCGGATATTCAGAATGTTTTGTTTAAAAGTTTTTATTCTACCTAAGTTTTTGCTTACCTGTTAAAGATGAAGGCATGAAAGTCCATAAATTTTGTTACGGACTGTGACATGTTATGCATTGACGCCTGGTACTCTCTGTAGCGAAGTACGGTGGGCACACCATATGCGGGCAGGCCGGGTACGGGGTGCTACAGGTGGTATCAGAGCCCAGGCTCTAGATTCGGGCAGAATATAGAATTAAGTTATGATTTTAGAAATCTAAATTTGACCTTAGACCTAAGTCATGATCTTAGAAGAGTGTCGACCTTAGACTGTAATCAGGGCCTTAACCTAATGATTAAATCCTAGCCGATGAGATTTTAAATGCCTCAGAATTTAATCCAAACCTTATCCTCTCGAATATTTGCTTAAGTTTCCATTGAATTATTAATTTATTTCTGTCACTTATCTTGATATTTCAACTTTGAATAAATTCCGACACTCCGTAGTGCAGATGGCTCGACCTCGTGGCAGACCCGCTAGAGCCCAACCCACTACACAAGAGCCGGTCCTTCCACAGCCCCAGGAGCCTGTTCCTCCTCCACCCGCTCACGTCCCTCCGCAACACCACCTCAGGATCAGAATCCACCTCCTGCTCAGAATAATCCTCCACCTCAGGGGCCTTTACCTCAGATGATCCATGATATCCACGCCTTTCAGGCTTTCTGCCAGACTGTGACACAGATTGGCCAGGTTATGATGCGGCAAAATGCCCCTCCTCAGCCTCATGAGCCAGTTAGGGATGCATAGTATTATTTTGAGAAATTGAAGAGAGCTAATGTACCACCATTTGAAGGAAACTCACACCCAGACATTGCTGAAAAATGGCCAGATGAAGTGGAGAATTACTTTGAGTTAATCCGTGCACCAGAAGAAATGAAAACCCAAGCTGTTAGACCATTTTTGCTTGGAGAAGCAAATCAATGGTGGAAAGAAAATTTCCAATCTTTACCGAGACCAACACCATGGGAGAGATTTTTACAAGAGTTCAACAAGTTCTACATACCTCCTTCAGTGAAGCTACAAAAGAGGCATGAATTTGAGTCGTTGAAGCAAGAGCAAGGAATGGCCGTTGCGGACTATGCTAATAAGTTTATAGCTTTGGGGAGGTTTCAGCCGTCGACGATGAATGACGAAGAGACTAAGGTGTTGAAATTTGAAAGAGGATTTAATCCGAGAATTAGGACTTAGTTGGTTAACGCAAATCCCGCAAACTTTGTAACGTTACTTGATGTTTGTTATAAAATTGAGAGGGACATCATCCGTCGTGATGAGATTGGACAAAAGAGAAGAAGAGAAGCACCCGGAAGTGGAAGATCCCATAAAGCAACAAAACAGAATTTCAAAGGACTTGGTCGTCAAGGAAAGAACCAGAATCGCTTTAAGCGTCCCTCGCAGCAAAAGAATTAGCTGAGAAATCAGGGTCAGCAGCAGCCAGCTATTCCAGATTGTCCCCATTGCCAGAAGCACCATGTGGGAGAATGTTTCATTCAGGCAGGAAAGTGTTTTGGATGTGGCAAGGTGGGCCACGTGCTCAAGAATTGTCAAGACAAGGGAACCACGTGTTTTGGATGTGGAAAAGTCGGCCATATGAACAAGGATTGCCTGATTCCAGACAAGGGAACCACGTGTTTTAGATGTGGAAAAGTCGGCCATATGAACAAGAATTGCCCGGAGAAAGGTGCCTAGCAGCAACAGCAACCAAAGAACCAGTGTCAGCGCGCAAATGCAAGGGTTCATGTTATGACCGATGCTGCTGTTGAGGAAGCTACTGATGTTGTGACTGGTATGTTTTAAGATTTATGCAATGTTATAATTTACAAGATATTGTTGTTTTTTTGTCTCTTAGTCAACCTTGCATAATTTAGGAGCTATCTTAGTGTGTACTGTGCCTGCAAATGTATTGTTTGACCTATGGTTAAGCCATGAGAACTTTATCAACAGCCCTAGTTACTTTTTTCTTAACCCTACCTCAAAAGTAACTCAAGGAGTAAATGTTGCAAGACCTCATGATGGTGTTACATGCAAGTGAAAGGTCTCTTCTCCTCCTCCTTTATGAACCAACGACTACCTTATGTTGGTCTTGCAAGAAACCATTTTCAAGTTGAACCTAGAAGCTTCCCTCTATCTCCAACTCTCAACACTCTCAAGAGCTTACCCAATCAAACCACTCAAGACTTCTTGAACACTTAGGCCACTCTTCCATCCCTTCCTACGACAAGCTTGGCTAAGGAAGTCTCAAGATTAACTTCGTCTTTAAGTTCTAAGTTCCATCTAGGTGAGTTACATCCTAGCCTCTAAATTGGATTTCAATTTCTTTAAATTGTAAGGCTCACATTTTGGTTTATTTTCCCTTACAAAACTGTGGCCTTCAAAGGGTCACTAGGTGAAGATTCAAGTACTAGGTGGTGCTAGCATCTTGGTGGGTTGAACCTCTTTCAATCCCCATTTGAATCCTATTTTGGTAAGACAAGCTAGCCTCAATCTAGCTCTATTTGTGAAGTGTATGCTTATAAGATATGAATCTTAGTTAAAGATTCTAAGTACCAAACATGAGAACTTAGTTGTTATAAAGGAAAGTGTTGGCATGATTGAATGTTTTACTATATGGATATATTTGTGCTCAAACTCAAATATGACATGAGATCTACTATGCACAAAACACAGGCTGTTGAGGTGATTATTTGATAAATGAATTAGTCTTGTTGAGAATAGACTTTATGAGGTGTAAAATGTATGAAAATGGTGTGTGCTATGTGTAAAATTTCAAGGCAGTTTTGGCGTGGTTCATGTGTAGCCTAAAGAATATTATGAGACTTGGAATGATTATGTTAGAGTGTGTATTTAGTGGTTAGTAAGTTATTTTAGGGAAATAAAGTTAGTTGGAAAGTGTTGAACAAGAAAAGGGATGAAAGACAAATTTACTAGAACTGGACAGTATTGAGTAGCAAATTTTTTTGGCCTGAAAACGAACCTTAGGAGTGTGCAATTTAGCTAAATTTTGGTATGTTGGTAGCCTCATATGTGTAGTAAATTAGGGAGGTAGAATTTTGGTAAAAGGACTTGTGTTTTGATCTTAATGAAATTTTTAGTAGGAATAGGTCACTGTAGTTCCTGTAAGTACCTCGAATGAGAAAGAAAACTAAATGACCCTCTTAAGCATACCGGATTGCCTTGAAATTTTTATAATAGTTACCTAAGACATACATGAACACGTCCATGAAAATAATTGGATTGAAATCACTATTTTTATGGGGTAATAATTAAAACAGGACAGTATAGTGGCGTGTATTGTGAGGCCTTGATTTGTTTAATTGGACTTGTATGTGATGTTTGAGCCTCTGAATATTTCTCCGTAGTATATTGGCTATGTTTTCTAGGTAATAGTCTTAATTGAATAAGGCTTTATGGCCCATGGAATTAAGATAAGGGCGGGTACTGTACTGCCGGATCCCGCAGTACCCCTTTTCAGTAATTTAATAATTTGAGGGTTTTAATCACTTTGAAACGTTACAAAATTTTTATGGAATGTAACCAAGATTCCATTATGCATATGTGTGGCATAAGTTTCTGAAAATAGTCCCTGAATTGATGATTTTGAGGCTGCATGAACAGAGCGTTAATGCTGGATTATTTTCCAACTTAAGGGACAAGTCTGTATATGTGTTATATGATGTATTTAGTCATCAATTGCATGTTGCACATCATGCTTTGCATTTCAGTTTTGAAAGAATGACTCCCATTGGTACCATTAATTCCTGGCCAGCACAACCCGCACCAGATCCGGGGTTAATTGATCTGATGATGAGTATGACCGTCCAGGCACAGAGATATTAGACCTGAGGATGATGATTATGACCGTCCAGGCCCAGAGATAATAGACCTGAGGATGATGATTTATGACCGTCCATGCCCGCAGAGAATAGACCTGATAATGATGATTGATTGTATGACCGTTTTCAGATCCAGAAATAATAAATCTGAAGAAAATGGTATGACCGCCTCATTTCCAGAGATAATAGATCTGAACACTCTCTATTCTGGTTTTATGACGATTATGTTTTGAAAGAAAGAAAGATTGAATTAATTCTCATCTTATCATATTGCATCACATTTGCATATTCATACACATTGCATCTAATCGCTAGTCGAATGCTAGATGTACTGTTCCTTAGGTTATGATATTATTATTTGATGTCACCTAAGTTATGATCTTATTATTTTTCGTCACACAAGTTATGATCTTATTTCCTTTGTGGCTAAATGATTGAAGGTCAGGTATGTTGGGAATTCAAATTCTTGGGATTTGGTTCTTGTGTATACTTTCCATTTAATTCTTGATTGTTTATGGTGTACTTGCGGGTGACTTTGTCACTCACCCTCTTATTTTTCCCCCAGAGCCTGCAAGAAACGGTGTAGAGTGGATTGGCGATAAGCCTAGAGTTCCTTATCCGTAGACGTACGAGTGGATGGCAGCTTAAGGATTTTTATTATGATGGGTTTATGTTTTGATGGACTTATGTTGGAACATTAATTTCATATTTCCCTTTTATTTTGCGAACATGGTTGTAAGCCTTATGTCGGATATTTGGAATGTTTTGTTTAAAAGTTTTTATTCTGCCTAAGTTTTTGCTTACCTGTTAAAGATGAAGGCATGAAAGTCTATAAATTTTGTTACGGACTGTGAGATGTTATGCATTGACGTCTGGTACTCTCTGTAGCGAAGTACGGTGGGCGCATCGTACGCGGGCAGGCCGGGTACGGGACGCTACAGGTGGTATCAGAGCCCAGGCACTAGATTGGGGCAGAATATAGAATTAAGTTATGATTTTAGAAATCTAAATTTGACCTTAGACCTAAGTCATGATCTTAGAAGAGTGTCGACCTTAGACTAGGATGACTTGGACTGGAATTAGGGCCTTAACCTAATGATTAAATCCTAGCCGATGAGATTTTAAATGCCTCAGAATTTAATCCAAACCTTATCCTCTCGAATATTCGTTTAAGTTTCCGTTGAATTATTAATTTATTTCTGTCACTTATCTTGATATTTCAACTTTGAATAAATTCCGATGCTCCGTAGTGCAGATGGCTCGACCTCGTGCCAGACCCGCTAGAGCCTGACCCACTACACAAGAGCCGGTTCTTCCACAGCCCCAGGAGCCTGTTCCTCCTCCACACGCTCAGGTCCCTCCGCACCACCACCTCAGGATCAGAATCCACCTCCTGCTCAGAATAATCCTCCACCTCAGGGGCCTTTACCTCAGATGATCCATGATATCCACGCCTTTCAGGCTTTTTGCTAGACTGTGATGCAGATTGGCCAGGTTATGATGCGGCAAAATGCCCCTCCTTAGCCTCATGAGCCAGTTAGGGATGCATAGTATTATTTTGAGAAATTGAAGAGAGCTAATGGTCCACTATTTGAAGGAAAATCACACCCAGACATTGCTGAAAAATGGCCAGATAAAGTGGAGAATTACTTTGAGTTAATCCGTGCACCAGAAGAAATGAAAACACAAGCTGTTAGACTATTTTTTCTTGCAGAATCAAATCAATGGTGGAAAGCAAATTTGCAATCTTTACCGAGACCAAGACCATGGGAGAGATTTTTACAAGAGTTCAACAAGTTCTACATACCTCCTTCAGTGAAGCTACAAAAGAGACATGAATTTGAGTCGTTGAAGCAAGAGCAAGGAATGGCCGTTGCGGACTATGCTAATAAGTTTATAGCTTTGGGGAGGTTTCATCCGTCGACGATGAATGACGATGAGGCTAAGATGTTGAAATTTGAAAGAGGATTGAATCCGAGAATTAGGACTTAGTTGGTTAACGCAAATCCCGCAAACTTTGTAGCATTACTTGATGTTTGTTATAGAATTGAGAGGGACATCATCCGTCGTGATGAGATTGGACAAAAGAGAAGAAAAGAAGCATCCGGAAGTGGAAGATCCCATAAAGCAGCAAAACAAAATTTCAAAGGACTCGGTCGTCAAGTAAAGAACCAGAATCGCTTTAAGCATCGCTCGCAGCAAAAGAATCAGCCGAGAAATCAAGGTCAGCAGTAGCTAGCTATTCTGGATTGTCCCCATTGCCAGAAGCACCATGTGGGAGAATGTTTCATTCAGGCAGGAAAGTGTTTCGGATGTGGCAAGGTGTGCCACGTGCTCAAGAATTGTCCAGACAAGGGAACCACGTGTTTTGGATGTGAAAAAGTCGACCATATGAACAAGGATTGCCCGGAGAAAGGAGCCTAGCAGCAGCAGCAACCAAGGAACCAGTGTCAGCGCGCAAATGCAAGGGTTCATGTTATGACCGATGCTGCTGTTGAGGAAGCTACTGATGTTGTGACTGGTATGTTTTAAGATTTATGCAATGTTATAATTTACAAGATATTGTTGTTTTGTTGTCGCTTTGTCAACCTTGCATAATTTAGGAGCTATCTTAGTGTGTACTGTGCCTGCAAATGTATTGTTTGATAGTGGTGCTAGCCACTCATTTATCTCGAAGAAATTTGCAAAGAATATTGATCATAGCCCAGTCCACCTTGGGACGCCATATAGAGTTCAAGCAGCTGGTGCTTGTATCTCACCAACTGGGCTGTAAGATTGAATTTGACAAGCAACGGTTTGTAGCGGATTTGATTCCAATAATACTATGATCGATTCCGGCATAAATCTTGTAATGGATTGGCTCTCCAAGAATTGCGCGCATATTGATTGTCGCGAAAAACGGGTTACTATTAAGAACCCAGAACGAGAAGAAGTAACCTTCTATGGGGACTCGAAATTGAAGAAATTCCCTAATAATGTCTATGTGAATGCGGCCCGTGTCTGTAGTTTGTTGAAGAAAGGACATGAAGGATTCTTAGTTTATGCATTAAGTGTAGCTCCAGCACCATCCGACCTTTCTCAAGTACTGATAATTCAGGAGTATCCTGATGTTTTTCCGGAGGAGTTGCCGGGCCTTCCTCCCGATCGAGAAATTGCATTTGAAATTAATGTAATTTCAGGAACCGAGCCGATATCAAATGCTCCTTACCGAATGGTGCTTGCTGAATTGAAGGAACTGAAAGAGCAGTTGCGTGAGCTGTTGGAAAAGAAACTTATTCGCCCAAGCGCCTCACCTTTGGGTGCTCCAATGCTATTTGTAAAGAAAAAGGATGGAAGCATGCGTCTGTGCATAATTATAGAGGGCTCAACAAGATTACAATAAAGAACAAGTACCCGCTGCCTAGGATCGATGATCTGTTCCACCATCTTCGGGTAAGCAATTAAAATTTTTATTTCGATAATAATTCTATTTTGAGCCCTGTTTAAAGGTATCTTGATACAGGGAGCATGCATTTTCAGTAAAGTTGATCTTTGTTCTGGATATTTTCATTTGAAGATCAAAGCCGAGGATATTCCAAAAACCGCATTCAGGACGCGTTATGGGCATTACGAATTCCTCGTGATGCCATTCGGATTGACAAACGCCCCTGCGGCATTCATGGACCTTAGAAACGAAGCCTTCTGAAGATTTCGAGGTCGGAAATGACGACAGCTTGTTGTTCAGGGGTTGATTGTGCGTACCCAATGATGATGACATAAAGAAAGAAGTCCTTCAGAAAGCTCATAGTTCTCGTCTATTCATTCATCAAGGAGCCAACAAAATGTATCAAGATTTAAAGCAGAAATTCTGGTGGCATGGTATGAAAAAACAAATTGCCAAATTAGTGGAGAAATGCTTCATCTGCCAGAGGGTGAAAGCAGAGCATCAACGACCCGCAGGATTATTGCAGCCTCTTGAAGTCCCTGAGTGGAAATGGGATCACGTAACTATGGACTTTGTGACTGACCTACCAAGAACAAAGAATGGACATGATGCTATTTGGGTTGTAGTTGATCGTTTGACGAAGTCCGCCCATTTCATGGCTATGTCAATCAAAGCCTCTCTGGAGAAATTGGCTTCAATGTATATTGATCAGATTGTGTGCTTGCATGGGATACCCATGAGTATTATTTGTGACCGCGACCCTCGCTTCACTTCTAGATTTTGGACAGCTTTCCAGAAAGCGATGGGCACTGAGATTTGGATGAGTTCCGCGTTTATCCTCCGACTGATGGTCAATCGGAAAGAACCATCCAAACACTAGAAGACATGTTACGAGCTTGTATCCTTGATTTTGGAGGAAGTTGGGACAAAAGTCTCAAGTTGGTGGAGTTTTCCTGTAATAATAGCTATCACCGATCCATTGGAATGGCCCTTTATGAAGCGCTGTATGGAAGAAAGTACCGATCTCCACTATATTGGGATGAAATTGGACATAAAATTTTTGCAGCACCAGACGTAGTGGAGCAAACACGAGAAAAGGTGATAATTATCAAGCAAAGGTTGAAGGAGGCCCAAGATAGAAGTAAAGTTTGGGCTGACGAAAAGCGGCGACCATTAGAATTTCAAGCAGGTGAGAAAGTGTTCTTAAAGGTGTCGCCATGGAAGGGCATGAAAAGATTTGGCATAAAGGGTAAACTGAGTCCAAGATTCATCGGGCCATATGAAATTCTTGAAAGGATTGGAGAAGTCTCCTGCCGGTTAGCCCTACCGCCGTCGTCGTCTCAGTTACACGATGTATTTCACGTATCCCAGCTTCGCTGGTATGTGCATGAGCCCAGTCATATCATCGAGGAGCAGCCATTGAAAATTGAAGCCGATGTGTCTTATGAAGAAGAGCCGGAGAAGATCATTGATCGGAAAGGAAAGGCTCTAAGGAAACAATCTATCCCCATGGTTAAGGTACAATGGAAGCACCACTCTGTTGATGAAGCCACTTGGGAGACAGAAGAAAACATGAAGAACTTGTACTCACATCTCTTTGACTAGTACTCTTAAGTTTCAAGGACGAAACTTGTGATAAGAGGGGGAGGATGTTGTACCCAACGGAAATCGTTATGTACTTAAGACTCGTATGAAGTGGTTTGATAAAATGTTAGTTCCTCCAAGTGCATTTTATTATGTTTTATTGCCTCTTCTTTAATTACATTTCCTTAAATTAAATACTATAAGAAATAGTATAATACTCCAAGTATGTCTTATGAAGGCATGTGAAATGACAATTTTGCCCTCCCAAGATTTTTAGAAAATTTCGACCATAAAGGTCTTAAGGGACTCTAGAATACTCTTCCTCTTACAAGACAAATAGCTTTTAATAGCCTTCTTAAAAGTAAGCCTAAAAGCTTACACATGGAATTAAGTGTTCCACTAAATGTGTCTCAAGAGTTTAAGGAAAATGTTTCCCTCCTTTTTCCTTTAAGGCCGCCGGGTATTGCCATGATAAGGCATCCATGAGACGCTTTCAATTTAAATGCTCCAACTAATCACTTTATTTGTCTCTCAAAGAAATTCTAAAAAGGTCTCATACATGTAGTAAATTATGAGGTTGTTCCAAGATTGAAGAATTCTCCCCTTTTTCCTTAGAAACCGTTGGATGCAAGCAATGGGAGATTAATGGGATAACCTTTACCATTAACACTTCAACTAACAACTTTAGTGATCTTTTTACCTTCATTTATCTTCAAAACAACTAAAGAGTAAAGGAGCTACTAAGTAGTAAATAAAAGCCCCACCCTAAGACCCCAACCGCCAGGTATTACACCCATGGTTAAGCATGAGAACTTTATCAACAGCCCTAGTTACTTTTTCTTAACCCAACCTCAAAAGTAACTCAAGGAATAAATGTTGCAAGACCTGATGATGGTGTTACATGCAAGTGAAAGGTCTCTTCTCCTCCTCATTTATGAACCAACGGCTACCTTATGTTGGTCTTGCGAGAAACCATTTTCAAGTTGAACCTAGAAGCTTCCCTCCATCTCCAACTCTCAACACTCTCAAGAGCATACCCAAGCAAACCACTCAAGACTTCTTGCACACTTAGGCAACTCTTCCATCCCCTCCTACGGCAAGCTTGGCTAAGGAAGTCTCAAGATTAACTTCGTCTTCAAGTTCTAAGTTCCATCTAGGTGAGTTATATCCTAGCCTCTAAATTGGATTTCACTTTCTTTAAATTGTAAGGCTCACATTTTGGTCTATTTTCCCTTACAAAACAGTGACCTTCAAAGGGTCACTAGGTGAAGATTCTTCAAGTACTAGGTGGTGATAGCATCTTGGTGGGTTGAACTTCTTTCAATCCCCATTTGAATCCTATTTTGGTAAGACAATCTAGCCTCAATCTAGCTCTATTATACATTTAAATGGTAGCTAACATCTACTTCCACTCCCCTCCAAAACCGTATGTTATAGGCAGAAGCTGGACTCTATTTCATCCAAGGCTCAAGCTAGAGGAAGTTCTAAGCAAAGAGGCAAGTATACTCTAAGCAATGTTGACTTATTTGTAAAGTGCATGCTTGAATGACTAGCCTTTTCTAAGATATGAATCTTAGTTGAAGATTCTAAGTACCAAACATGAGAACTTAGTTGTTATAAAGAAAAGTGTTGGCATGATTTACTGTTTTACTATATGGATATGTTTGTGATCAAAATAAAATATGACACAAGATCTACTATGCACAAAATACAGGCTGTTGAGGTGATTATTTGATAAATGAATTAGTCTTGTTGAGAATAGACTTTATGAGGTGTAAAATGTATGAAAATGGCATGTGCTATGTGAAAATTGCAAGGCTGTTTTGGCGTGGTTCGTGTGTAGCCTAAAGAATATTATGAGACTTGGAATGATTATGTTAAAGTGTGTATTTATTGGTTAGTAAGTTATTTTAGGGAAATAATGTTAGTTGGAAAGTGTTGAACAAGAAAAGTGATGAAAGGCAGATTTACTGGAACTGGACAGTTTTGAATAGTAAATTGTTTGGCCTGAAAACAAACCTTATAAGTGTGCAATGTAGCTAAATTTTGGTATTATGCTAGCCTTATATGTGTAGTAAATTTAGGAGGTGGAATTTTGGTAAAAGGACTTGTGGTTTGATCTTAATGAAATTTTTAGTAGGAATAGGTCACTGCAGTTCCTGTAAGTACCTAGACTGAAAAAGAAATTGAATGACCCTCTTAAGCATATCGGATTGCCTTGAAATTTTTATGGTGGTTACCTAAGACATAGATAAACACGTCCGTGAAAAGAATTGGCTTGAAATCACTGTTTTCTTGGGGTAATAATTAAAGTGAATGTTACGGTGCAAAACTGGAAAACAGGGCGCATAGTGGCGTGTATTGTGAGGCCTTGATTTGTTTAATTTGACTTGTATGTAATATTTGGGCCTCTGAATATTTCTCCTTAGTATATTGGCTATGTTTTTCAGGTAATAGTCTTAATTGAATAAGGCTTTATGGCCCATGGAATTAAGATAAGGGCGGGTACTGAACTGCCGTGTCCAGCAGTACCCCTTTTCAGTAATTTAATGATTTGAGGGTTTTAATCACTTCGAAACAATACGAAATTTTTATGGCATGTAATCAAGACTCCATTATGCATATGTGTGGCATAAGGTTCTGAAAATAGGCCCTGAATTGATGATTTTGAGGCTGCATGAACAGAGCGTTAACGCTGGATTATTTTCCTGCTTAAGGGACAAGTCCGTATATGTGTTATATGATGTATTTATTCATGAATTGCATGTTGCACATCATGCATCGCATTGTTCACATTCATACGATTTATGAGACTGATTTTATGCCAAATAAATTTAAGAAAAGCTCTTTTGAAGAAAAGATTTCAGTTTTGAAAGAAAGACTCCTATCGATACCATTAAGTCCCGGCCAGCACAACCCGCTCTAGATCCGGGGTTAATTGATCTGATGATGAGTATGATTGTCTTGTCCCGAATATAATAGACCTGAAGATGACAATTATGACCGTCCAGGCCCAGAGATAATAGACCTGAGGATGATGATTTATGACCTGTCTAGGCTCGGAGAGAATAGACCTGATGATGATTGATTGTATGGCCGTCTTCAGATCCGGAAATAATAGATCTGAAGGGAATGGTATGACCGCCTTAGATCTGGAGATAATAGATCTGAACACTCTCTATTCTGGTTTTATGACGATTATGTTTTGAAAGAAAGAAAGATCGAATTAATTATCATCTTATCATATTGCATCACATTTGCATATTCATACACATTGTATCTAATTGCTAGTGGAATGCTAGATGCACTGTTACTTAGGTTATGATATTATTATTTCATGTCACCTAAGTTATGATCTTATTATTTTTCGTCACTCAAGTTATGATCTTATTTCCTTTGCGGCTAAATGATTGAAGGTCAGGTATGTTGGGAATTCAAATTCTTGGGATTTGGTTCTTGTGTATACTTTCTATTTAATTCTTGATTGTTTATGGTGTAGTTGCTGGTGACTTTGTCACTCACCCTCTTATTTTTCCCCCAGAGCCTGCAAGAAACGGTGTAGAGTGGATTGACAATGAGCCTAGAGTTCCATATCCGTAGACGTACGAGTGGATGGCAGCTTAAGGATTTTTATTATGATGGGTTTATGTTTTGATGGACTTATGTTGGAACATTAATTTCATATTTCCCTTTTATTTTGCGGACATGGTTGTAAGCCTTATGTCGGATATTCATAATGTTTTGTTTAAAAGTTTTTATTCTGCCTAAGTTTTTACTTACCTGTTAAAGATGAAGGCATGAAAGTCCATAAATTTTGTTATGGACTATGACATGTTATGTGTTGACGCCTGGTACTCTCCGTAGCAAAGTACGGCAGGCGCACCGTATAAGGGCAAGCCGGGTACGGGGCGCTACAGAGTGACCGCCAAGTTGTTCATAATAAGTCGCACTAATCGTGAATAAAATCCAAATTTCGTCAGCAGCTTCTCTAAATATGTCCAACAAACCCTATCAAACGCTTTTGCCATGTCTAATTTGAGAATAACATGGCCACCACGAGATGGCCTATCGATGACATGAACCATTTCCTAAGCCAGGAGAATCTGCTCCGTAATAGCCATTCCCTTCATAAATCATGCCTGTTCTGGTGATATTATTTTCCGCAATAGCAGTGAAAGTCTTGTAGCTAGCAGTCGAGTAATCACCTTGGCTAAGAAATTAATCAGGCAAATATGACGATACTCAGAAAAAGTTATTGGATTTGTCACCTTAAGTATAAGTGTAATAAGGGCCGCAGCCACTTGACCCGGCGTAAGAATGCAAATAAAAAACTCTTTGACAGCATTATGAACATCCGTAGATATTACCTACAAAAAATGACGATAGAAGGGTCCTGGAAAGCCATCTAGACCAGCTGCGCTTATGGGACTCAAATCCCACACTGCCTGCTTGACCTCCTGTAATTCGGGCATAGAGAGTAAGGTGTGGTTATCATCATCAGAAACTAATCGTGGGATGTGCTGTAAAATTGAGATGTGATTGGCTGTCTGCATCCCTGTAAATAATGTCTGAAAGTAACGGATCATCTCAGTTTCAATATCCTGCTGATTATCACACTTTACACCATCTTCACGTATGATCTGCCTAATTGACTGTCTTAGACGCCTCTCTTTTATGGTTTGATGAACGAAACGTGTGTTCGTATCACCCTCTCACATCCACTTCACTTTTGCCTTTTGTTTCCAAAAGGACAATGCTCGAGATTGCGCAAGTTGCAATTTAGCCATGCTCAAATGATAAGCCATTCTCATATCATCCGACGGAGACAAATCGTTTTCTTGTTCACACCTGGTGGCCTCAGTCTAGGCAAGCGTTACAACAGCAAAAATATTTCCAAAGGTATCTTATTCCACTGACGCAACTACGCCTTCAATTTACTTAACTTTTCATAAAAGCCTCTCATTTCCCCTACAATCGGATAGGATCGCCAGTTATGTTCCACAAAACTGTCAAAATCTGGATGCAATGTCCAAACATCTAAGTATCAAAAAGAAGATGGTCTATGGGATATTGCCGCTGAACAATCAAGAAAAATAAGCGAATAATCCGTGGTGGCATGATTCAGATGCTGGATTGAACAACTTCAAATAAATCGAAAAACGCATAAGTGCAAAGATAGCGATCTAGGCAATGCCACACTCGGTCCAAGCCGCAACCATCACTCCATGTATATGAAGATCCCTGAAAATTGATGGATTGCAAAGTGCAAGTAGAAATAAACTCATTGAAATCCTGTAATGTGCGAAGTGACAGAGATGAACGTCCTTTATGCTCATCAGGAGTCAGAAAGGTGTTAAAATCTCCTCAAAGAAGCCATGGTAATTCTAATGCAGCATGAAATGAAACGAGATCCTCCCATAACGGGTGTCTTGCAATAATAGAGTGAAGGACATAAACTACTGTACACCAAAAAGATTCACCTGTGGGTAACCAACGAAGCCGCAAGGAATGATTCTACACTCCCGGGCGCTGATTTTCCAGTTGAAAGAATGAATCCCTCTAAAATATCCAAATGCAATCACGATTCATAGATATGGCTTGAGAAAAACCGAGCTTAAGGCGATAAGATACAAACAAAGAAGGTCATGCCCTAGGCTCAATAACCACAAGAAGATGTAAACGATACCGTTGAACTAATGATACTAATCGATCCAATGAGGTGCGAATACCCCTAATATTCTAAATCATCGTCTTCATTGATTAGATAGTATATCAAAGGAGTAGGAGAGAGCTGCATGTGATTGCATAAATGGTGGTGAAGTTGGCTCAGTTGTTCTATGTTGACATTGCAATAGTCTAGGTGGTACATGGAATTGATCGTCATTCCCTGATGATGACGGTGTTGCAGGTTGGTTGATGGAAGTATTATTAATCTCTCGATGCTTGCTGTCAATAAGAATGGCTTGAACAAAATCACCAACATGAGTGTGAAAATTGCCTCTACAAAAACATTAGATAAACGATCATGGCAGCAAGCATCATCGTCACCATCCAAAAGACAGCAAACATTAGGGTTAGCAGGCAAATCAATTAAGATGCTATCGTCAACTCCCTTCAATCTGGATAAATCCTGTGTATCTGAGACAACATTCGGCACCATATCTGGAGAATGCAACATCAATGGAACAGAAATATCATGATCATCCTCAATTGCATTGTTGGGCTGTTGTGCGATATTATCTGGAAACGATTGAGGTTCTGTCGGCAATTTTTTTGGTGTCCATCGTTGGGAGCACTCTTTGTTACCATGATTTGTCACTTGTTTCACCTTCGTTTCAGCAGTTAGCTGAGGATCAACTGGTTCATCCTTACCACAAGATATAGCTTTATGACCAAGGCACGAACAATTAGTACAGTACATTGGCAAATCCTCTTAGATAACAGCCTATGAGATACAACGATTAGAAGCCTGTATAAAAATACGCACAGGTAGTTCTTGAGACCATCAAGCTCAATACATAAACGCGCCACTGATGGATGCAAATTCTCGCTATGGCCGAGTCCAACTTCATTGGTGTGCCTAACATACACCAATCTGAAATAAAGCCTCGTGTTGGTGGAAATGAATTGAGAGCCCCGGAAGAGAAACCCAAACCGGTACAATCGGAACGTCAACTTTAGGATCATAATCAGGGGTCCATTTGGTGATCCTCATATACTTATCGAAAAAGTCCAACTTTGGCGTGCAAAACACTGCAAATAATCTTGTTCCTGTGCAAAATTTAGCAAAACATGATTTGTATCGAGAAGGCCAATGCGTACCGTGCCGATGAATCCAATACGATCAATATTGGCACGAATAGTTGCAAGGGGAGGACGTCCATACCAGAAAGTTCCTACCAAAGAAAACCTTTTTGGCTCCACCAACGTGGTAGTCTCTTCATCCGTGAAAGCAATCATGGGACTACCCTTGTATTTCTGAATCGGCTTTGATTAAATGGATGAAATAGATGAGGTCTTGAATAATGATGCAAAGGACCGAGATTATTTCTACGGTGGCGGTGGAATTGTCGTGGCCATCATAGCGATCGCAGAAATCGACAAGAAGAAAAAACAAAAACCGAAAATTACGTACAATAAAATAGAAGAAATGAGATAAGAAATCGAGAATAGCTGCAATGCAGAATTGGTTTAATGGATGTCGGATCGCAGAAGTTGCAGAAATTGCGGCGGCAGGCGTAAGGTCGCCAGAGCCCTGCGCCATTATGATCTACTATATATATATATATATGTATATATATATATATATCTTCAACAGCACCGTGTTTTTTCGACAATCACGAACATGCGATGCACCAGCTTACCCTTTCGATACCTGGGCTCATATCTACATAAGGGCATCAACCGTTCCAGACATTGTATCTCTTTATTGCAGCATATTGATGACAGACTACAGGGCTGGCATTCTTGATTGCTTTCTTCTGCTGGTCGCTTAGTTTTGTTGCGCTCGGTGGTCTCGACGGTGCCTCTATACATCCTCGTCGCTGGAGGCTTGCCAAAATCGGTGATTCAAATCATTGAGCGGAAGATGGCATCTTTTTACTGGGGGAGCAGGCATCATGGGTATCATGGAATAAAATTTGCTTGCCTCATGAAGAGGGCGGATTAGGACTCCGAGCCCTCAGTGTGTTACAACGGGCGTATCACTGTCACATTTGGTGGACATATCAGCAACATTCCACGCTTTGGAGTAAATATATGCATGTCAAATATGGCCACCGGGGAGATTATCTGCCTCGTTTGCCTGATTCACTAGTATGGAAGATCATTTCCAGAATTCATCCTACCTGCCTTTCTCAAACAGAAGGACAAGGCGACCATCTCGCATGGCTTCCCACGACTGCAGGTGAATTCTCTTTGCGCAGTGCTTATGATATCTGCCGCACAACCAGTACCCGGTTGCTCTCAGCAAGGTTCATTTGGTATAAGCACCATTCGCCCGTGGTCCAGATATTCCTATAGCGAATCTTTCATTCCGCGGTGCCATTTGAGGATTATATTGGTAGGTACTCTACTTCCCGCCCAACACAATGTCCTTTCTATAAGAATCTGTCTGCTACAGTGGATCATATATTCATATATTGTCCCAATGTCCGTCTGTTATGGCAATATTTTGCCAGTGAGTTGCACTGCCCTCTTCCATCATTGTTGCACCTTCGCCAATATTTACTCTCTTGGTGGTATCGATCTTCATTCTCATCTCTCATAGGGGCCATAAAAGTCATTATTCTTGCAATTATTGCGTATAACATATGGCGGCTCTATGCATCTTTTGTGCACGGAGAGCAAAAAATTTCTACACATACATCACTTCCGGCCTCGATACATTATGATATAACTATGTGGTGCAAAAAAATATCTGGATCAAAATTAGCGACAGGATCTTGGCGGCAGCTTCCTTGGCTTCCCTCAATTCAGCCGCCACGCCCTCAATTAATTCGTTGATTACTCCACCTCCTGGACGGTTAAAATTAAACATAGATGCAGCCGTTGGCAGACATTATGGTGCAGGGAGTGCGATACTGCGCGATCATGTTGGCTCATGTGTTGGAGCTATTTCTTTCCGCCTGCCCCCAAGCACACCTCTCAATGCTAAGATGCAAGCTGCCGTATTTGCGATTTTATATTTCCTTCCACTGCATCGCGTGATTATACTGGAGTCGGATTGTGCTCAGATGCTCGTTTGTCGCGCCCACGGCTGGTTCATGGGAACTATTATCTGCGGCTACTTCACACGATAATTCACCTTCATCGCCTGGACTTTCATCATATTTATAGAGAAGCGAATATGGTTGCACACTACCTTGCTCAACATGTGATGTTCAACCCTAGTACAAAATCTTACAATTCTCGAACTTTACCTCCATTAGTTCGTGCATCTATCTCGTTGGATCTTTCAACCGTCCACTTGCGTGCCCCCTGACATTTTCACGTCTTCCACATGGATTGGCAATTTCTTCTTCATCCTGCCTGTATCCTACGGGGTCCAGGCAGGCTCGGTATGGTTTGTTATTTATTTCCCTGGCTTTTTCGCTCTGCTTCATATTCCCTGATAACTTGGTCTTTTTATTTCTATGTGCATGGATCGGTTTCCCGATCACGGTGTTGACTATGGATGCTGCGGCTGCGACAACACAACAATACCATCGCACTCCTGCGGCCTCAATGACTGCGGCTCTACTAGCGAGACATGATTGGTGTCCCTTCCTGTTTTATGTTGTAGCATATTCTACACACTTGTATTGTACCGAAAAATCACACTCCAGTTGTATAAATATGTATGCTTTTTCCTTCGACAAGGTTTTATCTACAAGGGTGGTTTTACTTGGCAACGTTTTAATGCGGCATCTCATATATGACTAGAGATTGCAAATCATCACATCTTTGTACTCGTTTTATTCTTATGATGACTTTTGAATGTAATATGGTTTTCCTCCGCCATAAGTGAGGCTCTATTATCAATAAAATTGTCTTTATATATATATATATATACTCAAATGAATATTTACGTCATCATGGCATCAAATTTGGCCTCTTGGCCAAATACCCCCTTAAACACATACACACACACACACACACACACACACATATATATATATATAAAGAAAAGCACAGGCGATTGCGCGGCTGGGCTGCCGCCGTTTAATTCTGTTCCCAGCACTATCGGAACCGTCAATTCTATGCACTTTTGTTGCTTCTCGATCACTTGACACCAGCATTCTTCGGTTACTTTCATCTCTTTTAATCGCGGATCAGAAATATGACTGCACCGCCGCCGTCATTCGCGGCCATAGTTTCCGGCGACACCTCATCTCAATCAATCAGCATCTCGCCAAAAACTGTTTCTCGATATAAAGGTATTCCCTTAATCTCGTTTTTGGATTCAGAAATTGATGAAATTGCTGTCCCATTCAAATATTCGTTGGTGGGTACATTCTGGTATGTAAGACCTCCATTAAAAGTTATCAGAGAGGTCTTTGAGAAAATTGGATTTCATCATGATCTTCGCATTACTCTCATTGATCAGACGCACATCCTGTTAAATTTTCGAAATGAGGCTGATTATTTGCGTTGCTTTTATCGTCGATCATGGCATATATCCGGCTGTCATATGCGTATAACCAAATGGACAGTAGACTTTTATCCATCCACTGATGTGCCTATTGTACCGGTTTGGATAGCCCTTCCTGGACTCCCTATCCATCTTCACCGAAAAGAGGCATTGTTTGAAATCGTTAAACCGATTGGAAGCCCCATCAAACTTGATGTAGCAACAACAGAAGGACTACGACCCTCAGTTGCACGTGTCTGTGTAGAAGTAGATGTTTCCCAGGAATTGCCGCAAAAAATTTATCTACAGGCAAAAAGCCGATTCATACTGTAATCAATCGTATATGAAGATTCGCCATTATTTTGCACATCCTGTCGACGGTTAGGTCATGCGGTATCTTCATGCACTCCGCAAACAGCGGCAAAGATTCCGCCATCGCCGCCCCCGCCTCCACGTCGCCCACCAGCTCAACGCTGGACACCGGTGAAGAAGATGTCAGTTGCACCAACTGACCATGCAGTGGTTGATCATCCTCCGATAGAACCACAATCCACTGAGGATCAGCCTGCCCCGGACGATAATCTTATGGAAAATGTCAATCATGAGGAGCCTGCTGAACCAACACAGGCGCATCCAGACACTTGTGATATCGGACATTCATCAGATAATGAGTTACGCATGGCAGATAATCTAGAGATACCTACAGTTCCAGAAGAGGTAGCCCGCCGCATGCAGCTGCTACCCCCCTCACCCGACACGGATACTTTAATCTCCAGGCTACAGGAATCGACTGAGGACTTTATTCCGGTTGTTCCACGTAGAAAGCGACGCGCCAAGAAAGATCTTCCTCCACTGCCACCATCCACCATTCTCACACGTAGTGCTTCACATGCACTTCAGGGAAGTGACTCTACTCTCTCTCAATGAATATTATGATATGAAATATAAGAGGCCTGCGCGCCTCAATACCCCGACTACATCAGTTGATACGTGATCATCGGTTAAATATTCTTGTTTTAATAGAACCTGAACATGCATCGGCTACTATTCATCGTTATGCTCTGGATTTCGGATTTTCTAATTCCTATGCATCACAGTCCGAGCGTATTTGGTTTTTCTGGCGCGACTCACACTTTACTTTGGTGACAGTGCAGGATGAAGGGCAGGTTGTCCATTTCACACTTTTATATCGTCCCCTTCAATATAATTTTGTATTATCTGCAGTTTATGGCAATCACACTTCATCTCTTTGCCGTTCGTTGTGGGCTTCATTATGTACATTCTCAGAAGAATCTGATTTACCTTGGGTGCTAGGTGGAGATTTTAATACATTTCGCTCTATATCTGATCATGAAGGCCGTTCACAGCCATCTCTCACAGCTTTACAGGATTTTAATGATTGCATAGAATCATGCGGCTTGATGACGCCACAGTTTCATGGATCAAAATTCACATGGACTGATGGTCGAGGCCTTGGAAGAGTCCGCCGGAGATTAGATTGGCTATCTCTTAATACTGCATTCCATGACAAATTTGATGACCTACAACTTACACATCTTCCCCGCATTGCTTCTGATCATACTCCATTATTACTTTTATGCCGAATCAGTCCACCTCCAACGTGGCGCTCTTTCCGGTTTCTTGACTCTTGGTTGCTACATCCGGATTTTCATAATTATATGCAAGCTGCATGGACTTCTTATCCTACTACTGGCGGAATGTATGGCTTCTACTCAAAGTTATTCAAACTTAAGAAGGATGTTCAGCGGTGGAACAAAGAAATATTTGGTAATATATTCTCCAATGTCCAACAGGCCGAAATAAATCTCACACGTGCTGAAAACCTTTGGGACACAAATCCAACGGATGAAACTCGGACAGAGTATCATAGAGCAAAGGCGGAATATATTCAAGCTTCGTCTTATGAATTGCACTTTTGGAAACAAAAAGCACGCGTCCGATGGCTAAAAGAAGGAGACGCTAACAACCGATATTTTCACTCCATTGTCAAAGGGAAAAGATTGAATCTACGGATCCAACAAATACAGTCAAGTGCCGGAGTTGTCTGCAATGCACCTGACGATATCATGGATGAAGCAGTATCTTTCTATAAATCCTTATTTGCTCGGGAGCCTACTAATAATTATGATGATATTCTTCGATATATTCCGACATTAGTTTCCTCCGAAGACAATGCATACTTAACGCAGATACCATTGCCGGAGGAGGTGAAATCTGCGGTTTGGCATTTGGACCCTCATAGTGCAGCCGGGCCCGATGGTTTTAACGACAACTTTTATCGATCCTGCTGGTAAATTATTCAAACAGACGTTATTAAAGCGGTACAAGAATTTTTTTCTTGGCGTTCCTCAGCCTACCGTCATGGCTAGTGCATTAGTAACTTTGATCCCGAAAAAACATTCCCCTGCTACTTTCAGTGATTTTCGTCCTATATGCCTCACTAATTTTTTGAGCAAAGTCTGTACAAGAATCGTTGCTAGTCGTTTGAGTACATTATTGCCGCATTTAATATCTCCAGAACAAACGGGCTTCCTACCAGGTACTGACATTTCTACCCAAGTACTATTGGCTCGTGAGATGATACATATGATGGATAGGGGTGGCTCACAACTATGCTTAAAGTTGGATATAATGAAAGCATTTGACAGAGTCAGCTGGGAATATTTTAAGATATTACTACACACATTCGGCTTTTCAGATTTCTTCACTCGCATTATTCTGAATCATTTGAGTGCCACTACGTTAGCAGTGTTAATTAATGGCCAGCCATCTTCAACTTTCCGGCCGTATAGAGGAGTTAAGCAGGGGGATCCATTATCCCCACTATTATTTATTCTGGCATCTGAAGGTTTTAGCAGGGGCTTGAAAGCTTTAACAACAGCTGGAGTGCTACAGCCTTTCCGCCTGAGGCGCATTCCATTTACAATCACACACTTGGCATATGCGGATGATTTGCTGATATTCCTATGAGGTACACAGCGGAACCTTCAAAATTTTCATACTTTTCTTACACAATATAAAACTGCTTCAGGTCAAAAGGTGAATTTCCAAAAAAGCAGTATTATTCCATCTGCCAGGATACCTACACACCAACGCCAGATTTTTGTAAATATTCTGGGCATGCGTCTTTCAAGTCTCCCATTTCATTATCTTGGTTCTTATTTACACAAGGGTATCACCCGTTCCAGATATTGTGTTTCATTACTTCAACATATTGATGATAGACTACAAGGGTGGCACTCCAAATTGCTTTCAGCAGCAAGTCGACTAGTCTTACTAGGTTCAGTAATAGCCGCATTACCACTTCATGTCATAGCAGGTGGCTTACCGAAATCGGTGATTAAGGTGATACATCGCAAGATGGCTGCATTCTATTGGGGACGTAGACACCATTGGGTATCCTGGACTGCTATTTGCAAGCCACAGGATGAGGGGGGTTTAGGTCTACGAGACATGAACATGTTACAACGGGCATATCATTGCCGAATATGGTGGTCATATCAACACAATTCCACACTTTGGAGCAAATACATGCATGCCAAATATGGACACCGTCAGGATTATATACCACGGTTAACGGACTCACCCATATGGAAGATTATTTGCCGAATCCATTCCTTCTGCCTAACACAGACTGACGGTCAGGGAGGCCACATCACATGGTTACCCACGCCAATGGGAGAATTTTCGCTGAAAAGTGCTTATGATACTTGCCGTATATCCTCTCCCAAACTGCTCTCTGCAACATTTATTTGGTACAAGCATCACTCTCCTTCTATTCAACTGTTTTTATGGCGTCTTTTTAATTCGGCAATACCTTTTGAGGATTATATTGGACAATATTCAACGGCTCATCCAACGCAATGTCCATTCTGTAAAAGTGAGTCAGCCACAGTGGATCATGTCTTTCTATATTGTTCTTATGTGCGTCCCCTATGGCACTATTTTGCTAGTGAGCTACATTGTCCTCTTCCATACTCATTACGGCTTCGTCAGTATCTTCTTTCTTGGTGGTATCGTTCATCCTTTACCTCTCTCATTGGAGTTTATAAAATAGTAATCCCTGCAATTATCGTATATAACATATGGTGTGGCTATACCTCCATAGTCTATGGGGACAAAACTCATATAACGGATACCTCACTACGGCACTCCATACGCTATGATATTATTTTGTGGCACAAAAAAATCGCAGGCTCCAAAATTGCTACTGGCTCTCGGCGCATTTCTCTTGGCTGCCCGCGTTCCAACAGCCGAGACCTCTGATGATTCGCTGGGTCACCCCGCCCTCTGGTCGGTTGAAATTAAATGTAGATGCTGCTGTGGGTAGACATTATGTAGCAGGGAGTGCGATATTGCGCGATCACATGGGTTCATGCATAGGAGCGATTTCTTTTAGACTTCCTTCATGTGCACCACTACATGCAAAGATTCAAGCTTCCGTGTTTGGATCTCTTTATTTCCTTCCATTCCATCGTACGTTTATCCTGGAGTCGGACTGTGCTCAGCTGATAGATCGTTTGTCACGGTGGCACCTTGTACACAGAAACTATCATCTTCGCCAGCTACACACACTTGTTCATCTCCATCGACTTGACTATCATCACATTTATCGCGAGGCAAATATGGCAGCACATTACTTAGCGCAACATGCTATGTTAAATCCACGTACACAGCATTATACCTCTCATACCCTGCCTTCATTTGTACGTGCTTCAATCTTGTTGGATCTCACTTCTTCGTACTTGCGCGTGCCTTGACGCTCTACAGTCTTCCACATGGATTGGCGCTCCTTCAGACTTTCTGCCTATTTCCTTTGGGATCCAGGCAGGCACGGTATGGTTGTCTATCCATTTGTCTACATTTTATGCTGCTTCTTTCTCATACATAACATACATCATTTTCTTTTCATTGGAACGACCTGGTTATCATGTGACATCACTCCTTTACCATCGTTCATTCGAGGACTGCATTGCTTCATCATATACTACTCATGCGTCGAGCACATGGCGAAGAATGCTTGTTTTCGTGGTGCTGGAACTTTACCACTGTCGCCTTGGCTCCTTAGTCAAGGCGATTTGGGTATGCTTTTGGTCATTCTGCTTATGATTATTACTTTTCTCACTTCCGTTGGATTAATATACTCTTTCTACTATCACGAGGTACATCTCATCCTGGCTCCCTCAATCTCAAATGGCGGACGTTATACTGCAATCTGGCGATCACTCCAATCTCGGACACCAGCAAGCCCAACATCTGCAACCTACGGCTTCTATACATTCCATATCAATGATAGCCGTATAAATATGTACGCTTTTTCCTTCGCCAAGATTTTATCCACAAGGGTGGTTTTTCTTGGCAAGGTTTTAATGCGGCATATCATATACGACTGGAGATATGTCATTATTGGATTTTTATATCATGTATTCGCATACTCTAGCAATTGTAATATGGTATTCCTCCACCAAGAGTGAGGTCTCTATAATAAAATATTCGTTTATAAAAAAAATATACACACATATATATACACACATATATATATACACACATATATATAAACATATATATATATATATACATATATATATATATATATGATATTTCAATTTATTCATTATGTCACACATGCTAAAAATTCTCATAATCATTATATTCCTTAGTTACTATGACTCTCTACCATAGTGATGCATGATGATGTATCCATCTTGTGATTTTAACATAAAACGATCCATGCTTAAGGCTCTCCATCACAACCATGATCATAAGGTTCATGATCATAGTGATGATCAAGATAGAAATCACATGCAACCATATATGAAGATGCAACTATGGAAATATACCTTCTCAGGCCATGATCATCAAGATACACATTATGATGATGGTGATGAAATCATGCCTAATGTTGGAGGCCAAAACAGCCCCATCTTTGGAAGGAGCTTCATGAAAATGAGGTGATGATCATCAAAGAATTCAACTTTTATGGTCATGCATTATAGCACAGTTTATTATGCATCATAATCATGCTAAATCATGTCCATTAACATGCATATACGATAAAAATCATAGGAAATGAAGGATGTGATGATCATCATAATTATACACATGAAAATAGATTAAAGTGAGGTTCTTAGTACACTTTCTCAAGTAAGTTTATTAAGATGTCAACACTTACCATGGAAATGAACATATGCATGTCCTATTCTCTTCTTCATAGGACACACCTAACATGTGAGGCTTAAAAAGCCGTAAAATCAAAATGCATGACTATCATTTATGCTCTTATAATCACCAACACACTCAGTCTAATACTCCACACAAGACTTTATTGAATTGACATGCAAGCACACTTTTTCTATGTTTGTAGTGAAAACATCATTTGAATGTATGCATGCATGATCCAAGAGTGTAGATGAATATAGACGATACATTTTTGAACATGCATGATGAAAGTAAGAAGAATACTTTCCTTTTCTTTGATTCTTACCCTTTAAGTAGGAAAATATGTCTTCTTTTTCCTAGTCTTGGTACCCACGGCCTATGGTCCAAGATGGAAGAAAAAATGAGTTATTTTGAGATAGGAAGATTAAGAAGGTGCTAAGATTAATGCTGAAGAGAGCTTACCATTGAAATCCTTGAAAGTTCTCTACTTTTCCAATTTGGAGAACTTCTTCCTCCTCCTTACTTAAACTCACGGTTTGGAGTCTAAGGAGGGAGAAGTTTCAATTTTTTGAGGGAACGGAATGAAGAAAAGGTGTTTAGGAAGAAGGTAGGGCCCTTACCTTGATAGTTTTGGATGCTTGGAGTTTGATTATTTCACTTGATTTTTGGGGGCCATCCCTCCCTTTTGTTTTTGGTTGTTCTCGGATGGAGAGGAGAAGAGTGAAGATGAGAGAATGGTTTGGGGGAGAAAGTGAAGTGGAGAGAATGTTTAAAGAGAGAAGACTTATTCTTTGGGTGAGAGGGATGAAATAAAGAAATGGATAGAAAAGAAGTTGTTTTATGCCATGTTCTTTGTTTTAGCCGAAAGTAGGGAGGAGTAAGTGGAGGGTAAATCATGGCTTGTTAAAAATAAGTGGAGGGGAAATGCCATGCAAAAAGTATGATTGGAAGGTTTTCTAACTTGTGTAAGAAGGGGTAACGATGGAGGAACAAAGAGAAAGAAAATGGAAAGCAAATGGGCAAGTGGAAGAGGGGTGGCCGGATGGTAGGGTAGGGGATATAAGTGGGTATTTTAGAATAATCTTGGGGATTAGTAGGAAGAATGTGGGTATAATTTGCGACTTGTAATTTTTTCAACTTGTGTAAGAATTCTTAAATGGGTGAAAAATAAATATCCCCCCACTTATGCCCTATAAGCCACGGCTAGGATTCTCTTTTGGAGGGCAAAGTTTGACAACCATGTTGTCCACTTAATTTCCATGTCCTACACCCTTTATTATTTTATTTATTTCCATTTATTATTTGTGTCATCTTTTATAGTTTTATTTAATTATTCCTACTCCATGTTAGGCTATCTAAGGGTGACTTTGAAATTTTACCTAAGCATATGCACATATACACAAATCACGCAAGTGTCATACGACAATGTCAATTTCTATGCACGTAACGGTCGTCGAGGCGTAACGTTTCCCTCCCCCTATAAAAAGTTTTGGTCTCAAAACTTACGTACCTAAGTCAAAAAGCTGAGGGTGTTGCTCCTTCATCTACCGCTTCGGCTCCCAAGTAGTTTCCTGTTCAAAATGATTGCTCCATTGAACTTTCATGAACGGGATCGACTTGCTCCACAATACCTGCTCCTTCTGGCCCAGAAGACGTACCAGAACCTCATCATAGGAAGCATCATCCCGAATCTTCAATTGCTGATGCTCCAACACATGACTTGGGTCATGCATGTATCTCTACAGCTGTGATACATGGAACACATCATGCGTCTGCGATAGCGATGGCGGCAATGCTAGACGATATGCTACCGGTCTAATCCTCTCTAATATCTTGTACATCCCAATGAAACGAGGACTCAACTTCCCTCTGACTTAGAAGCACATCACCCCTTTCGTCGGGGAGACCCTCAGATACACCTTCTCGCCGATCTCGATTTTTCTAGGTCGACGTCTCGAGTATGTCCAGCTTTTACTATGGTCCTGGGCTGCCTTCATCCTTTTGCGTATCCCCTAGACCTTATCTCTGGTCTGCTCTACTAACTCTGACACGGTAATAGCCCTTTCTCTGACCTCGTCTCAGTACAGTGGTGATTGGCACTTCTGCCCATACAACGCCTTGAATGGTGCCATCCCAATCGAGTTGCGTCTGTACAATGTCTTAGCACAGTGGTAACTATTTTTATACGAAAACTCCATCAACTTCAATGATTGATCCCATCTACCACAAAAATCCAACACGCAAGCACGTAGCATATCCTCAAGCGTCTATATGGTCTTCTGAGTCTGCCCATCAGTCTGTGGGTGAAATACGGTACTCATCCGGATCTTTGCACCGATAGCATGCTGAAACGCAATCCAGAATCTTGAGGTGAAATGTGGATCTCTGTCGTAGACTATACTCACCGAAACTCCATGCAGACTCACAACGTCATCCATGTACAATCTTCTCCAATCTCTCCATCGATGCTTGAATCGACATGGGTAGGAAATGCGCTAATTTAATGAGTCTGTCCACAATCACCTATATCATGTCACTGCCACTCTAAGTCCTTGGAGTTTTGGTGAAGAAATCCATAGTAATGCGCTCCCACTTCTACTCAGGAATCTCTAAGGGTTGTAGAAGTCCGATAGGTCTATGATGTTCCGCTTTCACCTGCTGACATACCAAACACTGATCAATGTACTTCCCAATCTGGCACTTAATCCCATTCCACCAGTAACCCTGCCTCAAATCTTAATACATTTTGATGGATCATGGATGAATCGATAACCGTGAACTATGAGCCTCCTTCAGAATCTCTCTCCTGAGCTCATTGTCGTCGGGTACACACAATCTGTCTCGGAACCATAGACTGACATCACTACGTATCTGAAAATCACCAGTCTGTGCTTGCTTAACTCTCTCGGCAATCCTCGACAACTCTGCATCACCTCGCTAGGCATCCTTAATCCGATCAATCAATGTCAGAGAAATAACCAATCTCGCTGGAGGCGTCTGTAGACTCGGCCATATCCAATCAGAATTCAGCCATCTCTCGCTCCAGACGTGTCTGCCTCGCATGGCTGGACTTTCTACTCAACGCATCCGCTACCCTATTGTCTTTCCCGGATGGTAGTGAATCACCAAATCGTAGTCCTTAATCAGCTTAAGTGTAGTGTCCCGCACCCCGGCCCCGCCGGATACGGTGCGCCTGCCGTACTTCACTACGGAAAGTACCAGGCGTCGATCCGTAACATATCGCAGTCCAGAATAAACTATGTGGACTTTCATGCTTACACGTCAACAAGTAAGCAAAACCGAGGCAAATAAAAACTTTTAAAATAAAAGCGTGAAGGCAGCCATTATTAGTCTTACAACATGTTCATAAAAATGCGGAAATCCCAAAAGTAAATGTTTCCATCATAAAGTCATAATAAGATCATCCACCACTTCCATTATAGCAGAACTCCTCAAGTCATCCACCTGTCGCTCCTCTACGGATAAGGAACCCTAGGTTCGTCTTCGATCCATTCAACTTTATTTCCTGCGGGTTCTGGGAGGAAAAATAAGGGGTGAGTGACAACGTCACCAGCAAGTAAACTATAAGCAACCAGCTCATATCTTATCAAAGATCATAACTTATCAAAGATCGTAATTCAATAAAGATCCTAACTTAGGAGCTACCAAGTCATAACAACTTAGTCTAAGTAACATGTACCATATGTTCGATGAATCATTAAATGCGACATGCGTGAGTATGCACATGTGATGCATCATGATAAAAATGAAGATAAGTTCTTTCGTTCTTTCTTTCAAAACATCATCGTCAAGAAAACAAGAGAGTGTTCAGATCTATTCTATCCGGATATGAGGCGGTCATGCTCATCTCTTCGGATCTATTATTTCCGGATCCAAAAACGGTCATCTCATCAATCAGGTCTATTCTCTCCGGGCATGTATGGTCATAGTCATCAGATCAATTAACCCCGGATCTAGAGCGGGTCCTAATCGTCATTACCAGGTCTATTCTCTCCCGGCCTGGACGGTCATATTCATCATAATCAGGTCTATTCTCTCCGGATCTGAACGGTCATTATCCTCAGATCAATTAACCCCGGATCTAGAACGGGTCCTGCTCATCAGATCAATTAACCCCGGATCTGGAACGGGTCCTGCTGGCCAGAAATAAATGGTACCATAGGAGTCTTTCTTTCAAAATCGTAATCTTCTCTTCAAAAGATCTTTCTTTCAAAACAGAAAACTTCTTTTCAAAAGATCTTTCTCATCATTCATTGGCGTAAAATCAGTTCCATATACTGTATGAACATGGAGAATGCTATGCATGATATGCAACATGCAACTCGAGAACAAATACATCAAAACAAGCAAGCACGGGCTTGTCTCTTAAGCTGGAAAACTGTCCAGCAATAACATTCTGTTCATACAGCCTCATGCTCATCAATTCGTACTCATTTTCATAAACGCATGCCATACATATGCATAATGAAGACTTAAATAAATGCCATAACAATTTCATAACATTTCGAAATGTCTAAAGTCCTCAAAGCATCAAATTACCACCACAGGTACTGCTAAGATCAGCAGGGCAGTATCCGCCTTACCTCAGTTCCATGGGTCATAAAACCTTAATCAATTTGAGTCATCACCTGAAAAACATAGCTAACATACTAAGGGACAATATCCATGTGGACAACATCACATTCACGCCTAAATGAGCAAGATCAAAGTCTTACAACTTATGTCATTAAACTGTCCTATTTTCCAGTTTTGTACCACTAAATTCAACTCCGTTGTTAGCCATCAAAATGGGGGTTTTAAGCTGGTTTCTTTACATAAACATATACATCTATGCCTTAGATAAATACCATAAAAATTTCAAGGCAATCTAATACACTTGAGGGGGTCATTTAACTTATTTCCCAAAGCTAGACACATGCAGAATCTGGAACGACCAAATTTACCACGAATTTCATTGTGACTAAACCACAAGTCCTTTTACCGAATTCCAACTCTCAGTCTTACTAAACACATCAAACTATCATCATACCAAAAATCAGCTCGTTTGCACATTCCTAAGGTTCATTTTCGAGCCAAACAACTTGTTACTCAAAACTGTCTTGTTCCAGTAATTTCTGTATGACCAGTTGTCATTAAAAATTTCATTCCGGTCAAACCACAAATGCTTCTACCAAAATTCCAACCCACACATTTATTACACATATCAAGCTAGTATCATACCAAAAATAATCCCATTTTCATTTTCCTATGGTCCATTTTTGGGTAAATCAATACACCACATAAATTCTGTACAGTCCAGTAAATTTCAGCTTGACTATTTTTTCTAAAAATTCCATTAAGGATAAACCACAACTTATTTTACCAAAATTCCAACTCTCATGTTTACTACATACATAGGGCTAATGTCATATCAAACATTAGCTTAATTGCATGCTTCTAAGATCCATTTTCATGTCCTACAAAATGTCACCTTATTCTGCCCAGTTCCAGTAATTTTCATTCTTGTCACTTTTCCTTACTAAAAATGTTCCAACTTGAGTGATTCTTCATAAATAACTTACTAATCATCAAATACACCCTTTTGCATAAACATTACAGGTTTTAAGACATGCTAACGGTCATCTACAAATTGCTTCAAAACAGTTTGAGGGTTACACGTAATACACCTTGATTCTTGCACCTTTTGCTCATAACAAAGTCTATTCTTGGTATATTTAGTGTATACCATACCCCCAAGACAGCCCGTTTCACACACATACAAGGGTTTAAATCATATTTCCATATTGAACATATTACACCTAAGTCATAAAGCATACATCTTGTACACATTCTTTACCCCACAAGTTACAATCTATCACAAGAACCACACTTATCCTTCATTTTCATCCGGCCATCCCCCTGTCATGTCCAAGAAGAAAATTTTGCCACATTCATCTTAGGTTAACATCATATTCATACTTAAAAAGAGCAAAGAATCCACCTTTGAAGAAAATCTCATATATGAAAGCCACTTCTCTAAGAAACCGAAAGTTTCATGCATCAAATCTAACATTTCACATCTAAGATTAAAACTTAGTAGCATCTAGACATTCAAGCATGCACTTTCACACACAAGTCATGAACATTTATAGTGTACTTGCCTTCTTCAAGCTTAAGCCTCCTTAGTTTGGAACTTGGATGAAATGAAGTCTTCCTCCTCTTCAATGTACAAACCCCACGGTTTTGGGGAAGGAAAGAGAACAAAGATTAGTCCTTTTCTTAAGTGGAAGATATAACTAAATAGGGGCTAGATTGACTTATCAAAATAAAGCTTGAATGGTGTTCAAACTTCTAAGAAACTAGCACCACTTAAGAGCTTGAAAGCTTGCACCTAGAGGATTCTTGAGGCTTGAAGATCTTGGACTCCTTGGCTCAAACTAGCCGTGTTCCTTAATAGAAAAGAGGGAAGTCTCTTGCTCCTTGTGAATTCTTGAGGGAGAGTGTTCTAGTGTTTCTTGGAGAAACTTTTTCTTCCCTTGGCTAAGGGTTAGCCGTTGGAATCAAAGAGGGAAATAGGAGATCACCTTAGCATGGTTAGAGTTAATTAACCCAAGTTACTTTAGCTAATCAAGGTTATTTTAATGCTAACTTGGGTTACTTTATCCAACTATAGTTACTTTAAGGCTAACTTGGGTTATTTTATCCAACTATAGTTACTTTAAGGCTAACTTGAGTTACTTTATCCAACTATAGTTTCTTTTAGGCTAACTTGGGTTACTTTAACCTTGTGATTAACATAAAGTAACCATGGTAATATTTGGAAGGCTCCTTGGGTTATGCCACAGAAGGGGCCGGCGGTTTAGTGCATTAAGGGGTCATTAGCATACTTAATTCTCTTTCCAAGTGGGTTTAATGAGAAGCTATGTAGGTAATTGCTCCCTTTTTATTAATCATTTTCCCCTTTTTCTTGATTTACAATATAATTAGGAAAATCTTGAGTTCTTTTTGGGCTAAGGGCCGAAATTGTGGGAGTTGGGGGGAAAAATTGCCCCACTACTTAAAACTCCTTAATTTCCATTTGGACTTATTTTAAGAAGGCCCTTAAGATTAGCCTTCTTATAAATTTGAAAAAAAAAGACTTCTAAGGCCCCTTTTTAAGCCTTGGGCCGAAATCTCTTAGGCCCTGGAGGGGTAAATTGCTCATTTTATTTGCTTCATAACACTCACCTTTTTCATTACGTAGTATCTACTTTAAGGGGATTTAATTAAAGAAGCAATAATATAACTAAATAAAATGTACTTAGAAGATCTAACATTTCATTTCGCCATTTCAGCATAGTTCCAAGTACAATACGGTTGGGGTACAACATCCTCCCCCCTTATCATAAGTTTCGTCCTCGAAACTTAAGAGTACTAATCCCAAGATGTGAGTACAATTTCCCTCAGGTTTTCTTCAGTCTCCCAAGTAGTTTTTCTGCCGAGTGGTGCTTCCATCGCACCTTAACCATAGGGCCAGATCATTTCCCTAGAGCCTTTTCTCGAGTTTGGTCCACTAATTCAGGTCCTGTAAAAACTTTATCTAAAATTTCATCCCAATAAAGGGGAAATCGATACTTGCTTCCATACAGCGCTTCGTAAGAGCCATGAGATGGACGGGTTTCATCAAATGATTGATTACTATCCAAATAGTATCAGGTCCATACTTTGTCCTTGGCGGGTCAATCATAAATTCCATAGTGACGTGATCCCTCTTTCACTCGGAACTTAAGGGGTTGCAATAACCTTGCATGTCTTTGATGCTCCTTTCCTACCTTTAGGTAATAAAGACAGAATAAGGTGTCTATCTAATTCCCTTGGACGGCTTCGTTCAACTCATCCTAGAAGCCTCAACAGGACTTATTATTGATTTTCTAGAGGCGTTACCGTCACCCATCTCATATCTTAAGCACTCCCAACCTTGATACTACGTACTGATAATGGTATCCATTCCGGGTTACCATGATAATGAAATGCTTAAAATTTCCTTTTCGTAAAACACACAAAACCTGGCAGAGGTCATCCTTTCAGTAATTATGTAATTATTTTACGTACGAACAGCATCCAACGACATCCGGAATAGCTCTCGTAAAGTACACATACCAAATCGTAACGTCATTGCTAGAGTGTGTTAGATATTCTCAACTTATAAATTCTTGATCTAAACCTCATATCTTATGGGATTCCCCATTCCTCCTCTTGAACGGCCATTGTTTTAGATCTCTCCAAAACAGTCCCGTAATGCTTCATCATCTCACAGCATTTCTATGAATTTCTCCTACCAACATACGGTTTAACTAAGCAAATTACCTTACTTCCGAACAATACACCACTTGTCAATTGCTTATCCGAAGCTAGTTAACTAGATCATTGATCCTAGTCAGAGGGTACTTATTCTTACGGTGACCATGTTGAGTTCTTTATGATCTTACGCAAAGACGCATGCCTCCATCCTTCTCTTTACGAATAACATGGAAGCACCCCAGGGCGATACGTTAGGGCGGTCAAGTTTCTTCCTTGAAAGCTCCCGCAATTGTTCCTTTAGTTTTCTTTCGGTTCAGCAGGCGTCCTTTGGTCAAGTGTCTTATAGACTTAGGGAACTCTTAATCATCATCCTAAAATGGTCCAATCGCATAAAACATGATTTTCATAATCATGACTTGCTTTTCATAGCTTGCCTAACATGGTGCTTTCATATCGTGATGTCATAACGTTTTCAAATTGGGCTATATCACTCTTGATAAGAATAATAGCACACGGTATGCCGATCGATTTCCCATATGTACAACAAACATATACGTGTGCTAACAGTGACGTATCATGGCAGAGACTCCGAGTCCCAAACACGGTGTTATACTCGGTCATACTACCACTAATAACCTCACTTACTTACTTATGGTCTTCTCATCATAACTTAAAGAAATCATCATAATCACTTATACTTGGCTAATAGGAAGTAGATTATAGGCACTTCGCATTTGACTTGTGCAATTAGGCGTACCTTCGTTGTTTCTTTATTAGCCTTGTGCGAAAATGGCTCCCACCTCCTACTTCGTTTCTTAGTATGCTCGTTAAGTCGTTTATTTCGTCCTTCCGTTCTGTTACTATTGCGTTCCGCTCTGTAGCAGTCCTCCACTAATTCGTTAAAAGTTCTTGAATACGCCTTGACTAACCGAGTTTCGATCTGGAGGTCTAAACCGTGCACAAATCTGATCACCTTAAACTTTTCGTCCTCCATGACCAAAGGAACATACCGACCCAAAGTAGCGAACCAACGAGCATACTCTGAGATGGTGACGCTTGACCTTTGTCTTAATGAGTCAAATTCCTCAACCCTTCTCGTGATTAAGTCCTGAGAGAAGGAGAATTCACAAAACTTTTCTAGAAACTTTTCCTAAGTTACCGGTCGGGGTAGTGGCTGGATACAAGTCCTCCACCACTGGCAGTCCTTACCGTTCAAAAATGGTCGGATAATCTGTGTCCTTATCCTATACGACACCTGCATCAGCATGAAGTTACCTTCAACTTCACTTAACCATCCTTCTGCCTTCTCTAAACTAGATTCCCCGTCAAACTTTGGAATACGTACTCTTACTAACTGTCGATAGTGAAGCCTACTGCTTCCTGAAGGTGACAGTGATGATGTTGTTTTACTGAATCGTGATGCCATCCGCACCACGGAGTGTCGGAGTCTTACTCAAGGTATAAATACTCAGATATGCGAAAAATTTAATTCATAATCCAAATAAGATCTTAAAGGCATGCAAGTAGGCATGATTACATTTAATAAATTGCCATCAACTAGGGCTTAATCATCAGATCGAAACCCTAATTTCCAGTCTAAGTCATCCCAGACTAAGGTCAACTCACATTTAGGATCATGACTTAGATCTAAGATCGAACTTAGTTTGCTAAAATCATAACTTAATTCTATATTCTGTCCGGATCTAGAGCCTCAGCTCTGATACCACCTGTAGCGCCCCGCACCCCGGCACCGCCAGATACGGTGCGCCCGCCGTACTTCACTACGGAAAGTACCAGGCGCCGATCCATAACATATCGCAATCCAGAATAAACTATGTGGACTTTCATGCTTACACGTCAACCAGTAAGCAAAACCGAGGCAGAATAAAAACTTTTAAAATAAAAGCATCTAGTCAGCCATCATTAGTCTTACAACATGTTCATAAAAATACGGAAATCCTAAAAGTAAATGTTTCTATCATAAAGTCATAATAAGATCATCCACCACTTCCATTATAGCAGAACTCCTCAAGTCATTCACCTCTTGCTCCTTTACGGATAAGGAACCCTAGGTTCGTCTTCGATCCATTCAACTCTATTTCCTGCGGGTTCTGGGAGGAAAAATAAAAGGTGAGTGACAACATCACCAGCAAGTAAACTATAAATAATCGTGAATTAAATGGAAAGTACATACGAGAACCGAACCCCAAATATTCGATTTAGAAACATACCTGACCTTCCATTCAATACCCATAAGCAACCAGCTCATATCTTATCAAAGATCATAACTTATCAAAGATCGTAACTCAATAAAGATCATAACTTAGGAGCTACCAAGTCATAACAACTTAGTCTAAGTAACATGTTCCATATGTTCGATGAATCATTAAATGCAACATGCATGAGTATGCACATGTGATGCATCATGATAAAAATGAAGATAAGTTCTTTCATTCTTTCTTTCAAAACATCATCGTCAAGAAAACAAGAGAGTGTTCAGATCTATTCTATCCGGATCTGAGGCGGTCATGCTCATCTATTTGGATCTATTATTTCCGGATCCAAAAACGGTCATCTCATCAATCAGGTTTATTCTCTCTGGGCTTGTACGGTCATAGTCATCAGATCAATTAACCCCGGATCTGGAGCGGGTCCTAATCGTCATTACCAGGTCTATTCTCTCCGGGCCTGAACGATCATTATCCTCATATCAAGTAACCCCGGATTTGGAACGGGTCCTGCTCATCAGATCAATTAATCTTGGATCTGGAACGGGTCTTGCTGGCCAGAAATAAATGGTACCATAGGAGTCTTTCTTTCAAAATTGTAATCTTCTCTTCAAAAGATCTTTCTTTCAAAACTGAAAACTACTTTTCAAAAGATCTTTCTCATCATTCATTGGCGTAAAATCAGTTTCATATGCTGTATGAACATGGACAATGCAATGCATGATATGCAACATGCAACTCGAGAACAAATACATCAAAACAAGCAAGCACAGACTTGTCTCTTAAGCTGGAAAACTGTCCAGCAATAACATTCTGTTCATACAGCCTCATGCTCATCAATTCGTACTCATTTTCATAAACTCATGCCATACATATGCATAATGAAGACTTAAATTCATGCCATAACAATTTCGTAACATTTCGAAATGTCTAAAGTCCTCAAAGCATCAAATTACCACCATAGGTACTACTGAGATCAGCAGGGCAGTACCCGCCTTACCTCAGTTCCATGTGTCATAAAACCATAATCAATTTGAGTCATCACCTGGAAAACATAGCTAACATACTAAGGGACAATATCCAAGTGGACAACATCACATTCACGCCTAAATGAGCAAGATCAAAGTCTTACAACTTATGTCATTAAACTGTCTATGTCATTAAACTGTCCAGTGTTCAGATCTATTATATCCGGATCTGAGACGGTCATAACATCTCTTTCAGATCTATTATATCCGGATCTGAAAACGGTCATCTATTCAGATCTATCATATCCGGATCTGAAAATGGTCATACAATCACAGGCCTATCATTTCGGGGCCTGGACGGTCATACTCATCATTCACAGGTCTATCATCTTTGGACCTGGATGGTCATAAACATCATCAAATCAATTAACTCCGGATCTGGAGCGGGTCATAAACACAGGTCTATCATCTCCGGACCTGGACGGTCATAAACATCATCAGACCAATTAACCCCGGATCTGGAGCGGGTCATAAACACAAGTCTAGCATCTCCGAACCTGGACAGTCGTAAACATCATCAGATCAATTAACCCCGGATCTGGAGCGGGTCATGCTGGCCAGAAATAAATGGTACCATAGGAATCTTTCTTTCAAAATCGTAAACTTTTCTTTCAAAGATCTTTCTTTTAAAACTGAAAACTTCTTTTTAAAAGATCTTTCTCATCATTCTTTGACATAAAATCAGTTTCATAAACTGTATGAACATGGACAATGCATTGCATGATATGCAACATGCGACTCGTGAACAAATACATCATAACATGCATGCACGGACTTGTCTCTTAAGCTGGAGAAACTGTCCAGCAATCACATTCTGTTCATACAGCCTCATGCTCATCAATTCGTGCTCATTTTCATATACTCATACCATACACATGCATAATGAAGTCTTAGACACATGCCATAAAAATTTCGTAACATTCCGAAATGTATAACGACCTCAAACCTCAACTATCATCAAAGGGTACTGCTGAAATCAGAAGGATAGGACTCGCCTAACCTCATTTTCATGGATCATAAAACCTTATTCAATTTGATCCATCACCTGGAAACATAGTTAACATACCAAGGAACAATATTCATAAGGCAAACATCACGTTCAAGCTTAAATGAGCAAGATCAAAGCCTTACAACTTATGTCATCAAACTGTCCTGTTTTCCAGTTTTGTACCACTAACTTCAACTCAGTTGTTAACCATCAAAATGGTGGTTTTATGCTGGTTTCTTTACATGAACATGTACCTCTATGCCTTAGGTAATTACCATAAAAATTCCAAGGCAATCCAATAAGTTTAAGGGGTCATCTAATTACTTTCCAAGTCTAGGTACATGCAGAACCTGGAATGACCAGTTTTACCATGAATTTCATTGTGACCAAACCACAACTCCTTTTACCAAAATTCCAACTCATAGGTTTGCTACACACACCAAACTATCATCATACCAAAAATCAGCTCATTTGCACATTCCTAGGATGCATTTTCGAGTCAAACAACTTGCTACTAAAAACTGCCCAGAATAGATTCCATTATGGAATCACCTCTTCGGGCCTGTACGGTCATAGTCATCAGATCAATTAACCCCGGATCTGGAGCAGGTCCTAATTGTCATTACCAGGTCTATTCTCTCCGGGCCTGGACGGTCATATTCATCATAATTAGGTATATTCTCTCCGGGCCTGAACGGTAATTATCCTCAGATCAATTAACCCCGGATCTGGAACGGGTCCTGCTCATCAGATCAATTAACCCCAGATCTGGAACAGGTCCTGCTAGCCAGAAATAAATGGTACCATAGGAGTCTTTCTTTCAAAATCGTAATCTTCTCTTCAAAAGATCTTTCTTTCAAAACTGAAAACTTCTTTTCAAAAGATCTTTCTCATCATTCATTGGCGTAAAATCAGTTTCATATGCTGTATGAACATGGACAATACAATGCATGATATGCAACATGCAACTCGAGAACAAATACATCAAAACAAGCAAGCACGGACTTGTCTCTTAAGCTGGAAAACTGTCCAGCAATAACATTCTGTTCATACAGCCTCATGCTCATCAATTCGTACTCATTTTCATAAACTCATGCCATACATATGCATAATGAAGACTTAAATATATGCCATAACAATTTTGTAACATTCCGAAATGTCTAAAGTCCTCAAAACATCAAATTACCACCATAGGTACTGCTGAGATCAGTAGGGCAGTACCCGTCTTACCTCAGTTCCATGGGTCATAAAACCTTAATCAATTTGAGTCATCACCTGAAAAACATAGCTAACATACTAAGGGACAATATCCATGTGGACAACATCACATTCACGCCTAAATGAGCAAGATCAAAGTCTTACAACTTATGTCATTAAACTGTCCTGTTTTCCAGTTTTGTACCACTAACTTCAACTCAGTTGTTAGCCATCAAAATGAGGGTTTTAAGATGGTTTCTTTACATAAACATGTACATCTATGCCTTAGCAAGCATCCAGCGGCTCATTGAAATTACCTGATTTTGCATTGACGATCAAGGTCATGATCCTCAAACTCAAACCACGCTGAAACTTAATCATCTTAAGTCTCTTGTCTGCCATCACCGACGGAACATAGCATCCCAGCGCTGTGAATCTGTTAGCATACTCTAAAACGGTCATACCTGCATCCTGTCTCAGAGACTCAAACTCTCCAATCTTTCTGATTGTCACAGACGATAGAATTTAGAACTTCTGTAACTCCTCTACAAATATGCCCCATGCTACTGGCCTGGTCAGTTGCAGGATATTCGTCTTCTGCCACTGATTAGCCTTTCCAATCAAGAATGGCCGGATAATCTATGCCTTAATCTTGTCCGGCACATGTATCAAATCGAAGCAATTCTCTACCTCGTCAAACCATTTCTTTGCCTCGTTTGGATCTGGTCCCCCTTGAAACTTGGCAATCGGGATCTCTTGAGCTCCCTGAAAAAGAATCGGGTGCCCACCTGCTGTTGTTAAACCAGGTGCAACTTGGGCATTGCCAACTGCCTGACCAAACTGTATTATGGCATCGAAGAATGCCTGTGGTATGCCTCCGAGGCTCTGTGCCTGCTGAGGTGGGATATGCTCCGGTGGTGGTGGTATCAGATCCTAAATTGGTGGTGCTGGCGGTGTCAGAGGTAACTGCGCTGGTCTATCAGCTCGCACTCTACTACGTGATTGCGATGCCATCCTATAGACACAATCATTATCACACAATGTGTCCACATATAACATAAATAAAATTTCGAGTTAAGTATACTCTTCATACTCTAGTACTTCGTTAGGCAAAATTACCCTAATTATCCCTACTAAACCATTTTATGGGACCTATGCCAAGGCTAATGCACTCAGTCTAAAATCACAACTTAGACTCTATGATCATAGCCTAAGTAAATGTCGTTGTTTATCTTATGTTTCCCGCTGTGGATCTAGAGCCTAGGCTCTGATACCACATTTGGCGCCTCGCCTGAGACTAGGGCCTCGACATGGTGCACCCGCCTTGCTCTGCTACGAAAAGTACCAGAGTTGATAATATCTATATGCACGTCGTCATGAACATGTATCGAATGGTGGAAGAATCATAAAATAGACAGAATAAAAACATAAAAAACATGCATACATCATAACTACATCAGAGTACAATATCATCAGTACATTGTTACATAAGTACATGGCTGAAATGGAAAAATACAAAAGCTGGAACTACTAGGACCAATCGACTACTCATGGAAACCTACTCTCTTGGCTCGTTGTCTTTATAGTCCAGCTCTGAATCCTGAGGCTCTGCAAGATGTAAAATAAGGAGTGAGTGATAATAAATCGCTCAGCAAGTATTTCTACCTAGGCTCTTCATGTGGATCATGCATGGGGAACTGAGTAAGGGAACAAGTACAGTACATAAGTAACGTATTTTGTCTCCGAAACAATAAGGAAATGACAAGTAACTAGCGAAATCAGATAAAACACATAATTGAATAACCTTAAACTTTCATTTAACAGTGTTCTAGAAACTTATTCGTCACTTGTATATTGTTGGTTGCCCTAAGTCATAACCCTTATTAAGTCCGGATATTTGTGTGTAATTTGTACCCTCTAACTGTAGGTGGTGATGACTCGTAAGGTTGTCAAATGCTCATGCAGAGTTGTATGTGATGCATGCATCATAAAACATTTAAATACATGTCATTTAGGAATTTCCATAAACATGGAAAATACTATATTGGCTATAGCACTTTTTGTATCGTAAGAAGGGTATCCACGACATACCGAATGATCCCCCGAGTAGTCTCATGTGCATAATATGAATCCCAATGGTTCAACCGCGGTGTTACATCATACATACATAGATCTAACAGTGATGCGTGCCAGACGTGGGCTCCAACAATTCCACCTTCCAAACGTCCTTCACAAACCAGGCACAAGAAAGAAGACTTCCCCTTGCTTCCTTAGTGAAACAAACGTATGTTCAAACGAGCAAAAACCAACGCCTCAAGATTGTTGTTGATCAGACAAACCACAATGGCCCTCCTGGACAGCACCTTTAAGCAATGGCAACACCTTCAAAATGCTCAACTTTGAAGGATCTTAACTTAGGTTTTTAATTCAAAACCAAGAAAACAAAGTCTCATAAGAAGTGAAGAAAAATATAAAGATTTTATTTTATCCAAAGTTGTCTTTCCTTGCGCCCAAAAGGCTCTTTTTATAGGCTGAAAATGTCGCCCCTCTAAGACTTGAAATGAGTAGAAATTGTTTCAAATAAGCTAGCTAACAAGTGGTTGAAAAATGAAAATTGTTTGAATTCAAAACTAAAACAAATCCTAGCAAAAATTTGAAATGCTTGTAGATTGCCATCTTCTACTATCCAGCCGTGTATGATGAGTCATTGTAGGTGTTTGAGACCTTATTTGATGATGATAAAAGAGTTGGAGTTGAATTCAAAGGTTGGTTGAAGTTTGACTCCAAATAGACTTTGAATTTGAATTGGTTTGTTGATCCTCTTCTCCACCTCCTTCCAGCCGTGCGTTGATGACTAATGATGTGTTGGAATTCTGATGTGATGATGATAAAGTGGTTGGAATTGAATTCAAATGTTGGTTGAAATTTGAATTAAAATTGAGTTAGAATTTGAATTCAAATTTGGATTCAACTTTGAATTGTGATCTCATCTTCTCCTTGGGTCAAGAATGCCATGTGGATGACTTGAAAGGTGGCGAAATCTTTTATCTTGTGTCTTGAAATTTTAAGTCTCAAATTGGTTGAAACTTGAATTCAAATCATGGTTGAATTTGAATTCAAGTTTAACTTGAAATTGATCTTCCATTTTGAGTTCAAATCTGGCCACCCCCTTTTCTTGTTGTTGGGAATATTCTTGAGCTTCTCTTAAACATGAATTCCATCTTGGACCATATTTGAATTTGTCTTTGTTGAGACAAACATTCTCTTCATGATAAGCATTCCTTTTGTCTTCCTTTTTGAAACACACGCCTATAATGCCACTTTGAACCATTATTTTGGCTTGGAACTCCCATGTACCTAATTTATCTACAAAGCAAACACATAAAACAAGGATCATAAGAAAACTAGACAAAATTCAAAAACAAGGAATGGCCACACACACGCACATACACGTTCATGGTGTAGGTTGAATGAAATGAACCCAATGGACCTTAGATTCATCTTGAACAAGTTTGTACAAGAAGGTTCCAACTTAATGACCAAGTTCTCTAGCCCTCCTTCTTGTCATAGGACCCGTGACCTCTTGATGGGATCCCCGATCCTCATCAATCCCCCCTCTTCAAGAGGATTCGTGCTCGAATCGAAAGGGTCATCAGTGAAAGGGGTGAGGTCAGCAACATTAAAAGCAGATGAAATAGAACCATTCCTTTTGGGAAGATCAAGGATGTATGCATCATCACCTATGCATTTCAAAACTTCGAATGGTCCATCTCCTCTAGGAAACAATTTGGACTTTCGTTCGTTGGGAAATCTTTCTTTATGGAAATGTAACCAAACCAAATCGCATGGTTCAAACACAACTCATTTTCTATGTTTGTTGGCTCGTTTTTCATATGCTTGGTATTTCTTTTCAAGTTCTGTTCTTACGTGTTCATGCAGTTTCTTTATCTTTTCCGCTTTTTGTTTACCATCAAGACTTGAACGTTCATGCACGGGAATAGGAATCAAATCAAGGGAAGCTAAGGGGTTAAAACCATACACGATTTCAAATGGACTATGCAATGTACCGTGATGGACACTCCTATTGTATGCAAATTTGATATATGGTAAACAATCTTCCCAATGTTTAAGATGTTTTTGCAAAATGACACACAAGAGTACGATTAACTACTTTAGTTTGTCCATCAGTTTGTGGGTGAGCTATGGTAGAAAACAAAAATTGAGTACCAAGTTTAGCCCATAAAACACGCCAAAAATGACTCAGAAATTTTGTATCTCTATCACTTACAATGGTACGTGGCATGCCATGTAATCTCACAATTTCTTTAAAGAACAAATCAGTACATGTGTGGCATCATCAACTTTCCTACATGCAATGAAATGTGTCATCTTTGAAAATCTATCTACCACAACATAAATGCTATCGTGCTCTCCTCGAGACCTAGGAAGTCCTAAGACAAAGTCCATGGAAATGTCAATCCAAGGAGAATTAGAGACGGGTAAGGGCGTGTAAAGGCCATGTGGTTGGGACTTTGATTTGGCTTGTTTGCAAGTGATGCAACTACCACATAACCTCTCGACGTCTACGCGCATGCGGGGCCAATAGAAATGTTCTTTAAGGGTTTCAAGGGTTTTGAACACTCCGAAATGACCCATTAACCATCCCCCATGGGCTTCTCTAGTCAATGCTTCTCGTAGGGACAATTCTTGAATACACAACTTATGCTCTTTGAAAAGGTATCCCTCATGCATGTAGAATTTTCAGAATGGTGCCTCTTTACATGCCTCGAAAATGGTGCCAAAATCATGGTCATTTGGGTACAAGTCCTTAAGTGATTCGAATCCTAAGAATCGTGCGGATAATGTGGTCACTAACGTGTATCTCCTAGAGAGGACATCAACAACTATATTGTCCTTTCCTTGTTTGTACTTAATCACGTAAGGAAATTGCTCTATGAACTCTACCCATTTAACATGTCTTTTGCTCAACTTTCCTTGCCCTTTAAGGTACTTGAGACTCTCATGGCCAGTGTGGATCACAAAAACCTTAGGTTGAAGGCAGTGTTGCCAAGTTTGTAGCAATCTCACTAGGGCGTAAAGTTCTTAGTCATAGGTAAAGTAATTTAGTGCAGCACATTTCAACTTCTCTCTAAAGTAGACTATGAGTTTCTTACCTTGGGTCAATACCGCTCCAATACCCACTCCACTTGCATCACACTCAATCACAAAAGTTTCATCAAAATTTGGTAGCATAAGTATGGGTGCAGTGGTTAGCCTCCGTTTAAGCTTATCAAATGTCTGTTGTTGTGGCTCTTCCCACCTAAAAGGCACATCTTTTATTACAATTTCATTTATGGGTGCAGCTATGGAAGAAAAATCTTTGACAAATTGCCTATAAAAACTTGCAAGTCCATGGAAACTACAAACTTCCCCTACATTCTTAGGTGTAGGCAACTCCACAATTGACCTAACCTTCTCCACATCCATCTATACTCCCTCAGCCGAAACGACAAAGCTTAGGAAGACTACTCGTTCCAAACAAAAAGAGCACTTCTTAAAGTTGGCGTAAAGTTGTTCTTGCTTAAGCTTCTCAAAAACCGCCATAATGTGGTCAAGGTGGTCTTCTATTGTTTAGGAATAGATTAGGATATCATAAAAATAAACCACAACAATGCTCGCAAGACTTCATTCATCAACCTCATAAAGGTGCTAGGAGCGTTGGTGAGCCCGAAGGGCATCACTGACCACTCATAGAGCTCAAACTTGGTTTTGAATACAGTCTTCCATTTGTCCCCTTCTCTTATCCGCTCTTGAAAGTACCCTTTCTTATGGTCAATTTTGGTGAAATATCTAGATCCATGCAACATATCCAACATATCATCCAGCCAAAGTATGGGGTACCTATACTTGACGGTGATTTTGTTTATGGCATGGCAATCAGTACACATTCTCCAAGTTCCATCCTTTTTGGGTACTAGAATGACAGGACGACTGACGGGCTTAGGCTCTCTCGGATTTGTCCACTCGCTAGGAGTTCCTCTACTTGCCTTTGGATTTCCTTGGTTTCTTCTAGGTTGGCTCGATAGGCTGGTCGATTTGGTAATACGGCTCCTGGGACAAAATCGATTTGGTATTCTATTCCTCTAATAGGTGGTAATCCGAATGGTGGCTCGGTGGGAAATAGAACATCGTACTCTTGTATAAGGGACGCAACAGAGGTAGGGAGATTTGGTGGGAGTTCTTCTATTGAAAGATGACACGGCTTGGAAATGAGGATGAACATGGTTTGGTTGCTATACAAGGCTCGTGTGACCTCTCTTTTCTTTGCAAAATACCCACACTTTCTTTTTGGAATTGTTGAAACCTATGGGTACTACCTCTTTTCCCTTACTCTCTCGTTTTTCGTTCTCATTTTCATGCATTCCACAAATTTTCTCTCAGCTTCCTTTTTTTAGAGTCGGTCCTAGACTTAGACATGCGTTGGTGATCTTCGTGGACTTTGTGGGGTGGAAGTGCATGCAATTTGTAAAGTTAACCATTTAATTTGAAAGAATAACGATTCAAATATCCATCATATGTCACATGTCGATCAAATTGCCATGGCCTACCAAGTAAGACATGACTAGCATGCATTGGTGCAACATCACATTATACATCATCTTTGTAACTACCAATGCTAAGAGAAATCAAAACTTGTTTACTGACGCTAACTTCACCACAATCAATTAAACATGCAAGTTTGTAAGGATGCCGATGATTAGTCATAGGCAAATTTAGTTTCCTTACCAATTCGATGCTAAACACATTCGCACAAGAACCGGAATCAATGATCATAGTGCACACTTTACCATTTATCATGCAATGAATATGGAAAGTGTTTTCTCTATGTTGTTCATGATCATCTAATTTCGGATATGCATTCAAAGCTCTACGCACAATAAGAAATTCCTTAGTGTCATAATCATCTAGCGTGCCTAGATCCTCTTCGGGTTCAGTTTCATTATCATTCTCAGATTCGTTTTCATGCTCAGATTCAGTCACATATTCATTAGTTTCCTCAATAAACATTATTCGTTTTGCATTAGGACACTATTTTCCTATGTGACCATGACCTTGACATTTATAGCATTTAATGTCCCTAAACCTGTTAGAGAGTTCAGAAGAATTTCCTGTAGGAGCTTTTTGTTAGGCTCGGTCATCTCTCTTTTGTGTACACTGCACACGGTTGTCAAACCTTTGTGACGTGCCTTGCTCACGTGTTTGGCCTCCCGTAGGCTGCGAGTTTCCCGTTCCTGAAGGCTTGTTTGAAAACCTTGATGAAGATTGATTAGTACGATAAGTGGAATTGAAATTGGAGGAACTACGTACCTTTAATTGTTGCTCAATCTTCTCAGCCATGTGGACCATGGTCCTTAGGTCGAGGTAAGGTTGAAGTTCCACCCGCTGTGCAATCTCCCTGTTTAGACCATGTAAGAAACGAGCCTTGGTTGCTTCTTCGGGTTCCTGCAAATTAGACCTTTCCCATAAGATTTCTAATTCTTTATATAATTCGTCTACACTCTTGGAACCTTGTCTTAAGTTTTCCAAACTGGTGAAAATAGAACTCTCAAAATTGTTCGGGATAAAACATTGCCTCATTTCAAACTTCATTTCTTCCCAAGTGACAATTGGAGGTTGTCTTGTTTTAGTCCTATTTCGACACAAATTTGTCCACCAATTTAATGCGTAGCCTGAAAACTCAATAGAAGCGTACCTCACCTTTTGTAACTCAGTGTAGTTGGTGCAAGAAAAGATTAGATCCATTTTCGTTTTCCACTCCAAATATTCCTCTGTATTACTTTTACCATAAAACGTTGGAATATTTATCTTTGTTTTCAGAAAATCGTCATCTTGTGGGAAAAGGGGATTTTGGCGTCTTTGGTAACCACGGGGAGGGTGGTCATCAAAGTCATAATCATCGTGCTCAAATGGAATGTAATCATCATTATACCTTCTTGGGCGTACCTCCTTGGTTGCGTTGGGGGAACAAACCTTCTTGGCTCGATGTGTGGTGGTCTAAGGTTTTCATCCTCAACTTCTTCAGGTGGATGTGACCGTGTTTGTGGCATGGAAACGGCTCTGCTTGTGCCTTGTCCATCGCTCGTCTTTTGGCTCCTTTCAACATCCTCCAGTAGATATTGTTGTGAATGAGTTTCTTTAACATCTCCAGCATTTGTTGTTGCGTATTGTCAACAGTCTCTGCCTCTTTTGACTTGATAGATGCGGAATGAGTGCTGCTTTCCATATTTTACCTAAAGTGATCAAACAAAAACAAAAAGAAAAGAGAAGAAGCAAACCAACACAGAGGCAAGCAAACTTTAAGTGATTAGTAAAAACAAAATATGAACACTCCTCTTTCTCTTATTTTCACTCTCTTGCCACTTTGTTTCTTGGATAACCTGAAGTTAATAAGATTCAAAGTGATCAATTAAGAAAGTGTTTGCCAAAGCTTCTCCAAATCACAACGATCTCCACTTGTTTCTCCCTTTTGCTTTCAATTTGCACCAAAATAGTATCAAAATAGAATCAAGTGAAATAGAAACAAACTTGAACTTTTCTACTAAGATTCAAAGAAAGTAAGCAACCAAAATTGATGTATAAGGCTGACCAAAGATGAACTAAGGGTTGCCGTGGACAATCTTTAGTTAATTTTGATTCTATGCACTTACTATCCACAAAATGGTTCAAGTCATGCAATAATCGAGCATCCAATTGTGTGATTGGTTCAAGAGGGGCAGTATAAGAAGAATGACTGTGGCAATACGGTTTATGTAGATTAAAATGAAAGATGGTATCCAAGGTTGCCAAATTGCACCAAAAAATTTCAAACAATGCACAAATGTTTTTCCCCTTTTCTATTCACTTTTTTTTGTTTTTCTTTTCTTTCTTGCTGTTTTCAACGTCAGCAAGTTCAGATTCCTCTTTTTTTATCAGGGGCAGGATTGAAATTTCATGCTTTTGCCCTAAGAATTTTCGTTTGTGGGCAAAATAGTGCAATGTCTTTGAATCGCAGTGTGCTACCTTTAATTGCAGTAAAATAACCTTGGAAGTGAGGGAAATTCAGGTTGGACAGAATTAGGGTTAGGGTTAGGGTTTTCAATTTGGGAATTTTTTTTGTCGTTTTTGGGTCTTTGTGGGATTTGAGTTTTGGGAACTGGATGGATGGTATATATGGGCTATTTGGGTTGGTAATGAAGATATGTATGGTCAATTTGGGTAGTGGGTGACTTTAGGACAGAATTGAACAATGTTCAAATTCTAGGGTAAGGGTTTGTTTGAATGAGTTGGGAACTCTTGATTCTGATTGTACTTGGCAAAATCGTTTTAGGGCTTTTTTAAGGGGTAAAATAAGATATATTGTTATCTGGTTGGTGGGTTTGAGGGTCGGGTTTGGTGGGAGTCCTTGGATCGTGATGATTGATGTTTGTTTAGGGTTTTGGTGGGGTTGAAAGAGACTTGTGAGCTACACACACGTATGAATAGTTGGTTTTAAAGCATAAAATCAATCACAATGGGAATCACAAGATGCATACAATCATCACCAACTAAAAGCTTTGGTAGCAACAAGATGTTTTGAAACCGAGGTGGCTTTATAGGCTGATGGTTGTAGTGTTAAAAAAAGAAAGCTAAATGTATCCTAAATGCAACAAACCCTAAGTTGTTCAAGTTTGAATGAGGCAATTCAGATGGTGACACCAAAGTTGAAACAAAAGGATGACACTTGAATGATGAATAACAAGATGCAGCAAAAATGTAAAGACTCAAACCATAGGACATTTTTTTATACGTATGGAAGACACAATTGACGTGAAGAATGGGGTAGAAGAAGGACTCAACTGGACTTGAAACAAATGTACTCAAATGAAAAGAAAATGATAGAAGATGGTGGAATAGAGTAACCTCGTTCTGATACCAATTTGATGCGTGCAAGACGTGGGCTCCTACAATTCTACCTTCCAAACGTCCTTCACAAAGGGTTAGGCACAAGGAAGAAGACTTCCCCTTGCTTCCTTAGTGAAACAAACGTATGGTTCAAACGAGCAAAAACCAACACCTCAAGGTGGTCGTTGATCAGGCAAACCATAATGGCCCTCCTGGACGGCACCTTTAAGCAATGACAACACCTGCAAAATGCTCAACGTTGAAGGATCTTGACTTAGATTTTTAATGCAAAACCAAGAAAACAAAGTCTCATAAGAAGTGAAGAAAAATATCAAGATTTTATTTCATCCAAAGTTATCTTTCCTTGTTTCAAATAAGCTAGCTAACAAGTGGTTGAAAATTGAAAATTTTTTGAATTCAAAACTAAAACAAATCCTAGAAAAAATTTGAAATGCTTGTAGATTGCCATCTTCTACTATGCAGCCGTGTATGATGAGTCATTGGAGGTGTTTGAGACCTGATTTGATGATGATAAAGTAGTTGGAGTTGAATTCAAAAGGTTGGTTGAAGTTTGACTCCAAATTGAGTTTGAATTTGAATTGGTTTGTTGATCCTCTTCTCCATCTCCTTCCAGCCGTGCGTTGATGACTAATGATGTGTTGGAATTCTGATTTGATGATGATAAAGTTGTGGGAATTGAATTCAAAGGTTGATCGAAATTTGAACTCAAATTGAGTTGGAATTTGAATTCAAATTTGGGTTCAACTTTGAATTGTGATCTCATCTTCTCCTTGGGTCAAGAATGGCGTGTGGATGACTTGAAAGGTGGCTGAAATCTTTTATCTTGTGTCTTGAAATTTTAAGTCTCAAATTGGTTGAAACTTGAATTCAAATCATGGTTGAATTTGAATTCAAGTTTAACTTGAAATTGATCTTCCATTTTGAGTTCAAATCTGGCCACCCCCTTTTCTTGTTGTTGGGAATATTCTTGAGCTTCTCTTAAACATGAATTCCATCTTGGACCATATTTGAATTTGTCTTTGTTGAGACAAACATTCTCTTCATGACAAGTATTCCTTTTGTCTTCCTTTTTGAAACACACGCCTATAATGCCACTTTGAACCATTATTTTGGCTTGGAACTCCCATGTACCTAATTTATCTACAAAGCAAACACATAAAACAAGGATCATAAGAAAACTAGACAAAATTCAAAAACAAGGAATGGCCACACACACGCACATACACATTCATGGTGTAGGTTGAATGAAATGAACCCGATGAACCTTATGTTCATCTTGAACATGTTTGTACAAGAAGGTTCCAACTTGATGACCAAGTTTTCTAGCCCTCCTTCTTGTCATAGGACCCGTGACCTCTTGATGGGATCCCCGATCCTCATCAAACGTGGACGCGTTATGGTCGAGATCCCAGGTTCTGGATGCGGTTTTACGCTCAACCATAACGTATATTTTGCCTCTGACATCCTCCGTCTGGACTCGTTGTCAGGCCAGCTCTCCATTACATCTTAGATGTATCATAGACAGAGATCCCTTGTCCTGAACAAGGTGTTACACTTAGTGGAATCATTCGTCTCGTGGTACGGTTCGTCACATGTAAAATCTTTTAAAACATCTCGAGAGGTAAAACGTTTAGCAAAAGTGTGTCATATGATAAAACCTTTTGTTTAAAAACTTATTTTGTCATATCCATGTATGAATGCTCAGCCTAATTCGTACAAATCATTGTCGCATTGCCTGCACTGTTTGCCAATTCTACTGCTTTTGCGGTTGAATCGAACACGGAATCGTCCCCCATTTTCATGATAATTGAGATGAATTTAAAGTTATCTGCTGCTCTATGTTTCTTGACCTTTTCACATTAGCTGATTAAATTTCTTGATTCTTGTCTTTTAATTTTTTATTTTCTTGAAGAAATCAACCTATTATGAGTGTAGTACCATCTTTCTTGCGGATCGAATCAAAGCATTTGAAATCATTTCGACTAATTTTTCTCTTTTTTGATTCGTACGTTTGATCTTTTCCGATTAATTGATGATAATTTTTGATTCGTAATGTCTTCAAATGAATGTATCTTACAAGTTCGTGGAGTTTGATCTTCTTGATTTTGTTTGTTTAACATTTGTGGTTCTTTAGTCGTTGGTAAAGAACGCCATCTTCCGCTTTAGATTTTCATTTTGTTGTTTCTCTGCTATTATTTCTTGATCATTTTTTGTTTCAGATTTTTCTAGTACTGGTTTTGTTTCTTTTAGTAGGTTTAATCCTTGGATTAAAATAATTATGATGTGGGTTTGTGTTTTACTTTAACGATTTTGTCATTGATTGTGGTTTTTTTTCCTACTAGTCAAGTTTTTTTTTTCCTTTTAGTTTTCTATTTGTTTACTGGTCATTCTATTATTTGGGTTATTCTCTTGAGAACTTGCCCTTCAAGAAAATCTCTCTATATTTGTTACATCTTTGCTTAATTTTGGTTTAGCTGCAATCATTGATAGGAGTTATGACTTTTATGTGACACCATGTCTAAGGAAGAGGGGCGTAGGTAAGGGGAAGGAAATCGAGGATAGTTTACGTATAGCCTCTTGGAATGTAGAAACTCTAAGTGATAAATTGTTAGAGCTAGTATATGTACTTAAGAGGCATAGGATCGATGTAGTATGCCTACAAGAGACTAGGTGGAAGGAGAATAAAGGTAAAGAATGTAATGAGCATAAGTTGTTATACACGGGGTCCGATGGGACCAAGAAGGGGTAGGATCTTTTGTAAAGTTAGAATTGTACATGAACATGATCGATGTGATAAGATATGATGATAGACTTATGATGCTAAAGTTAGTATTATACAAAGAGGTGGTGGAAGTGGTTTGCACCTACGCACCCCAAGTGGGACTAGGAGAACTAGAGAAGAAAGAGTTTTGGGATTGCATAGATGTAGTGTTGAGGACAATACATAGGGAGGAATGAATTTGTGTAGGAGGTGATTTTAATGGCCACATTGGAAATGATACTGATGGTTTTCAGTCGGCACATATGGGGTTCAGCTATAGAGAAATAAACGAGCAGGGTAGGGATCTGCTAGACCTTGTAGTGGCCCACGACCTAGGTATTATAAACTCGTTCTTTAAGAAAAAGGAATCACATTTGATCACTTTTAGCAGCAGAGGATGTAACGCGCAGATCAACTATTTTCTGATAAGACGTGAAGACCGGAAGTTGTAGAAGAACTACAAGGTTATACAGGGAAGACAGCAGTGACGCAACATCATTTACTAGTCATAGTTATAGCCTTGAGATAAAAGTTGAGCACGAGGGTTAGTACTCAGAATTTGATGGGAAAGTTTGAAGGACGAAAAAATTAACATATTTAGAGACAAAGTCATCTCGGCGACATCAGATCCACTAGTGAGGACACAAACCAGATGTGGGAGGTATGGCGACTAACATTACACATGCGGCAAGGGAAACTCTTGGGGTAACAACAGGAAGGACAACCATACATAAAGAGTTATGATGGTGGAACGAGGATGTGCAACGAAAAATAAGGAATAAGCAAAAGAGTTTTAGAGAGATGTTAAGCTGCACATACGGGGAGGAGAAAGTAAGAGTGAAAGAGAACTACAAAATCGCTAGGAAAGAGGAGAAGAAGGCAGTGGCAGAGGCAAAGAACGCAACCTATAAAAGGATGTATGAAAGATTAGACACAAAAGACGGAGAGCGAGATATGTTTAAGATTGCTAAAGCTAGAAATCGAGAAAGGCAAGACCTATGAGTCGTGAATTTTATAAAGGGAGAAGATGAACATGTTTTAGTTAAAGAACATGACATCAAGGGGCAGTGGCAAACATACCTTCACAACTTTTTTAACAGCGTAAGGGCCGACCACGAAGAAGGAGAAAGCATCACTACCCAAAAACAACAACATAATACCTATTATTATCGTAGCATCACACAAGGAGAGGTGGAGATAGCACTTAAGAAGATGGAAAGAGCTAAGGCAGTTGGCCTGGATAATATACCCATTGAGGTGTGAACGTGTTTGGGAGAGGAAGGGGTTCAATGGCTAACTACTCTGTTCAACCTTTCAAAACAGAAAAATGCCAGATGATTGGAGAAGGAGTGTAGTGGTCCCTCTACATAAGAAAAAATGAGACACACAGTATTGTGGAAATTACAGAGGAATTAAATTGCTAAGTCATACTATGCAGTTATGGGAGAGAGTAATAGACACTAGAATTAAGGGAGAAACTCAAGTTACAGTAAACCAATTTGGTGTTATGCTAGCACGGTCAACTACGGAAGCAATACACATTTTAAGGAGGTTGATGGAGAAATATAGGGAGAAGAAGCGCGAGCTATATATTGGTTTCATCAATCTTGAAAAAGCGTATGATAGTGTGCCACGTAGACTGATATGAGATAGTATGGATGCAAGAGGGGTTCTTATGAAGTATATAGACATAATTATGGATATGTATGATAGGACGAAAACAATCATTCATACGCCTGTAGGGAATACGGACTTCTTCCCGGTGGAGGCAGGCCTCCATCAAGGGTCTATTTTGAGCCCATTTCTTTTTGCAGTTTGTAGCACCTGTAAGCAACACTAGAAGGGAGGTTGAATAGTGGGTGCGGAAAATTTGGTTTTTAAAATGTTTTGACCCAAAAACCCAACTTCTGAAAACAGTTTCTGTTTTCAGGTCCTGTTTTACAACATTTGAAAAAACTAAGTTACATGCCTTCACGAATTCTGAAATTCGGAGAGATTCTACACTTAGATGTTCTGAGTATCTCCTAAAAATTTTAGATCAAAATTCATCCTCTAACCTTTTGAAAAATCGTTTGTGGTCAGATTGCGCAAATCTACCAAAAATAGTAGTCTGATTTAAAAAATTTATTCCGATTAATCCGTAACTCCAAATGGTCTGCAAATTTCATGACAAAACCCTTAAAATATGTATTTAAATGAGTTGAAATATTTTTGAAAAATTCCTTTGGGAAGTATGTCAAATACGTTCAAGTTGTCAACCTTTACAAGTCTGAAAATCAGATTGCACTAGTCTCAGAACTATAACGTTTGAATGACTTATACTTGTCCAAATGAGTTGAAACTTGCACCAAATGAAACTTAAAAAGATGTGGCCATGTTTCTGCAAACTTTTACAATTTTTGAAATTCATGTGCTATTTTTAAGATTGCGACGAAATGGATGCAAAGTGCTGAAAACTGAAAGTACTGTGTAGTAAAGTAAAGAACACAAGGAATTTTATACTGGTTCAGTTAACTCATCCTGCTCCAGTCTTTCAGAACACCTTCCTCGGTTATCACTAAACAAAATAACACCTTACCACAAGGGTTGCTGGAGTTACACATCAACTCCAACCTTTTACAAACGATACAAGCAATCACAATGATCATGAATACCACCAGCGAGCGGATGAAGGTTTGATCATACCTTGATCAACCTTTTACAATAATGATGCATGTATGGTGGTATGAATAAATCCTATTCAATATGTTTGAATATAGGTACAATAGGCTTGAGAGAGAAGGAGAAGAAAGAAATGTAGAAGAAGAGAGTAGAGAGCCTTTTTGCACTTTGGAAATTGTAAGACTTGTCTTGCATTTGTTTGCTCTTCTTCCCTCCTTTTATTTGAAAGTAGCCGCCCCCTAGGGCATCATCTCCATTTTGAGAATTCTCTTTTAAGTCCTTGGAAGAATGTCTTGTATGGATGTGACATCCACTTGCTTACTTAGCACAACTTGATTGGATGATTGTATTGGACTTGCTTACTTGGCACTCCTTGATTGGATGAGTTGTGTCATCACTTAATGGCTGGAAAAAATCTGAGATAAAATGAAAAGCATGTGCCAAATCAAAGTTCAAAACATTGTCAAAAATTATACACTTAATCCCCTCAAATTTGGAAGCAATTTTGATCTCCATTAAGGCCAAAAAATCGGCCAGCACCTTATTCTCACATGCTGAAATTTTCAGCATGTGCTATATTCTCAAGCCTTTGAAATGTTACTATACTACTACACATCAATCCATTTAATTTTGGAAAGAAAATTAGTCACCAAACAAGGCCAAAAATCGGCCAACTTAACTCTCACATGCTGAATTTTCAGCATGTGTTTTATTTGCTAAGGAGTTTGAAATATTACCTTGTGTAGTTCCCTTCATTAAGTCACTAACTTTGTGTAGTACATTCTTCACCAATCAAGATGCCAACTAAGCTCCACCAAGGCTAAGTAGGCGTGTGATGAAGGCTTGACCATGTGCTGAATTTTATTTTTGTATACTTTGTAAAATAGTACACAATAGTTATACACATATGGTATATAATTTGAATATTTTAGAACACTTTAGTATGTATTGAATATGTAAAAAGTGTCTAGATACATGTTACATATCATGCCAAAAACGTTCCATGTGTTATGTTCGTAGAAAATTGAATTTTCGACTTTTTTCGATTACACGATTTTTCTCCGATTAAATTCAAACTTTTTGCACATGTTATATATATTATGTGTCACATAATATACATAGAATAACTTGAATATTTAGCTCTTAATGGCTGAGACAAATGGCGCCCACATGTGCTTAAAAGATGAATTTGGAATCTTCACAATTTGGCCTTAATTGGGAGTGATTTGTGTGTGCCAACATGGAATGATTTTACCATGTAAGCCACAAAATTTATGGCCATTTTTGAGTTTAGGGGCTGGCCATCTATATATGGCAAGTACGTGACACGTTGGCGAACTTTCGGTTGTCATCCGATACGACAATTTTTGGTTTAGAACCTTGTAACGTGTCACTATAATTTTGTCATCACCATGACTTATATCATATGATATAAGACATGAATATACTCATAAATATGAGGTAAGTATAGTGGTGTGACGTTGACGTTCATAATATATATAACGTGTCGGTAGTACGTTAGAGTATATATATATATATATATATTGTGCACGATCCTACCTCGTAGTGCGTCTCATGCAATTCAAGGAAGTGGTTCTAAACTTGCTCAATGAATATTTTAATATGGAATATACGAGCCATGCGTGCCTCTTTGCCTGGATTGCACAATTTAGTACATGAACATCATTTAGATATAGCATCTGTAATTGAATCGAAGCACTCACCACATCACATTATTCGTTTTGCTTTGGATCTTGGTTTTTCAAATCATTTCTCTTCTCAATCAGAACGTATTTGGTTGTTTTGGCGTGACACAGATATTCATTTGGTTGGTTCTCAAGACCAGAATCAGGTCGTTCATTTTACTTTCTCAATTCGACGCCTTCAGCAAAATTTTGTCTTATCAGTGGTCTACGGCGGTCATACATTATCTTTGCGTCGCTCATTATGGCATTCACTATCGGCCTTCTCTGACTCAAATGATATGCCATGGATTGTTGGGGGTGATTTTAATACTTTTCGTTCTCTCGAAGATCATGCAGGCCGTTCTCAACCGTCGCTTTCCTCCTTGCAAGATTTTAATGATTGTATCGAAGAATGTTCATTAATGTCACCGCAATATCATAGTCCACGATACACTTGGACGGATGGTAGAGGCCTTGGTCGTGTCCGTCGAAGGTTAGACTGGTTGTTCTATAATTCTGCTTTTCAACGAATTTTTGATGACATGCACCTTTCGCATCTTCCCCACGTTTCTTCGGATCACGCTTTATTATTGGTTATATGCCGCTTGGGTACCCCAGAGACACGCAGGTCTTTTCGTTTTTTAGACTCCTTGTTACTTCACCCAGATTTTCATAATTATGTGGAAAATGCTTGGACGTCCTATCCAACAACAGGAGGTATGTATGGCTTTTATTCTAAGTTGTTCCGACTGAAGAAGGATATACAGCGTTGGAATAAGGAAATTTTTGGTAACATCTTTTCCAATGTCAAGCATGCTGAATCAGCTCTTACCTTTGCTGAAAATGCGTGGGACATTGACTCCTCTGACGCAAACTGTGAGGCATACCACAAAGCCAAAGCGGAGTATCTTCAAGCTTCTTTATATGAGTTTCATTATTGGAAACAGAAGGCAAGAATTCGATGGTTGTAGGATGGAGATGCAAATACTCGATATTTTCATTCCATAGTCAGGGGTAGGCGATCTCAACTGCGCATCCAGCAAATCCGTACCTCTGATGGCAGACTTTGCACGGATGCTGCCGCTATTCAAGACGAAGCAGTTGCGTTTTACACATCCTTATTTACCCAGGAACATACACACAATTATGATGCCGTACTCCATAATATTCGAGCTCTTGTCACGGCGGACGACAATATGATGCTTACGGCGATGCCTACAGTGGAGGAAATTAAGACATCAGTCTGGCACTTAGACCCTCGTAACGCAGTAGGCCACGATGGATTCAATGGTAACTTTTATCGGTCTTGTTGGTCCATTATTCATGCTGATGTGGTTAAGGCTGTGCAGGAGTTTTTCTTGGGTATCCCCCAGCCTATGGTCATGGCTAGTGCACTTATCACTCTGATCCCCAAAAATCCATCGCCTGATACTTTTAGTGATTTCAGGCCCATCTGCCTCACAAATTTCATAAGCAAAGTTTACACGAGAATCATTGCTACTAGACTTAATACTTTGCTACCCCGAATCATTTCGCTAGAGCAAACTGGATTTCTCCCGGGTTGTGATATTTGTACGCAAGTTCTTATGGCTCGAGAGATGATTCATATGCTGGATAAAGGTGGTTCGCAATTATGCTTGAAACTAGATATTATGAAGGCTTTTGACAGAGTCAGCTGGGAATATCTAGAGAGGTTATTTCGTGCTTTTGGCTTTTCAGAGTTTTTCATTCGCCTCATTTAAACCATTTGCATGCCACAACATTATCAATTTTAATTAACGGCCAGCCTTCAGCCTCCTTTCGTCCGTATAGGGGTGTTAAGCAAGGGGATCCTTTATCCCCTCTGCTTTTTATTATTTCATCGGAATGTTTCGGCAGGGGGTTAAAATCATTAGTCACATCGGGAGCATTACTGCCTTTCCGTCTTGGTAGAGTCCCTTTTCATATCACCCATCTAGCCTATGCAGACGATCTGTTGGTATTCTTACGGGGCACGCATCGTAATCTTCGACGCTTTCACACCTTCTTAACGCAATATGAGAATGCCTCTAGTCAAAAGATTAATTTTCAGAAGAGCAGTTTTCTCCCATCAGCCGTGGTAACATCACAACAATGGCGGGATTATGCTACTATCACGGGAATGCGAGAATCACACCTTCGATATCTTGGGTCCTATTTGCATAAAGGCATCAATCGATCACGGTACTGTATCTCATTATTACAACATATAGACGATCGCCTTCAAGGTTGGCATTCTAAATTATTATCTGCTGCTGGTTGTCTTGTTTTGCTACGTTCAGTTGTATCCTCGCTACCTTTACATATTCTCGCAGCAGGGGGCCTGCCTAAATCGGTCATCCAGGTAATACATAGTAAAATGGCAACGTTCTATTGGGGACGTAGGCATCATTGGGTATCTTGGGCTACTATTACAACGCCCCGTGAGGAGGGTGGACTGTGACTTCGTAACCTTTCTTTGTTAAAACAAGCATATCGTTGTCGTATCTGGTGGTCATATCACCGACAGACTACATTTTGGAGTAAATACATGTACGGCAAATATGGTCGCCGCGGTGATTATTTGCCTCGGTTAACTGATTCACCTGTGTGGAAAATTATTTGTAGGATTCATCCTACTTGTATTGCGCATGCCGATGGTCAGTGGGAGCATCTTTCATCGACTCCAACGTCAACAGGGGAGTTTTCGTTGCGCAGTGCATATGATATTTGGCGATGCCCCAGCCCGACACTTCTTTCTGCAAAATTTATCTGGTTCAAGTATCATTCGCTCGTCACTCAGATATTTCTGTGGCACATGTTTCACTCAGCATTGCCTTTTGAAGACTATACTCGTAAGTTTTTTACAGCATGTCCTTCCCAATGCCCATTTTGCAAGCAGGAGTCAGCTACGGTGGATCATATATTTTTATACTGTTTGAGCATTCGATCAATCTGGAGTTATTTTGCCAGCGAGCTACTCTGTCTGCTCCCGACCTCTTTGCGACTCCATCAATATCTACTCTCATGGTGGTATCAATCAACCTTTTCCTCTTTTCTTGGGATTTTACGCATCTCTGTCCTGGCTATTATTGCTTATAATGTGTGGCGTGTCTATGCATCCCTAGTTTATGGTGAACCACGAACTTTTTCTGTCTAGTCTTTCAAGTTCACCATACAGTATGATATAACCATGTGGTGTAAGTCTTTGGCGGGATCTAAGATAATGACGTGCCTGCGCCAACCATTTCCTTGGCTTCCCCCGTTTCGGCATCCACGTCCAATTCTGGTGCGCTGGCGATTATCGCCATCTGGTAAATTGAAATTAAATACAGATGCTGCAGTTAGAAGAAATTATAGTGCAGGTGGTGCTATTTTGAGAGACCATACCGATACATGTTTGGGAGCACTTTCTTTTTGCTTACCGCCAAGTACCCCTATTCAAGCAGAGATACAGGCTGCGGTTTTTAGTCTGTTGTATTTCCTGCCTCTATACCGATCAATTATTCTTGAATCAGATTGTGCGTTGCTGATATCTCGGTTGTCGTCCCCTCAATTGATTCACGGAAACTACTGCCTTCATTTGCTACATGCATTAGTGCGTCTTCATCGCTTGGAGTATCACCATATTTATCGGGAAGCAAACATGTCAGCACATTATCTTGCACAACATGCTATGTTAAATCCAAGCACTCAAGTCTATGATTTTCGATCTCTTCCACCGTTAGTCCGGAGTTATGTCTCTTTGGATATCTCTTCAGTACATTTGCGGGTTTCTTGATATACTCAGGTCTTCTATATGGATTGGCTCAAACAAAATTTTCCTGCCTGTGTCCTTCGGGATTCAGGCAGGCTTGGTATGATTTGCTTCCTACTGTTTTTCCTTTATGGCCTCTACTGCTGGATTGCTGATAATGTTGCGTTGTTATGTCTTTGTGCATGGACTGAACATTTTCTTGTTGCTTCCAAGTGGAATCTCACTGGGATGCTGCCTCTGCTTTGTCTTCACATCCTTACATTATATGTCTTCCAAATGGATTGGCACCTTTCCCCAGTCTCTGCCTGTCATTTAGTCGGGGCAGGCAGATCTGGTATGGCGTACTTTTGTTTCATCATATACATTTATCTATGTTTAATATGTCGGCTGCACTCAACGTTTAATGTTTCTTCTGCATGGAATGTCTTACCCATCAACTTTGCTGGCTGTGACGACATTCTTGGTCTATACGCTGGGTCGATCGGTTCCCCCGTTCAATCAAACGGATCCTCACTGTTGCATGTCTTCCATTTGGATTGGCATTTATTTATTATTTATGTCGGTCTCTTATTGGGCACCGACAGACCTGATATGGTTTTTATTTCTTTTGCTTTCACACTTTCAATCTGTCAGCTGCATATACTTCACTCAGTCATACATTTACCTTATGCATGGACGGGATTATGATGCGCATTCATCTGCTTCCTCCGGGACGGCCTTACCTTTACTGACCGAATGAGGGAAACACATCAACAGTGGACATCTTCATGTCTTTTTCTTTATTTGTTCCTTTTGTACTCTGTTCGGATTGTACCTTTCTACATTTTGTACCGTAGCGCCTATCAACTATCCATCTATATAAATATGTACGCTTTTTCCTTCGCCAAGGTTTTATCCACAAGGGTGGTTTTTCTTGGCAAGGTTTTAATGCGGCATATCATATATATTTGGATGTTGGTAATCATATGCGGCTACTATCGTTATACTATGAAGTTTTGTAATAAGGTTTTCCTCCGCCAGAAGTGAGGGGTAATAATATTATAATCTTTTCTAATATATATATATATATATTGTGCCTTTTTAAAAAAATCTGAATATATATATAAATATATATAACACGTGTGATATAATAAGGAGAGGAGACTTTCCATTTCCATGTTTGTTGCCATCATGTCTTCTCCAAGTATATCTCATTTAATGAACTACTTAGTTCATTTAACTAAGTACTTCACTTAATGAACTAGTTTAGTTCATTAACGGTGGCACCTGAAAATAGTTCAAACACAAAAAATGTTTGCCATTTGATGTAACCTTTAAAGCTTCATGTCTTGTTAGTACGGCAACATTATATATAAAGTATATATGGCAAGTTTGTCGCAAAAACGTGTCAAGTCATAAATTATGTCATGCATTTCTTTAGCACAAGTTATTTAAATCATGCATTTTTGTGAATCACTCAAAATCTTTTTCTCAACACAGTTGTCCTAGACGAGTTGTCAAAATCGATCCAAGAGACAGTACCATGGTGTATGCTTTTTGCTGACGATATTGTATTAGTCGCGGAAAGTAGACATAACTTGAGTATGAGACTAGAAGAGTGACGAGGTGCTTGAGAGAGAAAAGGCGTAAGGATTAGTCGTTGTCAGACTTAGTATCTGCACTACGACTTCAGCGGCATAGCCGACGATGAAAATGCCAACTCACCATCGAGGGTCAAGTGGTCCCAAAGGTAAGTAAGTTCAAGTACCTAAAATCATTTGTACAGCAAGATGGGACATAGAGAGTGATGTAGCACATCGAGTTCAGGCAGGTTGGTATAGGTGGAGGGCGGCCTCAGGGGTGCTGTGTGACAAGAATTTTCCAACTAAATTAAAGAGAAAATTTTATAGGGTGGTAGTGCGGCTGTCAATGTTATATGGAACAGACTGCTGGGCCATCAAGAGGACACAATCATAGAAGATGGAAGTGACAGAGATGAGAATGCTGAGGTGGATGTGTGGACATACAATACTAGACATGATAGAGAAAGGTTAGGGGTGTCTAATATAGCAGATAAGATAAGAGAGGAAACCTGAGATGGCTTGGACATGTCAAGAGGAGACAGACAACGACGTCTGTCAGAGCAATTGAAAGCCTCACTGTAGAAGAAAAAAGGAGTAAAGGCAGGCCCAAACAGAAGTGGCATGAGCAGATTATGCATGACTTTACTAAAGATGCACCTCTCTGAGGACATAGTCCAGGATAGGAGTTCATGGAGGCAGAGGATTAAGGTTAAGGAGGGGTAGACAGGATATAGGGGCACCTTAGAGCATACTTAGAGGATTAAATAGTCTAAACACTTTAGGTTGACTTGCACTTTTTTATTTTGGGCTTTATCTTTCAACTATTTGTGCATATCCATTGTTGACTATTTTAATACCGGAATCTTTTGATTTATATTTATTAAAATATATTCGCTAGTACATATTCCTATTATTGTACTATCTATGCAGGTACATATAGAGCCGGGAGTCTCACTGGAAGCAAACTCTCTGTCCCTTGAGATGGAGGTATTGTTTGTCTGCCTCTTATCCTCCCCAGACCTTAACGTTAGCTTTTGTTGTCGTTGGGATATACTGGTGTATGATTGTTGTTGTTGTTGTTGCATGTATGAATTCTTGGTTTTGGACTGCTTTTATGTCTCAAATTAACTCAGCTCTAAAGTCCCATGTATAGCTCATGTTTTATGTTTTAAATGGAGTGAATTTCCTATTTTGCCCCTCCTTAATATAGCCTCGGCCAGCCCTCCAAACCAGCCCCCTTTTGGGCTTTTAAACATTAAGTTCTTGTCTTAAGTTGTCCAATATTTATTTTATTTAGAGACCCTTCCGAAACAGCCCCAATTTCATAGTTTTTGAGGTCTGTGAAAATTACTCTTTTACCCTTACATGGCCTCGATTTATTTGTCTTCAAAACTGCCCTTATTTAGTTTGCTGCCTTCGTAATTTAACTTGGTTGGTTATCCTTTGATTTACCACACATAAAATATACATTATACATATCTTTACACACACACACACACATATATATATATATATATGTATACACACAATATTTACATTATCAAGGCATCAAATTTGGCCTCTTGGAATGCCCCCTTAAACATATATATATATATATATATATATATATATGATATTTCGATTTATTCATTATGTCAAACATACTAAAAATGCTCATAATCATCACATTCCTTAGTTACCATGACTCTCTACCATAGTAATGCATGATGATGTATCCATCTTGTGATTTTAACATAAAAAGATTCATGCTTGAGGCTGTCCATCACAACCATGATCATAAGGTTCATGACCATTGTGATGATCATGATAGAAATCACATGCAACCATATATGAAGATGCAACCTGTGGAACTATACCTTCGTAGGTCTTGATCATCAAGATACACATCATGATGATGGTGATGGTATCATGCCTAATGATGGAGGCCAAAACACCCCCATTTTGGAAGGAGCTTCATGAAAATGAGGTGATATTCATCAAAGAAATCAACTTTTATGGTCATGCATTATAGCATAGTTTATGATGCATCATAGTCATACTAAATCATGTCCATTCACATGAAAATACACTAAAAATGATAGAAAGTCAAGGATGTGATGATCATCATAATTATACACATGAAAATGGATCAAAGTGAGGTTCTTAGTACACTTTCTCAAGAAAGTGCATCAAGATGTCAACGCTTATCTTGAAAATGAACACATGCATGTCCTTTTCTTTTCTTAATAGGGTACGCCTAACATATGAGGCTTAACAAGCCATAAACTCAACATGCATGACACTCATTTATGCTCTTATTATCCCCAATATACGCACATTCCAATACTATAGACAAGACTTCATCAAATTTTCATTCAAGCACACTTTTTCTTTGTAGTAAAAACATCATTTGAATATAAGCATGTATGATCCAAGAGTGTAGTTGAATATAGATCATACATTTTTGAACATGCATGATGAAGCTAAGAAGAATATTTGCCTTTTCTTTGATTCTTACTCTTCAAGTAGGAAAAGATGTCTTCTTTTCCCTAGTCTTGGTACCCACGGACTAGGGTCCAAAATGGAAGAAAAAATGAGTTATTTTGAGGTAGGAAGATTAGGAAGGTGCTAAGATTAATTCTTAAGAGAGCTTACCCTTGAAGTCCTTAAAAGTCCTCTACTTTTTCAACTTGGAGAACTTCTTCCTCCTCTTTGCTTGAACTCATAGTTTGGAGCCTAAGGAGGGAGAAGTTTGAATGTTTTGAGGGAATGGAATGAAGAAAAGGTGTTTAGGAAGAAGGGAAGGGCCCTTACCTTGATAGTTTTTGATGCTTGGAGCTTGATTCTTTCACTTGATTCCTGGGAGGCCTCCCTCCCTTTTGATTTTGGTTGTTCTTGAATGGAGACGAGAAGAGTGAAGATGAGAGAATGGTTTGAGGGAGAAAATGAAGTGGAGAGAATGTTTAGAGAGAGAAGATCGATTCTTTGAGTGAGAGGGATTAAATGAAGAAATGGATGGGAAGGAAGTTGTTTTATGCCATGGTCTTGTTTTTGGCCGAAAATTAGGAGGCCTAAGTGGAGGGTAAATCATTTCTTGGTAAAAATAAGTGGAGGGGAAAGGCCATGCAAGCTGAAAGTAAAAGTGCTGATAGTAAGAACACTAAGATTTTTAGACTGGTTTGGTCAATGTGACCTACTCCAGTCTTTGAGTACACCTTCATTGGTATTCACTAATCACCAAAAACACCTTAGAACAAGGGTGTCTAGATTTATACACCAACTCCTTCAATGTCCACCCCGTTTACAAAGAACAACAAAAACACTCAACAAAAGCACCGCCACCTCAATAATGAAGGTTTGATCACAACTTGATCAACCTTGTACAAGAATGGAACATGTATGGGTGGTATGTATGAAGAATATACAGATTATAGAATGTATATTTGATAGGCTTAATGTAGCGCCCCGTACCTGGGCTTTACCCAAGTACAGTGCACTCGCCGTACTTCGCTAAGGAGAGTACAAGTCGCAGATGCATTACTAGTGTTGTTCCACGAATAAGCCATGGACTACTGATTTAAAACATCGAACAGTGGTAAAAGAAAGTGGCTGAGTTGAAACATAACATACATCGTCCATCTTGTCTTACATATTACAAAACCATAAACCAGAATTCTAAACTACTCCGAGAGTCCATAATACAAAACAGAACATAGACTTCTAAGCTCCAGCAATCCTCAGGGGTAAGGCATCTGCGGCTCATCCTCCACATACTCTATCATTGACTTCTGGGACTCTGAAAATGATAAATAAGGTATGAGTGATACAATCACCCAGCAAATACCCCCACATTCTACCGAAACGTATCAGAATCATAAATAAGACGTTAAACCCACCGGTGTAAGTTATTAGTATAAGGATCATACCTGCCAGATAAGACTATGCGGTTGAACTTATCATCTGGAACATGCAATTCTTCCGTTGCGCTTAGGGTTCATGTGATGAAATGCAGCATGAGGACATGCAGGACAGAATACCATGGACTATGCAGTCGACAGGACAGAACAGAGCAAAATCGTACATATCATGACAGATCCGAGCAGAACAAACAGAACAGTACATAACATATCAGAACTGGACAGAACAGTATAGCCATGGCTACTACCTCACGCCGTAAGAACTGAACGTCGTCTACGAGTGATTCCATCAGAATAAGAATAATACCCCGTATGAGTCAGATCATCATAATACCACATGTGAGTCCAAATAAAACCTTTACCCTGAATGGTCTACCAGTTGCCACGATGTGCACCCAGGCAGAACAGAACATGTGTCTCACATGGGTCTACTGGCCACCGCAAGGGGACGACCGGGCAGAAAAATACATATACCCATAAGGGTCTACCGGCAGTCCTAACGGAAAAACCGGGCAGAACAAGACATGCTCCTCATAAGGGTCTACCGGCTACTCTAATATGATAACCGGGCAGAACAAAACATAACCAGAATCATTCGTGGAGGCCGAACTTTCATTACGGATTTTGAGAAACGTCTTTGCCTTAAAACAACGAAACCTCCTTTGTAAACGTCAAATACTTATCATGACATGTATGCGATGCATAGTGCGGTATGCAATGGGTATTCAGGGTCAATCCGTCGTTATAACCTCACCCTTAACACTTTAAGGTTATAATATATTTTCATAACGCGATGCTGAATTTTTCAGATTTGTACCATAGTTTCTTAACTTCTCTGTTTATCATAAATCCGGTTTACTTATTGAAATTCTTTTACCACTCATTAGACTAGGCCGATTATCCATGTATTAAAAATGATGTGAAGTGGCTATAAGGATCGAGACTGGACTGTTCTTTATGATGCATCGAAACCAGACTGAATCACGGTCCTAGGCTTGTAAACAGTACCGGAAGGTAACTCACATGTCCTCCTTTACTCTTACCACTTCTAGTTATCTTAAGGTTTAATTTTACATAACCCTTATCCTTCCCGTTTGTTAGTTAAACCACACATAAATCTGTATATGATAATGTAGCGCCCCGTCCCGAACCCCAGAGTCAGAACCAGTACGCCCGCCGTATTTCGCTAAGGGATATAGAAGGTGTCTGTACGAATCCCTGCACTTATCAAAACAACAGAGTATTCGATTGCGGAAGCGAAATAATCAACTCAAAACCCTAAATTGAAAGTAAAATCCCCAAACATATATAGTCAACATCAAGTCATAATCCCCTAAACAACATCGTAAAGTTCGTAAAATAAAATCCCTAAGCTAAGTCCTCAAATGAAATAATAAATAAAATAAACTTCTCTATTTCTTGATCCTCAATTTCTAAACAGTCTCTACGAGTCCCACTGAGTCCACTTTGAATCTTCTCCAACCCAGATTTAATCATACCCTGAATCATCTGCAAGAAAACAAAACGAACGGTGTGAGCGACAAAAACCACTCTCAGTAGGTACCCTGCCTGCATCGGCCTTGTGAGATCATACATGCTAGGACAGTAGTGAAATACATATAAGTACGGAAATAAGAAAATAGACTGTCCATGTTTTCACAAATACGTATAATGGTCATAACTTCTTAAAACAATCAAAACACATAATCGTGCAAAATGCGCGTGAAATGCAATGTCACATACATGATGCATGATAAACCTACCTTCACAGAAACATTCATCTAATCATGCAATGCATGACCCCAGGACCTAACAGAACAGAACAGAACAGAACGGAACGGAATAGATCAGATATGCGACTTAGGTCTCACATATCCTAACAGAACATAACGGAATGGAACAGAACAAAACATATATGCAGTGTCGTGATGCATGAATGCACAGAAATCATACACGGAATCCTTCATTTGCTTTCTTTTTCCTTTTCCTTTTTCATTTTTCCTTTTCCTTTCCCTTTCTTTTCTTTTTTTCCTTTTCTTTTTCTTTTTCTTTCCTTTTTCTTTATTCTTTTTCTTTTCCTTATACTCCTGACCTGCGATTCTTCTGCCTTCAACTTCCTTTGCGCTTTCAACCTGCGCCCCCAGCCGACCATTCTCCATCAGCCCCTTACCCCTCTCCCTCACCCGTTATCACCCCCTGGCTCACCCCCCTTCCCCAGCCACACCACCCCCCAGTCGCCCACCCCCTCCTGACCAACCCCCTCCTGACCAGCCCCCCTTCAGCTCTCACCCCCCTGACCAGCCGCACCACCCCCCCTCAGCACCACTCCTTCAATCCGGCAGCACGTGGCCATAGCCCACCACCACCGGCCACGCACCGCCGCCACCAACACCTCTTCTTCCAATTCCAGAATTCATATACACATCAAAAATACAACCTTTTTCAAGTTCTTCATACGAAAATAGCATTATACATATATTTACATATACGATCATATATACGGACATATCATTCATCACCTACACATATAATCTAATAATCAAGCATCTATACAATCACAAATACTAATGCACGATCCTGTTTTCATAGAGAAATTAAAGATTCTTGTTTGTTTCATTCAACAGATGTTAAGGGGCACCTACTTGGTAATTGATACGCGTTTGAAAGGCTTGATCGAGGCGGTGGTGCTTCTTCTGCTCTCCCAAAACTGGCGGCCCTAGGTTAGAGCAAGAAGGAATCGCCTTCTTTCTCTGTGAAGAGGGCGGCGTAAATGTAGTATGGGGAGGGAGGAGTATAAGCGTGGTTTAAATAGAAATTTGATTAGGGTTTAGGGAAAATTTCCAAATCAAATTAGGTTTAGTAATTAATTTTCCAAATGACCTTTTTGCCCTTAATAAAAAAAATGGGATATAACATTCTCACCCCCTTACAAAAAGTTTCGTCCTCGAAACTTGTGTTACGTAATCAATAACTTAGTATAGTCCTACACAATTCATTTACCTCGATCATGACCAAACCTAATATCCCTTGCGTCTTACGATATGTTACCCATTTCACTTCCTCGATACCGACTAAGTCCTCAAATCAATCAGTGTGCATATTTACAATGTAATCTTTAAATCCATTGTCCTCCGCCTGATAGATCGTAACATATTCTTTCTATAGTTCTTGAATCAACCTTAATGGTATCGTCATTATAATGGCGTCATAACTTAATCGTCGGTCTATGTCGTACTTATATTTGTTATCATGAGCAACCCTCTAAAATCAGTTCTTAGGTGTAGTACAATCTTTAACTCAACGCCTTGTTCGCAAGACTCATCCCTGAAGCTGTATATATTTCTCGGAATACGTTGTACTCCAGTAAGATTTAATTTAGTCATCACTGGCATCTCACAAGATGATCTAGTCCTTATAGGGTTTAGTCCTTACTTAATTCTCTACAATTAGTGCTTACAACCTTCCACTTACACCACTTGACGTGTATCATTCAACTCCTTGCAATCTACGATACCGGATTCTTAAACATATCACATATGATTTATCCCCTAGAAAATTAACTATACTAACATCATTTGTGTATGCCAATATGGTAACCGTTACTCTTTTTTAACACAACCAAGTCTTCAAAATCAATTCTTATATACTTACGAACTAGCTTTAGGATCATGCTCTTAATTTCTCCGAGATATCGTCAGCAGCCTAGTATACGAAATGTGTATGGACATATTTTTCTTCAAGTTAAACGAAGAGTAGCTTACGTAGCTATAATTTTGAACGTAGCTCTTTAAAATACTAAACCTTCTAATTTTTGTAGATACAAAACCCAAAGTATCATAGATTTGTTTCTGCAACGCGATATCTCAAATGACCATTTTAAAAAACGATATAAGTTGTTCGCAAGGCATTTTGGTAAAATTGCATCAAAACAGTTGAAAACTTAATAATGTGAGGTTTTATGAAACGATTTGAATACGGTACCTTTCGTTTTCAAAAAAGGTATATATTTTGAAAGCTACTTTTTTTCCTTCACAAAAGTTAAGTAAGTTCATCGCAAGCGGATAAATAACTTTGAAAACTTTTAAATGCTTAAAATACTTGCGATATCGATAGTCGTAAAATATAATTAATTTTGACACAAAAAATAGATGTAACAAAAACAAAAATTTGAAATATTCTGTAAGAAATATATATATATATATATAAACACATCATTTTTGCAAGAACATCAATATTTTTAAAATTTTTTCCCTTTTCAAGGTCGTCAAAAGAATTAAAATTTTTATTATACTGATTTACAAGTACGGAAAAAAATTAGCCTCATAATGTTTAGTAGACTATATAAAGAAATATGACTTAATAAGGTATTTTTGAAAATAAAATATCTTTTGAAGTCCCTGTAAAATATAAGTATAACTCGGTGTACATGCTTATATAAAATATTTATCCGCTAGAGAAATAATAGTCCAATATTTCGTATAATTTCTATAAGCCATCCTTATTTACAAAAAAAATTCCGTCTATGTATCATTTCTTATAAGTCTAACCTTCGTCTACCATGATAAAATCCCTAACTTAAATTGTCCAATCCTAGCAGGACACACTAAATATTTATCGACTTAAGGTGTTCTAATTCACCATGCTTCTGTATGCCATATTGATCCATTGTATTTCTTCCCAACCCATAGTGACATGTCCTATAGAGTTCAAGCAGCTGGGGATCAGGTGCTTGTGTCTCATCACATTTTAAGAAATTGCCCACTTGAGTTTGATGATCAGGGGTTTGACGCCGACTTAATCCCCATATCCATGACTGATTTTGATGTAATTCTTGGAATGGATTGGCTCTCCAAGAATTTTGCACACATCGATTGCAGTGAAAAGCGGGTTACTATTAAAGACCCCACAAGTAAGGAAGTAAACTTTCAGGGAGGTACGAAATTAAGGAAGTGTCCCAAGAATGTTTATGTAAATGCGATCCGCGCCAGTAAGGCGTTGAAGAAAGGACATGAAGGGTTTCTCGTTTATGCAATAAATGTCGAACAAGCGCCCTCCGACCTTTCTCAAGTTCCGGTGGTCCGAGAATATCCTGATGTTTTTCCAGAGGAATTACCGGGTCTTCCTCCGGATCGAGAAATATCTTTTGAAATTAATCTAATTTTGGGAGCTGAGCCAATATCGAAGGCTCCCTATCGAATGGCGCCTGCGGAATTAGAAGAATTGAAGGAGCAGTTACGAGAGTTGTTGGAGAAGAAACTTATTCGCCTAAGTGTTTTGCCTTGGAGTGCTCCCGTACTGTTTGTAAAGAAAAAGTATGGAAGTATGCGGTTATGTATTGACTATCGAGAACTCAACAAGATCACGATAAAGAACAAGTACCCATTGCTAGGATCGATGATCTGTTCGATCAGCTTCGGGGAGCACGAATTTTCAGTAAGAATGATCTTCGTTCTGGATACTTCCAATTGAAGATCAAAGCCGAGGACGTTCCGAAAACCGCATTTCAGACACGTTATGGACACTATGAATTTCTTGTAATGCCGTTCGGATTGACTAACGCCCCCGCGTCATTTATGGATCTGATGAATCGAGTATTTCAAGAGCAACTGGATAAGTTTGTTGTGATTTTCATCGATGATATCTTGATCTACTCACCTGATGAAGAGTCCTATGTATTCCATTTAAGAATCGTCCTAGACATTTTACGAAGGAAGTAACTGTATGCTAAATTTAGTAAATGCGAATTTTGGCTACACAGTGTAGCATTTCTGGGACACGTTATATCTGAGGATGGAATATCTGTAGATCCCAAGAAGATTGAGGCAATCACAGAGTGGCCAAGGCCGACAAACGTTACAAAAGTACAGAGTTTTCTTGGTCTCGTCGGCTACTATCGTAAGTTTGTTGAAGGGATTTCTCGAATTGCTATGCCCCTCACCTGTTTGACACAGAAAAAGATCAAGTTCGAATGGACCTCAGATTGTGAAAGGAGTTTTACTGAATTGAAGGAGAAGCTGACTTCTGCCCCGGTTTGGGCACAACCTATTTCGGGTGAAAGTTTTGTGGTGTATAGTGATGCCTCTAAGAATGGACTTGGATGTGTGCTAATGTAGAAGGATCAAGTGATTGATATGCATCTAGATAGGTGAAGCCATTTGACCAAAGTTACCCGTATATGATCTTGAGCTCGCAGCTGTAGTCTTTGCCCTAAAGATATGGAGACATTATTTGTACGGTGAAAGGTCTGAAATTTTCACAGATCACAAGAGCTTTAAGTACCTTTTCACCCAGAAAGAATTAAATATGCGTCAACGCAGATGGCTAGAGTTGATGAAGGACTACGACCTCTATTCAGTATCATCCTGGAAAAGCCAATAAAGTCGCTGACGCCTTGAGTCAAAAGACAAGCCATCCACATCAACCACCTTTGCAGCATGATATGGAAGAGTTTGATCTTGAGGTGGTTGATTCCATTGATAGCATGCTCGCTAAGTTGGTATTGATTCCTTCGCTGATTGACAAGATTAAGGAGGGTCAGAAAGGCGATGAAACTTTGAAGAAAACTAAGGACAGGTTGAAAACGAAATCATCTGAGGATTTTGAGATCTGAAATGACGATAGCTTGTGGTTTAGGGGACGACTGTGCGTACCTAATGACGATGATATAAAGAACGAAGTTCTTCGTTAAGCTCATAATTCTCGTTTGTCTATCCATCCTAGAGCCAACAAAATGTACCAAGACTTAATGCAAAGATTCTGGTGGCATGGCATGAAGAGGCAAATGGCAGAGTTCGTAGAGAAATGCCTTGTTTGTCAGAAAGTGAAAGCGGAACATCAGAGACCAGCTGGATTACTACAACCTCTTTAAGTCTTCGAGTGGAAGTGGGATCACATTACTATGGACTTCGTGACCGACCTACCAAGGATGAAGAATGGGCATGACGCCATTTGGATTGTAGTCGATCGTTTGACAAAATCCGCACATTTCATGGCTATGATGATCAAGGCCCCTACAGAGAAGCTAGCTACTATGTATGTTGACCAGATTGTGTGCCTGCATGAGGTGCCCATGAGTATTGTTTGTGATCGCGACCATCGATTCACTTCTCGATTTTGGTCAGCTTTTCAAAAAGCAATGGACACTGAGATAAGAATGAGCTCTGCATTTCACCCTCAGACGAATGGTCAATCGGAAAGGACCATCCAAACACTGGAAGACATGTTGCTAGCTTGTATACTCGACTTTGGAGGAATTTGGGACAAGAGTCTCAAACTAGTGGAGTTTTCTTATAACAATAGTTATCATCGATCTATCAGGATGGCTCCATATGAAGCACTCTACGGAAGAAAGTGCCGCTCTCTACTTTATTTGGATGAAATCGGAGAGAAGGTTTTCATAGGACCTGACCTAGTAGAACAGACTCGAGAGAAAGTAATGATCATCAAACAAAGGTTGCAAGCAGCCCAAGGTAGAAGCAAGATTTGTGCAGACGAGAAGCGGCGGCCATTAGAATTTCAAGCTGGGGAAAAGGTGTTCTTGAAGGTGTCGCCATCAAAAGGAATTAAGAGATTTGGTATCAAAGGGAAATTAAGCCCAAGGTTTATTGGATTATATGAGATTCTTGAAAGGATTGGAGAAGTCGCTTATCGGCTAGCACTACCGCCATCGCTATCTCTATTGCACGATGTATTTCATGTATCTGAACTTCGTCGGTATGTGCACGGGCCTAGCCATATCATCGAGGAGCAGCCCTTGAAAGTTGAAGCCGACACGACATACGTAGAAGAACCGGAAAGGATTGTTGATCGCAAGGAAAAGACATTAAGGAAACGATCCATTCCTATGGTTAAGGTGCAGTGGAAGCACCATTCGATTGATGAAGCTACTTGGGAGACGGAGGAAAACATGAGAAGCTTATACCCGTACCTTTTTGATTAGCACTCTTAAGTTTCGAGGACGAAACTTGTAATAAGGGGGGAGGATGTTGTACCAAACAAAAAATTACATTGTACTTGAGACATGGATAAGTGAATTAATGAAAGGTTGCATCTTCAAGTACAATTTATTTAGTCTTATGATTACTTCTTTAATTAGAATTGTGTTAAGGAAAATATTGTATAATAATTCCAGCATGAATTATGGACTATGTGAAGTGGCCAATTCACCCAAATACCATAAAAGGTTTCGGAACTAAGGCCTTAAAAGGGGCTTGGGAATGTCCTTCCAATTAAAAGAGACTAATCCTAAAAAGGGCTCTCTTAAAACAAGCCCAAATAGTAATTAGGGATTTCAAGTAGTGGGGTAATTTCCCTCCCAACCGCACTACATTCGGCCCCATGAGTCTAGAAGACACATGATTTTTCCTAATTATATTTTATTAGGAAAAAAATCAAGAAAGCGGGTTAATTAAGGAAAAAGGACAACTACCTAGTAGCTTTCCCATTAAACACTCTTAAAAGTAACTCAAGCATGATGAAGTAGGATCTGCAAGGCACCACTAGAAGGGAGGGGGGGTTGAATAGATGGTGCAGAAAGTGTGGTTTTTAAAATTTGTTTAAACCTAAACAACTCAACTTCTGAAAACAGATTCTGTTCTCAGGACCAGTTTTAAAACGTTTTTAAAACCAGGTTATAGGTCTCCAAAAATTCTGAAACTTTGAGAGAACATAGCCTCAGATGTTATGAGGGTCCCCTAAAAATTTCAAATTAAAATTCAACATTTAACCCCTTCAAAAACCGTTGAAAATCAGATTGCACGAATCTGCCAGAAACGGTAGACGGGTTTAAAAAATTTATTCCTATTTGTGTGTATGTCCAAATGCTTTGAAACTTTAACCACTAACTCTTTATATACTATATTTAAGTGGGTTGAAATAGTTTTGCAAAATTCTTTTGGGAAGTAGGTCAACTACAATCAAAGTCTCAACCTTTGCAAGTCTGAAAATCAGACTGCACTAGTCTCAGAACGTTTGATGTTTGATCGACTTATACTTATCCAAAAGGGTTGAAACTTGTGCCAAATTAACCCTAGAACGTGTGGGTATATTTCTGAAAATGTTTGTGATTTTTGAATGTCGTTTACTATTTTTACGAATGCGAACAAAAAGAGTAAACTGTGCAGTAACTGAAAGTAAATGCTGAAAGTAAATGGCACCAAGATTTTTATACTGGTTCGGTTATAAACAACCTACTCCAGTCTTCACAAAACACCTTCCTTGGTTCACACTAATCACACACACGCAACACACCTTACCACAGGGTTGATAGAGTTACACTCTAACTCCAACCCTTTACAATCCTTGTACGATGAATACAATTCGCACGAACACCACCACCTCGCAAGAATGAAGATTGATCACATCTTGATCAATCTTTTACAAAGATATGGAATATGTAATGGTCTATAACAAGCCTACTCAAGATTGAAAATATGAATACAATAGGATTTCAAGAAGAAAGAAAGAAAGAGAATGTAGAAGAAGAGGCTAGGCGTTTGATCACTTTTGTTTTGCAATACTTGTGCTTGTTTTGTTTTTGCTCATCTTCTTTTCTTTTAAGCTTGTGTAGCCGTCCCCCTTTATGTCGTCTCCCTTTTGAAAATTTTCTTCTAAGTCCTTGGGAGAATGTAAGACATCATTGTGACATGATCTTGCTTACTTGGCACCTTCTCATTGGATGATCATTTAACCTTTGCTTACTTGGCACTTCATGATAGGTTGAATGTTGTCATCACTTGATGACTAACAAAATCTGAGAATACCATTTATAACATGTGCCAAAATCATCATAGAATAATTTCCATAATCCACAAGATTGTCACATAAAGTTAGCAAGATAATTTTCTCCAAACAAGGATGCAAAAATCGGCCATAATGACTACTTGACATGCTGAATTTTCAGCATGTGATACATGGTGTTATAATTCAAATTATTTCCAAATTTTTCATTGACTTTTATTTTAAAATAAAGCACCAATTAGTAGAAGATAATTTCATCTTTTATGGAATAAAACTAGACACTAACCAGGCCTCAAAAACGCCTAGATACATTGCACACATGCTGAAATTTTCAGCATGTGTGATATTCATGAATATCACTTTCTTTATTACATAAAATATTTAAAACACTTCCAAATTGTCTACTAATTAATCCACCTTAATCAAGACACAAACTATGACTCATAATGTAGTCAAAAATGCCTCACATTATAGTGCACATGCTGAATTTTCAGCATGTGTCACAATTGTGACAAAATTTGAAATATTACCTTTTGTAGCTTCTTTCTTTAAATCACCAACATTGTATGATTGATTCTTGACCAATCAATATGCCAAAAAGGCTCCACGTATGCTCCATCTCAGCTGTAGGGGCGTGTATACATGTATATGCATGTCCTAAATTTCATTTTTGCTAACTTTGTAAAATAGTGCACATTTAATAATACACACATGTTATATTCCAATCAGCCCTTAATTTTAATTTTCTAGAACACTTTAAGATGTATGACATATGTAAAAAGTGTCTAGATACGTGTCGTATGATGTGCCAAAAATGTTCCATGAGTTGTGTACGTAGAAAACCGAATTTTCAATGGTTATCGATTACCCGATTTTTCTCTAATTAAATTCCAAATTTTTGCACATGTTATATATATTATGTTACACATAATATATATAATATAAACTTTAATTCTCAGCATTTGGCTGGTCTAAAGTGGCACCATTAACATGTGACAAAATTGAAATTGGAATCTCCACAATTTGACCTTAATGTGGGGTGATTTGTGTGTGCCAACATGGAATGATTTTATGGTTGGAATTATCATCATAGGCACGAAATTTATGAGTATGTTTGAAGTGTAGGGGCTGGCCATCTATTTATGGCAAGTACGTGACACGTTGACGAAGTTTTAGTATTCGCCCGATACGACAATTTTTGGTTTAGAACCTTTTAACTTGTCGTATTTAATTTGTCATCACCATGACTTATATCATATGATATAAGACCTGAATATACTCATAAGTATGAGTTAAGTATGGTGGTGTGACGTTAACGTACGTACGTAAAATATATAACGTGTCGGTAGTACGTTGGAATACATGTGTATGTGCCTTTTTCAAAAAATCTGAAAATATATATATTTGTATGTATGTATGTGTGTATAATCATGATGTAGGAGGAGGAAGAGGCTTTCCTTTCTTAATCTTGTTGCCTTTGTGCCTTGTCCAAATGTTGCTTCCTTTAATGAACTACTTAGTTTAATTAACTAAGTACTTCACTTAATGAACTAGTTTAGTTCATTAATGGTGGCACCTGAAAATAGTATAAATACAACAAATGTTTGCCATTTGATGTAAGCTTTAACGCTTCATGGCTTGATAGTACGGCAACATTACATGTGAACTATATAAGGCAAGTTTTACGCAAATGTCATGCATGTTTTTATGCAATATGTCATGCACGTTTAAATCATGTATTTTGAAATCACTCAAACCCCTTTATCTCTACAATCTCCCCCTTTTGATGATTTTCAAAATAACCTACTTTCATGATTTAAATCCTATCGCTCCCCCTTCAATCATGCATAAATTTGAATTTTAAATTTCAAATCCGCTCCCCTTGACTTATGCAATCAGTACCTCTCTCCTCCTTAAATCATGCTTTCTCTCCCCCTTTATTTTGGAAAGTCAATCAAAAGATGCATGTAAAGATGAAAGAAAATCATGCATTTTGAATGATCTCAAAGGTGCGTTCTTAATGGTTATTTATTCAACCCTTTGAAAATGTCCCTTTTGGTACCCAAATTTGCGTGATCCTTCTAGGTCTTCCAAAAGATGAGAAAGGTGATGGAAGCACAACATAATATACTTTAGGTGCAACTGCATCTGGCCTTTGGCCAAGAACTCCTTTATGCGCATTGTATGTAGGACGTTTTTGATATGTCCTTGTGTTAGTGTGTGTAGTGTGTGATCTAGATGGATGAAATGCATGTCGTGTATGCATCACTTGTTTCTTCTCATATCTATATGGTACAAAATTGTATTTCTTATGATATGAAGAAGAAGTATGACGAGATGTGGGGAAAGGGGGTCTTTGCGTCATCTTAGACGCCGTTTTTGGTTTTGGAGTGTCTACTTTCTTAGACACTACAGACTTGGTTAGTTTGATGGATACTTCATTTGTTTCAATGTATCCTAAACCCGTTTTATCACTATCATGCTTTTGTGAAGAAATAATGTGATCTAGCATGTTTGTTCCCGTATCAAATTTCTTCACCATTTTCTCTTAATTCGCATTCCTTGATTTCAAGTTTGAAATCTCGGATTTCATTTCATTATTGTGCGTAGTCAATGATGAGACCTCTGATTTTAATGCATTGATGATGCATGATGAATCTTCTTTAGAATCGTTTAATTGAGCGAAAATATTTTCGTTAGAAGATTCTAACATCTTCTTGTCTTCAATTAATCGCTTCTTTTGTTTTGCAAGAGTTCTAGCAAACTTATGTAATTCAAGATATTCAACATATAAATCATCATAAGATAGTTCAGAATCCAAGTCAGAATCAGAAATTACCTCATTTTCAAATAGTGGAGGCATTTGGCTTGACATACTTTCTTGCTCGGTTTTGTCGCTAGTGGTTGCCATCCCACTAAGATCGTTGGATCCTTTTATAGTGAGTGTTCCTGCGCTCTGATACCACTTGTAGGATCTGCAAGGCACCACTAGAAGGGGGGGGGGTTGAATAGGTGGTGCGGAAAGTGTGGTTTTTAAAATTTGTTTAAACCTAAACAACTCAACTTCTGAAAACAGATTCTGTTCTCAGGACCAGTTTTAAAACGTTTTTAAAACCAGGTTATAGGTCTCCAAAAATTCTGAAATTTTGAGAGAACTTAGCCTCAGATGTTATGAGGGTCCCCTAAAAATTGCAAATTAAAATTCAACCTTTAACCCCTTCAAAAACCGTTGGTAATCAGATTGCGCGAATCTGCCAGAAACGGTAGACGGTTTTAAAAAATTTATTCCTATTTGTGTGTATGTCCAAATGCTTTGAAAATTTAACCATTAACTCCTTATATACTATATTTAAGTGGGTTGAAACAGTTTTGCAAAATTCTTTTGGGAAGTAGGTCAACTACAATCAAAGTCTCAACCTTTGCAAGTCTGAAAATCAGACTGCACTAGTCTCAGAACTTTTGATGTTTGATCGACTTATACTTATCCAAAAGGGTGGAAACTTGTGCCAAATTAACCCTAGAACGTGTGGGTATATTTCTGAAAAGTTTCGTGATTTTTGCAAGTCGTTTACTATTTTTACGAATGCGAACAAAAAGAGTAAACTATGCAGTAACTGAAAGTAAATGCTGAAAGTAAATGGCACCGAGATTTTTATACTGGTTCGGTTATAAACAACCTACTCCAGTCCTCAAGGAACACCTTCCTTGGTTCACATTAATCACACACACGCAACACACCTTACCACAGGGTTGATAGAGTTACACACTTACTCCAACCCTTTACAAACCTTGTACGATGAATACAATTCGCAAGAACACCACTACCTCGCAAGAATGAAGATTGATCAGACCTTGATCAATCCTTTACAAAGATATGGAATATGTGGTGGTCTATAACAAGCCTATTCAAGATTGAAAATATGAATACAATAGGCTTTCAAGAAGAAAGAAAGAAAGAGAATGTAGAAGAAGAGGCTAGGCATTTGATCACTTTTGTTTTGCAATACTTGTGCTTGTCTTGTTTTTGCTAATCTTCTTTCCTTTTAAGCTTGTGTAGCCATCCCCCCTTATGTCCTCCCCCTCTTGAAAATTTTCTTCTAAGTCCTTGGGAGAATGTAAGACATCATTGTGACATGATCTTGCTTACTTGGCACCTTCTCATTGGATGATCATTTAACCTTTGCTTACTTGGCACTTCATGATAGGTTGAATGTTGTCATCACTTGATGACTAAGAAAATCTGAGAATACCACTGAAAACATGTGCCAAAATCATCATAGAATAATCTTCATAATCCACAAGATTGTCACATAAAGTTAGCAAGATAATTTTCTCCAAACAAGGATGCAAAAATCGGCCATAATGACTACTTGACATGCTGAAATTTCAGTATGTGATACATGGTGCTATAATTCAAATTATTTCCAAATTTTTCATTGAATTTTATTTTAAAATAAATCACCAATTAGTAAGAGATAATTTCATCTTTTATGGAATAAAACTAGACACTAACAAGGCCTCAAAAACGCCTAGATACATTGCACACATGCTGAAATTTCAGCATGTGTGATATTCATGAATATCACTTTCTTTATTCCATAAAATATTTAAAACACTTTCAAATTGTCTACTAATTAATCCACCTTAATCAAGACACAAACTATGACTCATAATGTAGTCAAAAACGCCTCACATTATAGTGCACATGCTGAATTTTCAGCATGTGTCACAATTGTGACAAAATTTGAAATATTACCTTTTGTAGCTTCTTTCTTTAAATCACCAACATTGTATGATTGATTCTTGACCAATTAATATGCCAAAAAGGCTCCACATATGCTCCATCTCAGCTGTAGGGGCGTGTATGCATGTATATGCATGTGCTGAATTTCATTTTTGCTAACTTTGTAAAATAGTGCACATTTAATAATACACACATGTTATATTCCAATCAGCCCTTAATTTTGATTTTCTAGAACACTTTAAGATGTATGACATATGTAAAAAGTGTCTAGATACGTGTCATATGATGTGCCAAAAATGTTCCATGAGTCGTGTACGTAGAAAACCGAATTTTCGATGTTTATCGATTACCCGATTTTTCTCTAATTAAATTTCAACTTTTTGCACATGTTATATATATTATGTTACACATAATATATATAATATAATCTTTAATTCTCAGCACTTGGCTGGTCTAAAGTGGCGCCATTAACATGTGACAAAATTGAAATTGGAATCTCCACAATTTGGTCTTAATGTGGGGTGATTTGTGTGTGCCAACATGGAATGATTTTATGTATAAGGTAACTTATATCTTTATATATATAGATTATATATATAATCTATATAAGGTAACTTATATCTTTAATACATTAATGGGTCGTGTTTATATATGTAGAATCATGTTTATATATATATTCATCTAACATGTCACATTTCATTTCAATATATTAAAACTATATGGCCGAAAGTTGGCCATTATTATACCCATTCACATCTCAGTTTCTTCCTTTTTATATATATGCATGTTATGTGTTGTACATTTCTATATTTAACATGTACGTATTGTCTTCCTTCTTTTTTTTACTTAATTCTACAATTATGACCTTAAGGAAACACATGAACATAAACATAATGGATAACATAAAAAGTGTACTCATTGAGCCATAGTGATCATCTAAATACACATCTTGAAGATGGAATGATGAGGCTCAAGTGGAAAACCCAAATAGGCCACTTGGCCTTGTGTAGGTGGGTGTATATATGAAGATGATGATCATCAAACAACCATTGAGACCATGTGTATAAGTCATGCTTATGATGCATACATAAACATGTTAAAGACATGATCTTGAAACATATAAACAATAAGAATACATAAAAGTACAACTTGATGATCATCATAAAAGGAAACATAATCAAATCAACTAAAGTTGTATTCTTTGAACACTTTCCTTAAGATTCTTCATTTTATAATATTTATTCCAAATCTTTATATATATATATATATATATACCTAGCCGCATATATATATATATGTTAAATTTATATATACCTAACCGTATATAGAGTACAATTATATATATATATATATGCATATATATATATAACACTTACAATCATAAATCTTTCATATTCTTATGATAAAACTTGAACATACTACATGATGATCCCATTTTGATATGAACATAAGTATTTAAATTTGAAGTCCATAAAGGATCTAGGAAGAGTACTTGTCTTGGTTCACTTTTCTTACACTTAGATGATGATTGCTTCACTTGGTTTGGAAGAGAGTTCTTCTTCCTTCCTTCCTTGTGTACACGGTTTTGGGGGTCCAAAAAGAGGGTTAGTGAGCAACTTATGAAACTAATTATATGGAAAAATCAAACTTAAACTTCATAAAGTTCTTACCTTGATTGCTTTTGATTCTAGATGTTACAACCTTCTTGAATCTTTCTTAGTTGATGGAGTGTTTATGGGGCTTGATTTGAGTGATGTTGGGGTGGAAAAAGGAGAAGAAAATCTTCTCCTTGTTGAAGGGAAAACTTTCGGCCACTATAGGGAAGAAGGGGGTGTTGGAGTGTTCATGAGTTTTTCCTTGGAGATAGTATGAAATTGGTTGATTAAAGATGTAATTATGTGAGTGGTTAAAGAAGAAATAATTTCCTACTTTTTCTAAGGGGTGGACGGCCAAACATGGGGAGAAATGGGGTGGGAGACAAACTTTTTGGAAGTACGCGTTGGAGGGATGGGTTGGTAGGATAAGATTCTTAAGCATGCATTATTATATATAAGCTTTACTAAATAGTAAGACAAGTTGTCTTACACTTCTATTTCCTTTTTCTTTTCTTTTATTTCATGTGTATATATATATTTTTTCCTTTTATTTAATGTAGTACAAAATTATTGTGTCATGTATTTCTTTTTTATTTAATTTATCCTAATAGTTTAAGTTGTTACTAACTAATTTAATTTGGGTTTCTATTTGTATAGATTCAAACGTTTGTGATATATTTGCAAATATATTGGTATACAAGACTAGTTTTATGAATCGTAAACCTACGAGATTATGTTTACGGTATTGGAAGTCGTTACGACATAACGAATTTTCCGGGCTGTAACAATAAGTATGAATAAGTAGTGGTTGCTTTCCCGTGAGATATAACTAAATTAGAATTAGCGGTTGAAATAGCCAGGTGAAGAAGTACAGTAGATCAATGTGGCGCGCAGAAGCATGGTGAATTAGATTACCATAACTCGATCAATATTTAGTGTGCCATACTAAGATTGAACAACTTAAGCTTAAAAAAATTATAAGAGACAGTATATAGGTGGATTTTCACTCACATTAAGGGGTGACTTAGAAAAATTATACGAAGTATTGGACCGTTATTTTACAAGTAGTTAAATGTTTTCTTATAAGCTCGAACACGAAGATATATTCTCCATTTCAAAGGTATTTCAAAGATTTTGCTTCTAAACATTTCATCTAATTATTATTTTTATAGTATATTACTTTACAAGGTTATAATCCTTCGAATTTGTTGATCGACATGATGGAATTTCAACTACTCCGGCAACTCTAGGAAAAAAATAGATATATTTTTAAACATTGATGTTTTCAAAGAACGATATGTTTATATATCTCTAATATTTCTCAATTTTTGTTTAGCTATATTTATTTTGTTAAAATAATTTTATTTGGCAACTATCGATATCGCAAGCATTTTACCCATTACATGCTTTTAAAGTTGCTTATCTGCTTGCAATGAACTTATTTAATTTTGTGAATCAGAAATAGTTTCAAGATATATATACTTCTCAATGAAAAAGAGAGGTACTTTATGCATATGGTTTTATGAAACTTTATATTTGCTGACTTTTCAATTCTTGTATTTTGCGAAACAAAACATAGCTTTCAAAATATATATTCCATTTTTTAAAAAAAAACATGTTCAAATTATTTTATAAAAAAAGAAATTTTTACAATTGATGTGTCTCAATTGTTTTGAAGTGGTTTTAGCCGTAATACTTTTGCGAACCAGTTATATCATTGTTTTATGAAAGGTCCTTTGAGCACAGCATTGCGAAAACAAATATATAATACTTTGGTTGCTATGATTACAAAAAAAATTAGAAAGGATATTATTTCAAATGATTAAAGCTATGTTCCAAATTATAGCTACGTAGTTACTTCCTTTAAATTAAAGAAAAATATGTCCATGCACATAATTCGTCTACTAGGTTGGTGACGATATCTGTGAAAAAGTAAGGGCATGATCACAGAACTAGTTTGTAGGACTAAGAATTGATTTTGAGAGTTTGATGATAAAGGAGAGTGATGTTTAGCGTATTGGAGGACTTGATGGATATTTTGGACGGCCATGTAATGAGGAGATGAATCGTATGCGATGAGGTTAAGATTTCGAAATTGTAGGTTGCAATAAGTTGAATGATATACGTCAAGTGGTATAAGTAGTGGTTAATAAGTTCTAATTATAGAGAATTAAGTCAAAGATTATAGTACACCTAAGAACTGGTCTTAGATGGCTGCTGATAACCACATATATAAGTACGATATCGACTGACAATTGGGTTGTGGAACCCCCGGTATGATGATATTCCTAAGTTTGATCTTAGAGTTTGAAGAAGTATAAAGAAGGTAGGTTATGATCTTAAATACGCAGGAAAATAACGGACTTAGAAACTACCTTTGTGGCGCCCCGCACCCCGGCCCCGCCGAAGTCGGTGCACCCGCTGTACTTCACTAAGGAGAGTACTAGGCGTCGTCCATACGTGTCATGATCCATGGTATAGTGCATGGATTTTAGCGCTTACACGCAAATATGTATGCGAAACCGTGGCAGAATTTAAAACTTCAAAATTTAAAACAGCATCACCACCAATCAAAGTTTACAACCCACATCAAATGTATCAGAAAGTGACAAAAGTAATTGTTTCCCATCTCAAATACATAAATCAGTCATCCCTTAGAGCTGTCAAGTCCGGTCTCCTAAATCTGTCCATCCTTCACTGCACTCACGGGTAGGGAACCCTAGGTTCGTCATCGATCCACTCTACTTTGTCTCCTGCAACCTCTGGGAGGAAAAATAAGGGTGAGTGACAATGTCACCAGCAAGTATACTATAATAATCGAGGGTTAAATGGAAAGTGCGAACAAGAACCGAACCCCATAGTTTTGGTTTAGAAGCATACCTGTCCTCCGTCCAACATTCGATAGGGATTATCACTTAATGTAGCAAAATCATAACTTAAGTAAAATCATCACTCAAAGCAGAATATAACACTAAAAGGCTGTAATTCGTATTGATGAATAACACAACAAGAATCATCACTTAGGGGTGTCATACTTAGGGTCTACGAGGTCATCACAACTTAAATCTCATGTGTCGCTACATGAATGTAACATGCATGCATATGTACGTGTGATGCATCGAGATGAAAATGGAAATATGATCTTTCATGCTCTTCTTTTAAATCATCATCGTCGTAAAACAATAGAGTGTTCAGATCTATCTTCCCGGATCTGAGGCGGTAACGTCTCCCCTTCGAATCTATTATTCCCGGATTCGGAACGGTAACGTCATCTACTTGTCAGGTCTATTCTTTCCGGGCCCAAACGGCCTACTGTCAGATCACTTAACCCAGATCTGGCGGGTTCTTACTAGCCAAGTTCATACTCTTACACGGTACCGGTGGGGAATCCTTCTTTCAAAATCATCTTTTGAAAATGCTTTTCATCTTTCTTTCACATAAAAATCATGCCGTAAATCATGTACGTGACGATGATGCAACGCATGACATGTAGTATGCAACACATGGCATAATGCGTGACATAAACGAATAAGCGCGTCTTGCCGCTATGCTGGAAATTTCCAGCTTAGTGGCGTCAACTTCTCTTTAGTGATTTCCTACTGAAATAATCATTCTAGACCAAATGGTTCACATGTACTCCTTCGTGTATGTCCTAAGTGATCGCCATGCAAATTTCATGGAATTATGATATCGTTAAGGGAATCATTTGTTCATTTCATAAAGCGGTTACAAATTGAATTTCGCTATAAAATTTATTGTGACCGATCCCTTAGTCCTTTTTTGGTAATTCCAACTCTTCAGCTTAATAAATTTGTTGGACTAGCATCCTACAAAAATTTGGCCCAAATGCATTTTCCTAAGGTCCAGTTTCAGATCATGCAACATGCCACACAAATTCTGTCAATCCAGCGTATTTCAGTCTGACCCATTTTACTAGAAAATTCATTAAAAATAAACCGTAACTCATTTTGATAAAATTCCAACTTTCTCCTTTACTTTATCATAGGGTTAGTGTCATACCGAAAATTAGTTAATTTGCATAGCTCTAAGGTCCATTTCTTGGCTACTCAACACGTTAGTTAAATTCTGTCCAGAACAACATTTTCAGCAGGACCAACCTTACTAAGAAATTTATTGAAAATAAACCGTGGCTCCTTTTCATGAAATTCTAACTCTCACATCTAATATACTCATAAAACTAACGGCATACCAAACATCAACTGAATTGAAAGTTCTTAAGGATCCTTTTCAGGTCTCACAAATCAGCCCAAAGTTCTGTCCAGTTCCAGTAAATTTTTCCCTAGTGGTCATATAACCTTCCTACGTGTCCCTAGTTTGCATTTTTGTCACAAACACTTAAATAAGAATTAACTTACTCTTTTTATAGAAATTTTACAGGCTCAACATGCTACAACCCCAACATGCAAATCCCACATAAAACAGTTCTTACACCCTTATACATCATTCTTTGACTCACATGCATATTTCTATTAACACAACACTTAGTAACAACTTTGGGTGCACACGCCCCCTTCACCAACAACCCCATTTTCGGTGCATGCAAGAAAATGATGTATCTAAGAGCATGTTATGCACAAGACACAACAAGACCGAAAAATTATCTCCATTTCCCACTAAGATATCATTTCCATGCAAAATCACACTCATTCCCTTCACCCCCTTCCACCGTGAACTCTCATCATAGAAAAAAGAAAATCTTTAACTTGTTCATCTTAGATTAACACATAATAAGACACATAACCTTCAAACATTACACCTTTGGAACAAGATTTCACACCTACACCCCAAATGGCTTTGGCCGAAAGTTTTGGGATTCAAACTTAGCATAATACAACTAAGATTAGATCTTAAGTATATCTAGCCATTCATGCACACACTTTCACATTCAAACCACAAAGAGTATAGTGTACTTGCCTTCCTTGCTTACTCTTCTTGGAGAAGTGTAGAAAAGTTGAAATCTTTCTCTTCTCTATGTATGCATTCCCACGGTGGTGAAGAGAAAGAAAGGAGAAATGTTAGTTTACATTTTCAACTAAAATATACTCTTAGAGAAAGGCTAGATGACTTACCAAAAGGAGCTTGAGTGGTTTTCAAGCTTCTCTAGTTTAGAATTCTTAAAAGCTTGAGACTTGAGCCTAATGACCATTGAAGGTCACGGTTATGAACAAGAGATATAGCACCATAAGTTTCATTCTTATGAAGATGTAAACATTTTCTCAAGAGATTAAGAACCTTACCTAATATCTCTTAGTCCTTGGAAAAGCCTAGACTTCCTTTCTTGTCTCCTTGGCCGAATGTTTTGAAGGAAAGGGAAGAGATAGAGCTTTCCTGCTCGTAGAGTTCTTGAGTAGTCTAAGAGGTTTCAAGTGTAATGTTGGAGGGAATTCTCTTTCTTTTTGGCTAGGTTTAGCCGTTGGAGAGGGGTAAAAGGGAGGGTGAAGATCTTTCCATAGTATGGTTAATGGATTAACCTTGATTTATCTTTTAACCTTGGTTACTTTTAACTAACCAAGGTTACTTTTTCACTAACCTTGGTTACTTTATTCCAATCATAGTTACTTTTTGAAACTAACCCTAGTTGCTTTTTCTTAACCTTAGTTACTTGAACCTTAGTTAGGTTACCATTAACTATAGTAGAGTAACACTCTCTTAATTAGCCTCCCCCCTTAAGTAACCGGCGGTTGGGGGTCTTTATTAACCCCAACCATGCCTAATTTAATTCTTTAATTTTTTTCCTCTTTCTTTATGGTCATTTAGCTATTCCATAGGTTTATTTGCATAATTGTGATTTAGGAAAATGTTTTGTGCCTTCCTTGGGCTGAAGTCCAAAATCTTATAGGGTCTTGGGCGAAAATTGGGTCCTTTCCCCATGGTCCAATATTCACACTCAAGTACTATATGCATATTGCTTCTATCCGAAATGAAATTTATAGTAGTAGTCCTCGATTCAAATACATTGCAATTAAAATAAATCATGAGTACAAAAGGATCCCCTATTGGGTTACAACATCCTCCCCCCCTTATTATATGTTTCGTCCTCGAAACTTAAAAGTGATTAATCAAAGAGGTGAGGGTACAAGTTCTTTATGTGTTCTTCCATTTCCTAGGTAGGCTCATCTACAGAATGATTCTTCCATTGCACTTTCACCATTGGTATTAATCGTTTCCTTAATACCTTTTCTCTACGGTCAACTATCTTTTCTGGTTCTTCCTCATATGTCGTATCGGCTTCTAGTTTCAAAGGTTGATCCTTTATGACATGGCTAGGATCGTGTATATATCGTCGCAGTTGAGATACATGAAACACATCATGTATTTGAGATAGGGTGGGCGGTAGAGCGAGTCGATAAGCCACTTCTCCGATCCTTTCAAGAACCTCGTATGGCCCAATAAATCTTGGGCTCAACTTCCCCTTAATACAAAATCTTTTAACTCCTTTCGTTGGCGACACTTTTAGAAATACTTTTCCCCAATTTGAAATTCTAACGGTCGCCGCTTTTCATCTGCCCAAACCTTGCTTCTATCTTGGGCCGCTTGTAACTTTTGCTTTATGATTTTTATTTTCTCTCGAGTCTGCTGTACTAGGTCGGGTCCAATGAGAATCCTATCTCCTATTTCATCCTAGTAGAGCGGAGAATGGCATTTTCTTCCATAGAGTGCTTCGTACGGGGCCATCCCTATGGATCGATGATAACTGTTGTTATAAGAAAATTCTACTAGCTTGAGACTTCGATCCCAGCTTCCCCCAAAGTCAAGTGTGCAGGATCGCAACATGTCTTCCAGTGTCTGAATGGTTCTTTCTGATTGACCATCCGTTTCGGGATGAAATGTCGAGCTTATGTGAATCTCAGTGCCCATTGTTTTCAAAAAAGCTGTCCAGAACCGTGATGTGAAACGAGGATCGCGGTCACACACGATACGTAGGGGTACTCCATGAAGACACACAATCTGTTCCACGTACATCGTAGCCAATTTCTCCATTGGGGCCTTGATCGTCATAGCCATGAAATGGGCGGACTTGGTTAAGCGATCAACAACCACCCAAATGGCATCGTAACCGCTTCTCGTTCTAGGCAGGTCAGTAACGAAATCCATAGAAATGTGGTCCCACTTCCATTCGGGACTTCAAGAGGCTGTAGCAACCCAGCGGGTTTCTAATGTTATGCTTTCACCTTTTGGCAAACGAGACATTTTCCCACAAATTCTGCAATTTGTCTTTTCATGCCACGCCACCAGAATCGTCGTTTCAAATATTGGTACATCTTATTTGCTCCAGGGTGGATGGATAATCGCGAGTTATGTGCTTCCTTAAGAACTTCGTTCAGTAGGTCTTCGTTATTGGGTGCACACAATCTTTCTTGAAACCACAAACTATTGTCGTTTCGAACTTTAAATTCCCCGGTGGGTTTCGTTCGAACCCGGTCCTTTATCTTCCTTAGGGTTTGATCTTTTTCTTTCCCCTCTTTAATTCTGTCTATTAGTGAAGGAATTATCATCAACTTTGCTAGTATGCCTTCGATCGAATTAACCTCTTCTAGATCAAATTCTTCCATGTCACGCTGCAAAGGTGGTTGGCGTGGATGACTTGTTTTTCTACTTAACGCGTCTGCTACCTTGTTGGCTTTCCCCGTGTGATACTGAATTGATAGGTCATAGTCCTTCATTAATTCTAGCCATCTTCGTTGTCGCATGTTCAGCTCTTTTTGGGTGAATATATACTTGAGGTTTTTGTGGTCCGTGAAAATTTCGCACTTTTCGCCGTATAGATAGTGCCTCCATATTTTTAGTGCGAAGACTACAACTGCTAATTCGAGGTCGTGTACAGGGTAGTTTTGTTCAAATGGCTTTAATTGTCGGGATGCGTATGCAATCACTCGATCTTTTTGCATTAGCACACATCCCAGTCCGTTCTTAGAAGCATCACTGTATACAACAAAGTTTTCTCCAGGAATGGGTTGTGCTAAGACTGGGGCGGAGGTCAGTTTCCTCTTCAATTCAGTAAAGCTCTTCTTACAATCTGAGGTCCATTCAAATTTGGTTTTCTTCTGGGTTAATCGGGTCAGAGGCATAGCAATTCGAGAGAATCCTTCCACGAACTTTCGATAGTAACCAGCGAGACCGAGAAAACTTCGGACCTCTGTAACGTTTGTCGGTCTGGACGACTCCGTTATGGCCTCGATTTTATTGGGATCCACTGATATACCTTCTTCGAATATCACATGCCCTAGAAATGATACACTTCGTAGCCAGAATTCGCATTTGCTAAACTTTGCATACAGTTGTTTCCTTCGTAGAATGTCCAGGGCAATCCTTAAATGGGCTGCATGGGTCTCTTCATCCGGTGAATATATCAAAATGTTGTCGATGAAGACTACGACGAACTTGTCTAGTTGGTTCTGGAAGACTCGATTCATTAGATCCATGAATGCTGCAGGGGCGTTGGTCAGTCCGAATGGCATCACTAAAAATTCGACCTACCAAGGACAAAGAGTGGATATGATGCTATTTGGGTTGTGGTTGATCGTTTGACGAAGTCTGCCCATTTCATGGCCATGTCAATCAAGGACTCTATGGAGAAATTGGCTTCAATGTATATTGATTAGATTGTATGTTTGCACGGAGTACCCATGAGTATAGTTTGTGACCGCGACCCTCGCTTCACCTCTAGATTTTGGACAGCCTTCCAGAAAGCGATGGGCACTGAAATTCGAATGAGTTCAGCGTTTCATCCCCAAACTGATGGTCAATCGGAAAGAACCATCCAAACACTGGAGGACATGTTATGTGCTTGTATCCTTGATTTTGGAGGAAGTTGGGGCAAAAGTCTTAAGTTGGTGGAGTTCTCCTATAATAATAGTTATCACCGATCCAATGGAATGGCCCCTTATGAAGCATTGTATGGAAGGAAATGCCGATCCCCACTTTATTGGGATGAAATTGGAGACAAGATTTTTGCAGGACCCGACCTAGTGGAGCAAACACAAGAAAAAGTGATGATTGTCAAGCAAAGGTTAAAGACGGCCCAAGATAGAAGCAAAGTTTGGGCCGACGAAAAGCGTCGGCTATTGGAATTTCAGGCAGGAGAGAAAGAGTTCCTGAAGGTCTCGCCATCGAAGGGCGTAAGAGGATTTGGCATAAAAGGTAAACTGAGTCCAAGATTCATCGGGCCATATGAAGTTCTTGAAAGGATTGGAGAAGTTGCCTGCCGGTTAGCACTATCGCCATTGCTTTCTCAACTACATGAGGTATTTCACATATCCCAGCTTCGCCGGTACGTGCACGAGCCCAGCCATATCATCGAGGAGCAGCCGTTGAAAATTGAAGCCGATGTGTCTTATGAAGAAGAGCTTGAGAGGATTATTGATCGGAAGGAAAAGGCCCTAAGAAAGCTATCTATTCCCATGGTTAAGGTGCGATGGAAGCATCAGTCTGTTGATGAAGCCGGGAGACCGAAGAAAGCATGAGGAGCTCATACACAAAACTCTTTGACTAGTGTGTAGAGAAAAGGGGTTTGAGTGGTTACAAAATACATGATTTAAATAACGTGTACTAAAGAAATGCATGACACGTTTTATGACTTGACACGTTTTTGCATGAAACCTGCCTTATATAGTTCATATATAATGTTTTCGTACTAACGAGCCATGAAGCTTTAAAGCTTACATCAAATGGCGAACATTTGTTGTGTTTGAACTATTTTCAGGTGCCACCATTAATGAACTAAACTAGTTCACTAAGTGAAGTACTTAGTTAAATGAGCTAAGTAGTTCATTAAATGGTGATATATTTGGAGAAAGCACAAATGCAACAAATTGAAGAATGGAAAGTTTTCTCCTCCCCTATCACAAACCTTTATATATATATATATATTCATATTTTTTTTAAAAAGGCACTAAACACATATATTCCAACGTACTATGGACACGTTATATATTTTACGAACATACGTTAATGTCACAACACTATATTTACCTTATGTTTATGAGTATATTCAGGTCTTATATCATATGATGTAAGTCATGGTGATGAAAAAATTATTACAACACGTTACAACGTTCTAAACCAAAAATTGTCGTATCGGGTGAATACCGAAACTTTGCCAACGTGTCACGTACTTGCCATATATAGATGGCCAGCCCCTATAGTTCAAAAATGACCAGATATTTCGTGGCCTAGATGTTATATTCATCCATAAAATCATTCCATGTTGGCACACACAAATCACCTCCAATTAAGGCCAAATTGTGGAGATTTCAAATTCAACATTTTAAGCACATGGGGCGCCACTTACTTCAGCCATTAGAGATGAATATTCAAGTTATTCTATGTATATTATGTGTGACATAATATATATATAACATGTGCAAAAAGTTTGACTTCAATCGGAGAAAAATCGTGTAATCAACAAAAGTCAAAAATTTGGTTTTCTACGAACACGATACATGGAACGTTTTTGGCATGATATATAACATGTATCTAGACACTTTTTACATATTCTATACATTCTAAAGTGTTCTAGAAAAATCAATTTAGGGCTGATTGGAATATACCATATGTGTATAATTATTGTGCACTATCTTACAAAGTTTACAAAAATGAAATTCAGCACATGCTCGAGCCTCATACACGCCTACTACAGCTTTGTTGGAGCATATGTGGAGCTTAGTTGGCATATTGATTGGCCAAGAATGAAGTATACCAGGTTGGTGACATAAAAGAAGTAGCTACACAAGGTAATATTTCAAAATATGTCACATTTGTAATTCATGCTGAAAATTTCAGCATGTGCACACTTGAGCTGACTGAAATTTCTACACTAATGATGATTTATTTGCCTCTTCAATATTATTGGGTTGATTTGAAGATGTTATGGAAATATTGTAATGATATTTGAAATATCACACATGCTGAAAATTTCAGCATGTGTTGAATGTATGTGGCCGAAATTTAGCACTAAAATTCAACATATTTGATTCTTCATTTTCAAGGGATTAATCTAATACCAACATGGCAATAATTTGAATGTGTCTTGGATAGTGCACATGCTGAAAATTTCAGCATGTGAAGAAATCATGTGGTCGATTTTTGTAAGGAAAATGGAGATAATTTGTTTTGCAAATTATGTGGAATTGATTGTGAGATAATTGGCAATGTTTTTATGACTAATTGGCACATGTTTTTAAGTGATATTTTCAGATTTATACAGTCATCAAATAATGACAACGTTCCTCCAATCAATGAGTGCCAAGTAAGCAAGGCCTTAATGATAATCCAGTGAAGTGTTGCCAAGTAAGCAAGTGAATGTCACAATGATGCAAGATATTCTTCCAAGGACTTAAAAGATAATTTCCAAGGGGAAGAAAAAGGCATAGGGGGCTGCCACATCTTGATAAAAAGAGAAAGAGGAGAGCAAATAAAATACAACACAAGTCTTGGAATTTCAAGAGCAAAAACGTTCTACTAGACCCTCTTCTTCTTCTATCTTTCTTTCTTCTTCTCTCTCAAAGCCTATTGTATTCATATTCATACATATTGCATAGGCTTCATATAAACCACCATACACGCTATATTGTTGTAAAAGATTGATCAAGGTGTGATCAATCTTGTATCCGCTCGGTGGTGGTGTTCATGATCATTGTAATCGCTTACAAGGTTTGTAAAGGGTTGGAGTTGGTGTATAACTCCATCAACCCTGTATGGTAAGGTGTTTTTTGTTGTTTTGTGATTAGTGATAACCGAGGAAGGTGTCCTCGAAGATTGGAGTAGGTTGATTTAACCAAACCAGTAAAAAATTCCTTGTGTTCTTTACTTTTCAGCACTTACTTTCAGTTTTCAGCACAGTGCATCATTTTTGTTGCGATCTTAAAAATACCAAATGAATTTAAAAAATCACAAAAATCTTCAGAAACATACCGACACGTTTTAAGTTTCATTTGGCGCAAGTTTCAACCCTTTTGGACAAGTATAAGTCATCCAAATGTCAAAAGTTCCGAGACTAGTGCAGTCTGATTTTCAGGCTTGCAAAGGTTGAGACTTTGAACGTATTTGACTAACTTCCCAAAGGAATTTTTCAAAACTGTTTCAACCCAACTAAATACATATATAAAGGGGTTTTTCATTAAAGTTTCAGATCATTTGGAGTCACGGTTTAATCAGAATAAATTTTTCAAATTAGACTACCGTTTCTGGCAGATTTGCACAATTTGACCACCAACGATTTTTGAAAATGTTAAAGGTTGGATTTTAATCTGAAATTTTTAGGAGATACTCAAAACATCTGAGACTAAGATCTCTCAAATTTTATAATTTTTGAAGACTTGTAACCTAGTTTTTAAAACGTTGCAAAACAGGTTCCGAAAACAGAAACTGTTTTCAGAAGTTAGTTTTTTGGTTTAAAACAATTTTAAAAACCAAAATTTACGCATCCACTATTCAAACCCCCCTTCTAGTGATGCCTTGCAGGTCCTACAAGTGGTATCAGAGCGCAGGAACACTCACAACAAAAAGATCCAACGATCTAAGTGAGATGAAAACCACTAACTTCAAAACCAAGCAAGAAGGTATGTCTAGTCAAAGGCCTCCTCTTTTTGACGGTGAGTCTTTTATTCAATGGAACTTAAGAATAAAACTCTTTCTTATGGTTATTGATATTGATCTATGGTCCATCATAGAAGACGGACCATTTTTTCCGTCAAAATTATTTACTGTAGATAGAGTAACACTAGAGGTTGTTAAGCCTAAACAAGAGTATACTAGTGATGATAAAAAGAGACTAAGCATGAATGCTAGAGCCATGTAATTACTTCTAAATGATCTAAGTAAAAGTGAATCTAGCTATGTGTCTAATTGCTCTAGTGCTCAAGAAATGTGGAGAATTCTTGAGATGAAACATGAAGGGACTAGTCAAGTAAAAGAGTCCAAAATTAAGTTTGGGCCGACAAAAAGCGTCGACCATTGGAATTTCAGGCAGGAGAGAAAGTGTTCTTGAAGGTCTCGCCATCGAAGGGCGTAAGAAGATTTGGCATAAAAGGTAAACTGAGTCCAAGATTCAACGGGCCATATGAAGTTCTTGAAAGGATTGAAGAAGTTGCCTACCGGTTAGCACTACCATCATCGTTGTCTCAGCTACACGATGTATTTCACGTATCCCAGCTTTGCCAGTACATGCACGAGCCAGTCATATCATCGAGGAACAGCCATTGAAAATTGAAGCCAATGTGTCTTATGAAGAAGAGCATGAGAGGATTATTGATCGGAAGGAAAAAGCCCTGAGAAAGCGATCTATTCCCATGGTTAAGGTGCAATGAAAGCATCACTCTGTTGATGAAGCCACTAGGGAGACTGAAGAAAGCATGAGGAGCTCATACCCACATCTCTTTGACTAGTGCTCATAAGTTTCAAGGATGAAACTTGTGATAAGTGTGGGAGGATGTTGTATCCAACAAAAATTACTCTGTATCCCTGACTCTTATGAAATGATTTAACAAGATATCAGTCCTTCCAAGTGCATTTTATTAAGTTTCATTATTTCTTCTTCAATAAAATTTCCTTAAAGTAAGTATTATATGAAATGGTATAATTATATAAGTATGTCTCGTGAAGCAAGTGAAATGACAATTATACCCTTCAAAAAAATTTAGAAAAATTCGGCCAACATAAGGCTCTAGAACCCTCTTTACTTCTAATGCCCAACTAACCACTTTATTTGCCTCTTAAGGTAATTCCAAAATGGCTTACACATGTAGTTAATAGCCTTATGATGTTGTTCCAGGATTTGTAGAATTTTCCTCCTTGTTCCCTTAAGAACTGTCGGGTACTACATGGATGATCCATGAGATCTCTTTTATCTTAATACCCTAATTAACCACTTTAGTTACTTTTCTTTAACCTATCTTCAAAAGGCAACCAAGTAGTAAATGGTTCAAGACACTAAATACCCTTCATGATTGTGTTCCATGCACATGAAAAGTCTCTTCTTCCCCTTTATCTCAAGACCGCGGGTACCCTCTCTTTTTACCCCATGAAACTGTTAGGAAATCTGACAAGATCACTACAAAAACGCGCAGCAGAAAACAAAACTTGATCTCAAATTTCCTACCAAGGATCCATGTTGTTCGTTTAATTCGATGAAAGAAATCAAAAACCATACCTCTATAGATTCGAAATCTGCAGACGTAGAACGTGCGAACGTAGGAGGTGCGATGGTACGATCACTCTCTGTCGGTATCCACACGAATGCTTCCGCCCGGAGTGCTAGCTCTTGAAACGGCATGGCTGAAGAACTTGGCTTTTCTCAAAAACGATTCTAGGGTTTCGTTTTTTCTGTATTTTGTAGTATACAAGACACACCAGGTTATATACATATATATAGATATCAAAATCCGATTCCAAATCGGATTTGGTTAATGCCAATCATAATCCGTATCAAATACGGATTTTATTAGGATTTGATAAAACCAATCAAAATCCATATCAGATATGGATTCTATTGTTATTATCCGATGATATAAATATATATATGAAAAAAAGCGATAATAATAATTAATATCTAATATTAATATTATTAATATTATTAATATCAGCCCATATGCATTCTTGTGTATGACCCGATAGGCCCATATTAATTGGCAGTCAGTTAAATCTCTATTAAACTAACAAGTCATAATTGGCCTCTAGCAAGGCATTACGACTACCCAATTAATACGAGTGTAGTCCAACTAGCCTAATAATAGCACATGCATTAATCCCTTTGTCACACGATATCTAGTTTGAACATAAGTCATGGTCAGCGTCATACTTATATTGTTCAAACATATGATTACTCGATCTCTAAGTAGACTGATAAAACAAATGATATTGATCACACTATCAATTCATTCGAGCACGGCCATGCATTTCACAGTCTCACTAATCGAGGAGCCCAAAGATATCTCTCTCAAAAGAGATGGACAAATTCTATCTTGATTGTTCAATATCCTCTACATAATTTCTATCACATTCAATCATGACCTTTATTATTATCCAGTTACGGATAACGTTTGATCATGTCAAAATATAATAGTCCTTATGTTGGAAACTATGACAATCTCAAGTCTAAGGATTAAAACATGACTATCATGAGATTTACTTATGACGCTAATCCATGTAGTAATCTCATGATGGGTCTATCCAATACACTGTTCTCTAACAAGTATCTATGAGATTGATTTGTATCATCATACACATAATCATCTTATGATTATCAAATCAATACTCATGCTGATTATAAATTATTTTATCTCTATAACAATAATGAATCAGAGATATATATCAAAACTGTGTAACATACTAACCAACAATAATGATAATAAAACCTCTTTTATTAATAATAAATGTATAACATAAATATCCAAATCACGGCCTAAGGCACATACACTAACAGAAACCTTCTTCAAGAATATCCTAGAAGGTCCATATCCTTCCTCTCTCACAATACTCTCAAGGGTTCATCCCAAGATAATCACTAAAGGCCTCTTGCACACTTAGGCTACTCTTCAATCATCTCATTTCATACGCCAAGCTTGGCTAAGGGAACTCAAGACCATCTTCATCTTAAGCTCTAAGCCTTATCACCCAAACTGCTTCTTTAGCTGCATCTGATGCTGCTATATACTCAGCCTCTGTTGTAGAATCAGCCTTCGTTCTTTGTTTTGAACTCTTCCAACTAACAGCTCCACCATTCAATGTGAATACAAAGCCGGACTACGATCTAAAATCATCTATGTCGGTTTGGAAACTAGCATCTGTGTAACCATTTACAACTAACTTGTCATCCAAACCTACATAAACCAAGAATACATCTTTAGTCCTTTTGAGGTACTTAAGAATATTCTTGACAGCTGTCCAGTGACCTTCACCAGGGCCAGCTTGATATCTACTGTTGTGCTCAATGGATATGAGACATCTGGTCTAGTACATAACATGGCATACATGATTGATCCTATAGCAGAAGCATAAGGAATTTTATTCATTCGATTTCACTCATCAGGTGTCCGAGGAAATTGATTCTTGCTAAGATGAATGCCATGAGACATATGCAGGAATCCTTTCTTGGACTCATGCATGTTGAACCTCTTCAACATTTTATCTATGTATGTGCTTTGACTCAAGCCTATTATCCTTTTAGATCTATCTCTATAGATCTTGATACCAAGGATATAGGTAGCCTAACCCAAGTCTTTCATTGAGAATGAATTCCCTAACCAAGCCTTAACCTTTTGCAAGGTAGGGATATCATTTCCAATAAGCAATATGTCATCCACATATAAGACCAGAAACACTACTGCACTCCCACTAACCATCTTGTAAACACAAGGTTAGTCTTCATTCTTGATGAAACCAAAGTTCTTAACTGTTTCATCAAAACAAAGATTCCAGCTTCGAGATGCTTGCTTCAATCCATAGATGGACCTTTGAAGCTTGCAAACCTTCTTTGAATTCTCAGGATTTACAAAACCCTCAGGTTGTGTCATGTACACATCTTCGAGTAAATTTTCATTAAGGAAAGCAGTTTTGACATCCATTTGCCATATCTCATAATCATAGTATGCTGCAATGGCAAGGATAATTCGAATAGACTTAAGCATAGCAACTGGTGAAAGGTTTTATCATAGTCTATACTATGAGTTTGCTTGAAACCTTTAGCCACAAGCCTTGCTTTGTAGGTTTGCATGTTTCCATCCATGTCAGTTTTCTTCTTGGAAACCCATTTGCAACCAATAGTCTTAATACCCTCTGGAGGATCAATTAAAGACCAAGCTTGGTTATCAAACATGGATTGCATCTCAGAATTCATGGCTACAAGCCATTTATCTGAATCTGGACCTGACACAGCTTCCTGATAGGTAGTAAGCTCATCTTGATCTATGAGCATAACTTCACTATCATCAGTCACAAGAAATCCATATCTCTCTGGCTGACGATGTATCCTATCAGATCTGCGTTGGACTTATGTTACATTTTCAGGCTCCACAATTGTTTGTGGTTCTGAAGTTGTCTCTAAAGACGATTCAATGATATCTTGTGGAACTTGAGTTTCCTCAAGTTGTACTATACTCCCACTAGTTCTCTTAGAGAGGAACTCTTTTTCTAAAAAGACTCTATTTCGAGCAACAAACACTTTGTTCTCTGAGGGAATATAGAAATAGTACCCTTTAGGTTCTTTAGGATACCCCACCAAAATACATTTGATAGACTTTGGGGCTAGCTTATCTGACACTAATCTTTTCACATAAGCTTCACAACCCCAAATCTTGAGAAAAGACAAACTGGGTCTCTTACCAGTCCACATCTCATATGGTGCCTTTTCAACCGCTTTAGATGGTACATGGTTTAAAATAAATGCAGCTGTCTCCAAGGCATAACCCCAAAAAGATAGAGGAAGATCTAATTGACCCATCATAGATCGAACCATATCTAATAAAGTTCGATTTCTCCTTTCAGAAACACCATTCCATTGTGGAGTTCTTGGAGGAGTCAACTGTGAAACGATTCCACAATTTCTTAGATGTTGGTCAAATTCTTGGCTCAAATATTCAACACCTCGATTTGATCGAAGCGTTTTAATTGTCTTACCAAGTTGATTTTGTACTTCATTTTGAAAAGTTCTAAACATTTCAAAAGACTCATGCTTATGTTTCATTAGGTAGACATAGCCATACCTACTGAAATCATCAGTAAAAGTTATGAAATACAGAAATCCTCCTCTGGCACTAATGCTGATTGGGTCGCATACATCTGTATGTACCAAGCCCAATAAGTCATTAGCCCTTTCACTATGTCTAGTAAAAGGGGTCTTTGTCATCTTTCCAAGCAAACAAGATTCGTAATTTTCAAATGATTCAAAATCAAATGAATCTAATAATCCATCTTGATGGAGTTTAGATACACGCTTCTCATTTATATGGCTAAGGCGACAATGCCACAAATATGTAGGGTTTAATTCATTTGGCTTAGTTCTCTTTGAAGATATGTTATAAATATTATTGTCATTGGAATCATCAAGGCTAAGGACATAAATGCCATTATAACTACTTGCAATACCATAAAGCAAGTCATTTTTATCAAAAATAGAACATTTCTTATTTTTAATTAAAAATGAATAACGTTCATCATCCAAAACTGATACTGAAATAAGATTCCTACTCATAGTAGGAACATAAAACCAATTGTTTAAAACTAACAAAAGCCCATTGGGCAAGACAAGCTCATGAGTCCCTACAGCTATAACAGCAACTCTTGCTCTATTGCCAACACTTAGGTCCACTTCGCCCTTCTTCAGCATGCTACTCCTTTTAAGCCCCTACATATTTGTATAAATATGGGATCCACATCCAGTATCTAATACCCAGGAAGAAGAAGTAGATAAATTAATTTCTACAACATAAATACCTTAAGTTGTAGTCGCACTACCCTTCAGCTTCTTCAACTCATCCAAATAAACGTCACAGTTTCTTTTCCAATGCCCAGGCTTGTTGCAATGGAAACAAGTTCCTTCCTTAGGAACCTTTTCCTTGGGTCCAGGTTTTGGCTTAATTTGACCTTGGACCCTTTTGCACCCTTTGCACCTTTGGGCTTACCCTTGCCTTTACCTTTCTTTTTCATTGGCTTGATATTTCAATACCTGGGTAGGCTTTTTGATATTCCCCTCAGCAGTTTTGAGCATACTATGTAGCTCAAGAATAGACTTTTCCATATTATTCATATTGTAGTTCATGACGAACTGAGAGAAACTGCTAGGTAAAGGGTGTAGGATCAAATCCGTAGCGAGTTCAAAACTCAGGGGATATCCAAGTCTTGCAAGATGATCTATATAGCCTTTCATCTTCAAAACAGGAACGCTAACAGATTCACATTAAGACATCTTACAGTCAAAAAGTGCAACAGCGGTGTCGAACCTATCCTACCTAGCCTGTTGTTGGAAAGCTTGTTTGAGATGCACACTCATCTCATAAGCTTCTAAGTGTTCCAGGTCCTTCTGAAGTAATGGACACATAGTTGCCAACATAAGACATCCTATGTCGTTGGAATCTTCCACATGCTTCTTATGCTTATTCCTAGCAACAACAGAAGCATCAGCTGGAGGGGTTCAGGGAAAGGGTCATCGAGCACGTAGGACTTCTTTTCTTGCTTGAGAACAATTCTCAAGTTTCGAAACCAGTCAACAAAATTAGTCCCACATTCTTTCAGTTTTTACTTCTCAAGGATAGATCGCAACGATAAGGGTGGAATTGTTATTAGCAGCCATTTATGATCTACAAAACATGCAAAGTAACACTTTATTAATAATGAGGTTAAAATTTATAAAACTCCCATTAAAACATAACCCTCAAAAGAAATATTTGAGTGAGCTAAGATCCTTATTTGACTTAATTCTAAACTCAGATTTGGCATGACGCTTAAAATTAAGTTCTTTAGGTAGGTAACTTCTTTACCAATTACATCTCATGCAACTCTTAGAATTTATGGAATAATGACATCATATATCATTGTATGTTAGATTCCATCTAATGCCTTGGGCCCAAAACCATTTTGATAGCCCAATTAAGTCTAACCAATTTTAAACATATGAGTAGCACTATTACTCATCCTACGTAGCTAGGAATGTTTAAAGCACATTTCTTTGGCAATACCTACATTAATACAATCCCATTTTTAATAGGTGTTTAAGACATGGATGGCATCAAGACTTAAATTATTAATGAGGGTTCAATTTAGTTTATGTCTTGCATTGCATATCATTATATCATAGCATCCTATATGCATATATATAATCTATCATCCACGCATCTCATACAAAATGATAAATATGTAAACGCGACATAGCATGGCCAAACTAAATATGATATTCATGAGACCAAATGAAGATCATAAAGGAAACCCTATGTGAAAGACTTCCTATTACAACATTTACAATGATACATATCTTCTACTCTTGAGCTCGTGCCTCCATCTCCATGGAATCCACTCGTCCTTGGTGTGTGTCGCCATCACCACTTTGGTAGTTTGATTCTTCACTTATTACAATAATAAAGAAAACCTAACTACTTGTATGATAAAATACAACAAAAACTACAGCAGCACGCAAACTATAATAACCCAAAATAAAATATGACTAAGTCAATCACATAGGTCCTAATGCCATGCTATGCACCATGCAAAAACATCAACAATTAAAATATATCTTACACAAACATATTATAACAAATAATTATATATTGACATTCTTAATGTCATGGTAACGAACTATAGGGCGTACGCATACGGCGGTCCCGCTAGCCGGTTAGCGGGCGGGGTTCCCGCTGCCCAGTCAGCGGGCGGGGTCCCGAGGGGCAGCGCCCCCTGAAGCCAAACAGAAAACATCAATCCGATTGATAATTTTCTTTTCGAAACCTTAACACGGACTCGTCAATCATATTAACGATCTTACTGCTCTGAATACGTGTAAGCCCTTATAGAAGCATCGATCGAACCGAGAGTTATCATTCGAAACCCGAGACAGAATCATCTATCGAATTGATAATCTGCTATTTGAAATCCGAAACAGAATCATCAATCGAATTGATAATTTGCCATTCGAAATCCGAAAACAGAATCATCAATCAAATTGATAATCTGTCTGTTTTGAATATGCATAAACTCTTGCAGAATCATTATCGGTTGTTCATATCGATATAAAAATAATCGTTTTGATCATCACATGAAAAACGAAAACATTATATCACATATAACAATCTCGAATTATAACATCTCATAAAAACGATTTGAAAAACACCAATCCGCCCTTATCAGATGAGATTCGAATATGGTTTTACACATATCATGGCATATCGTGCGTTTATATCTAATATAAACAGAGTCGTTTTAATCATCACACGACAAACGAATTCTGCCATATCCAAATCATCTCATGGAAATGTATTGAAAAACACCATTCTTCTCTCATCACATGAAATCCGAATTAGCGTTTTATACATATCATGCCATACAAAAAACAGTAAACATATAATCACATAAGCATGATATAATCGATTTAAACGAAATCAACAAGTGGCTCTGATACCACTGTTAGGAAATCCGACAAGATCACTGCAAAAACGCACAGCAGAAAACAAAACTTGATCTCCGATTTCCTACCAGGGTCCATGTTGTTTGTTTAATTCGATGAAAGAACTCAAAAACCATACCTTTATAGATTCGAAATCTGCAGACGTAGAACGTGCAAACGTAGGAGGTGCGATGGTACGATCACCCTCTGTCGGTATCCACACGAATGCTTCCGCTCAGAGTGCTAGCTCTTGAAACGGCGCGGCTGAAGAACTTGGCTTTTCTCAAAAATTATTCTAGGGTTTCGTTTTTTCTGTATTCTGTAGTATACAAGACACACCAGGTTATATACATATATATAGATATCAAAATCCGATTCCAAATCGGATTTGGTTAATGCCAATCATAATCCGTATCAAATACGGATTTTGTTAGGATTTGATAAAACCAATCAAAATCCATATCAGATATAGATTCTATTGTTATTATCCGATGATATAAATATATATATTAAAAAAGCGAAAATAATAATAATAATAATAATAATAATAATAATAATAATAATTAATATCTAATATTAATATTATTAATATTATTAATATCAGCCCATACGCATTCTTGTGTGTGACCCGATAGGCCCATATTAATTGGCAGTCAGTTAAATCTCTATTAAACTAACAAGTCGTAATTTGCCTCTAGCAAGGAATTACGACTACCCAATTAATACGAGTGCAGTCCAACTAGCCTAATAATAGCACATGCATTAATCCTTTTGTCACACGATATCTAGTTTGAACATAAGTCATGGTCAGCGTCATACTTATATTGTTCAAACATATGATTACTCGATCTCTAGGTAGACTGATAAAACAAATGATATTGATCACACTATCAATTCATTCGAGCACGGCCATGCATTTCACAGTCTCACTAATCGAGGAGCCCAAAGATATCTCTCTCAAAAGAGAGGGACAAATTCTATCTTGATTGTTCAATATCCTCTACATAATTTCTATCACATTCAATCATGACCTTTATTATTATCCAGTTACGGATAACGTTTGATCATGTCAAAATATAATAGTCCTTATGTTGGAAACTATGACAATCTCAAGTCTAAGGATTAAAACATGACTATCATGAGATTTACTTATGACGCTAATCCATGTAGTAATCTCATGATGGGTCTATCCAATACACTGTTCTCTAACAAGTATCCATGAGATTGATTTGTATCATCATACACATAATCATCTTATGATTATCAAATCAATACTCATGCTGATTATAAATTATTTTATCTCTATAACAATAATGAATCAGAGATATATATCAAAACTGTGTAACATACTAACCAACAATAATGATAATAAAACCTCTTTTATTAATAATAAATGTATAACATAAATATCCAAATCACGGCCTAGGGCACATACACTAACAGAAACCTTCTTCAAGAATATCCTAGAAGCTCCATATCCTTCCTATCTCACAATACTCTCAAGGGTTCATCCCAAGATAATCACTAAAGGCCTCTTGCACACTTAGGCTACTCTTCAATCATCTCATTTCATACAGCAAGCTTGGCTAAGGGAACTCAAGACCATCTTCATCTTAAGCTCTAAGCCTCATCTACGTAAGTTGCATTCTAACTTCCAAAGTGAATTCCAAGTTGCAAATTGTAAAGCTCACCTTGTACCTTTTTCTCCCTATGGAAATCGTGACCCCCTAATGGTCACTAGCTGAAGATCTTTCAAGCTATTAGGTGGCGCTAACATCTTGGTGGTTAGATCGCTTTCAATCTCAACTTAAGTTCTATTTTGGTAAGGAAACCTAGCCTCAATCTAGTTCTTTTCTTCATTTAAATGGTATCTAATGTTCACCTTCATTTCCTCCCTAAAAACCGTGTGCTCTATAGTGAAGTTAGAGGAAAACTTCAATCCATTTCAACCAAGGCTCAAGCTAGGGAACGTTTCTAAGCTCAAGAGAGGCAAGTATACTCTAGACATTCTTGACTTATTTGTGAAATTGTATGCTTGAATGTCTAGTTATTTTTAAGTCATGAATCTTAGTTGAAGTAATAAGTGTAAAGCATGAGAAATTGGTTGTTTATAAAGGAAAGTGTTGGCATGTGGAGTGATTTTCTCTATGGATATGTTATATGCCTAACTTAGATATGATATGAGACCTACTCTTCACAATAAGGGATAATTTTATTAATTAGTGGACTAGTGAACTAATTCTAGTTAAGAATAGACTTTATGAAGCATTAAATGTATGAAAATGGCATGTTATATAGGGCTGTTTGGCGTGGGGTATGGTGTAGCTTAAAGAGTATTATGAGACTTGAAATGCTCATGTTAAAATGTGTACTTCGTGGTTAGCAAGTTATTTTAGGGGATGAAGTTAGTTGGGAAATGCTTGAATAATAAAAGTGATGAAATGTAAGATTCTCTGAAACTGGACAGTTTTGAGTAGCAATTTGTTTGGCCTTAAAATGAACCTTAGGAGCGTGATGAGGATCGGGGATCCCATCAAGAGGTCACAGGTCTTATGACAAGAAGGAAGGCAAGAGAACTTGGTCATCAAGTTGGAACCTTCTTGTACAAAAATGTTCAAGATGAACCTAAGGTTCATTGGGTTCACTTCCTTGAACCTACACTATGAACGTGTAGGAGGTGGCGTGTGTGAGTGTCCTTTATTTTGAATTTTGTCTAGTTTTCTTGTGATCCTTGTTTTATGTGTTTGCTTTGTAGGTACATTAGGTACATGAAAGTTCCAATCCACATGGAGGTTCAAAGTGTCATTATAGGCGTGTGCTTCAAAAAGGGAGACAAAAGGAATGTTGCCTTGAGAAGAATGTTTGTCTCGACAAAGACAAGTTAAAATGTGCCCAAGATGGAATTCCTTTTTCAAATTGAACTCAAAATCATCTCTAAAAATCAACAAAGGGGCCGGCCATTTGAAGTGCAAGGATGAAGATCAAATTAAATTTAAACTTGAATTTAAATTCAACCATGATTTGAATTCAAGTTTCAACCAATTGGAGACTTAAATTTCAAGAAGATTTTAGCCAATATCTTCAGCCATGTACACGCCATCTTGGAGGATAAGAGAAGGATAGATCACAATTCAAATTGAATCCAAGTTTGAATTCAAATTCAAACTCAATTTGAATTCAATCTTCGACCATCCTTTGAATTCAATCCCAATAATTTTATCATCATCAAATCAGGTTTCCAAGACCACAACAAACATCACACATGGCTGGAAGGATGATGGAAAGGATATTGAAGAACCAAATTCAAAGTGAACTCAAATTCAGACTCAACTTGAATTCAAACTTCACACAACTTTTGAATTCAACTTCAACCTCATCCTACTTATCAAGTTAGCTTCTCCATGGCCTCATTTGATCATCATACATGGCTGGATGGCAGCCTACAAGCATTGGAAATATTAGCTAGAATTTGTCATAGGTTTGAATTCAAACAATTTTCAAATTTCAAGTTCATTTCAAATGCTTTCTAGATACCTTCTTTAGAGATAACATCTGGTTATTCCCTTAGTCTTAGACGTCTATAAATAGGGCCCTTTGGCCGATTTGAGAGACAAGCTTTGATGAAATAAAATACTTGATATTTCCTCTTATTCTTATGAGACTTTGGTTTCTTGGTTTTGCATTAAAAACCTAAGTTAAGATCCTTCAAAGTTGAGCATTTTGAAGGTGTTACCATTGCTTAAAGGTGCTGTCCAAGAGGGCCATTGTGGTTTGCCTGATCAACGACCATCTTGAAGTGTTGGTTCTTGCTCGCTTGAACCATATGTTTATCTCATTAAGTAAGCAAGGGGAAGTCTTCTTCCTTGTGCCTAACCCTTTGTGAAGGACGTTTGGATGGTGGAATTGTTGGAGCCGACGTCTTGCATGCATCAAATTGGCATCAGAGCCCAGGTTACTCTATTCCACCATCTTCTATCATTTCCTTTTCGTTTGAGTCTAGTCATTTCAAGTTCATCCATGTCCTTCTTCTACCCCAATTCTTCACGTCATTTGTGTTCCATACGTATAAAAAAACGTCCTAGGGTTTGAGTCTTTGCATCTTACTGCATTTTGTCATTCATCATTCAAGTGTAATTATTTTCTTCTCTACTTTGGCGTCACTTTTGATCTTTGTCATTCAAGCTTAAACAAGTTAGGGTTTGTTGCATTTAGATCACATTCAGCTTTCTTTTAAACACTACAACCATCAGCCTATAAAGCCACCTCGGTTTCAAATCATCTTGTAACTACCGAAGCTTTTAGTTGGTGATGATTGTATGAATCTTGTGATTCACATAATGATTGATTTCATGCTTTAAATCCAGCTAGTCATACGTGTGTTTGCCTTCATAAGTCATTTTCAACTCCAACAAAACCCTAAGCAAATTCCCAACCCCCACGGCCCAAGAAAAACCAACCCAAACTCGACCCTAAAACCTCCAACCAGATTCCAAACTACCTTATTTACCCTCTTAACAAAAAGCCCCAAACCAATTTTGCCAATCAAAATCAGAATCAAAAGTTCCTAACTCATTCAAAAAAACCCTAACTATAGAATTTGAAATTTGTTCAATTCTGTCCTACAACCATCCACTATCTAAAATGACCATACAAATCCTCAATTACCAACCCAAATAGCCTATATATACCGTCCAATCAGTTCACAACAATCAAATCCCCCAAAGAACCGAGAACGACCAAAAACCACAAATTCAAAACCCTAACCCTAACCCCAATTCCCCCGAACCTCAATTTCCCTCACTTTCCAAAGTTATTTTGTTGCAATTAAAGGTTGCAAACTGCAATTCAAAGTCATTGCACTATTCTGCCCAAAACGAAAATTCTGAGGGGAAAACGCATGAAATTCCAATTCTGCCTCTAGTAAAAAAAGGAATCTGAACCTTGATTGCGTTGAAACATTAAGAAAAGAAAAAAAGAGAAAAGAAAAAGGGAAAAACGTTTGTATATTACTTGAAATTTTTTTTGGTGCAATTTGACAACCTTGGATGCCATATTTCGTTTTACTACACACAACGGTCCTCCCACATTTCATTCTCCTTATACTGCTCTTCTTAAACCAATCACACATTTGATTTCTTGATTACTGCATGACTTGAACTATTTTGTGGATAATAAGTGCATAGAATCAAACTTAACTAAAGATTGCCCACAACAACCCTTAGTTCATCTTTGCTTCAGCCTTATACATCAATTTTGGTTGCTTACTTTCTTTGAATCTTAGTAGAAAAGTTCAAGTTTGTATTTATCTCTCTTGATTCTGTTTTGATACTATTTGGTGCAAATTGAAAGCAAAAGGGAGAAACAAGTGGAGATCGTTGTAATTTGGAGAAGTATTAGCAAATCACTTTCTTATTTAATCGTTTTGAATCTTATTAACTTCAGGTTATCCAAGAAGCAAAGTGGTAAGAGAGTGGAAAGAAGAACGTTTGTTTATCTTTGTGTTAGTTTGGTTCTTTCCTTTTCTTTTTGTTTTCATTTAATCTCTTTAAGTAAAACATGGAGAGCAGCACTCATTCCGCTTCTAGCAAGTCAAAGGAACCCGAGACTTTGGACAACACGCAACAACAAATGATGGAGATGTTAAAGAAACTCATGCATGACAATAAGGTAATCAAACATAGATTGGAGGATGTTGAACGGAGCTACTAGACGAGTGATGGCCAAGGCACGAGCAGGGCCATTCCCCTACCACAACCAAGGCGTCACCCCCCAGAAAAAGTTGAGGATGACAACCTTAGACCACCACACATCGAGCCAAAAAGGTTTGTTCCACCAACGCAACCAAGAAGGTACAATGATGATTACATTCTATTTGAGCACGATGATTATGACTTTGATGACCACCCTCTACGTGGTTACCAAAGATGTCAAAACCCCCTTTTCCCACAAGTTGATGATTTTCTCAAAACAAAAATAAATATTCCAACGTTTTATGGTAAAAGTAATACAGAGGAATATTTGTAATAGGAAATGAAAGTGGATCTAATCTTTTCTTGTACCAACTACAGTGAATTACAAAAGGTGAGGTACGCTTCTATTGAGTTTTCTGGTTAAGTACTAAATTGGTTGACAAATTTGTGTAAAAATAGGACTAAGACAAGACAATCTCCAATTGTCACTTGGGAAGAAATGAAATTTGAAATGAGACAACGTTTTATCCCAAACAATTTTGAGAGTTCTATTTTCACAAGTTTGCAAAGCTTAAGACAAGGTTCAAAAAGTGTAGACGAGTATTACAAAGAGTTTGAAATTTTGTTGGAAAGGTCTAACTTGCAGGAACCCGACGAAGCCAGCAAGGCTCGTTTCTTACATGGTCTAAACAGGGAGATTGCGCAAAGGGTTGAGCTTCAACCTTACCTCGACCTCACAACCATGGTCTATATGGCTGAGAAGATTGAACACCAGCTAAAGGTACGTAGTTCCTCCAATTTCAATTCCACTTATCGTACTAATCAGTCTTCATCAAGGTTTTCTAGCAAGCCTTCAGGAACAGAAAGCTCACGGCCTATATGAGGCCAAACACGTGACCAAGGTGTGCCACAAAGGATGGAAAACCGTGTGCTGTCCACAAAAAGGTGAGATGACCGAGCCCAACAAAAGGCTCCTACAGGAAATTTTTCTGATCTCTCAAACAGGTTTAGGGACATTAAATGCTATAAATGTGAAGGACGTGGTCACATAGGAAAAGAGTGTCCTAATGCGAAACGAATCATGTTAATTGAGGAGACTAATGAATATGTGATTGAATCCGAGCATGAAAACGAATCTGAGCATGATAATGAAACTGAAACTGAAGAGGATCCAGGCGCACTAGTGATTTTGACACTAAGGAATTTCTTGTTGTGCGTAGAGCTTTGAATGCATCTCCGAAATTAGATGATCACGAACAACATAGAGAAAAGATTTTCCATATTCATTGCATGATAAATGGTAAAGTGTGCACCATGATCATTGATTCCGGTTTTTGTTCGAATGTGGCTTGCATCGAATTGTAAGAAAATTGAATTTGACTATGACTAATCATCCGCATCCTTACAAACTTGCATGGTTAAATGATTGCAGTGAAGTTAGCGTAAGTAAGCAAGTTTTGATTTCTCTTAGCATTGGTAGTTACAAAGATGATGTTTTATGTGATGTTGCACCAATGCATGCTAGTCATATCTTACTTGGTAGGCCATGGCAATTTGATCGACATGTGACATATGATGGATATTTGAATCGTTATTCTTTAAAGTTGAATGGCAAACTTTACAAATTGCATGCACTTCCACCCCACAAAGTCCACGAGGATCACCAACGCATGTCTAGGTCTAGGACCGATCCTAAGGAAAAAGAAGATGAGAGAAAATTCGTGGAATGCATGAAAAGTGTAAACAAAAAACAAGAGAGTAAAGGAAAAGAGGTAGTGATCGTAAGTGTCAACGATTCCAAAAAGAAGTGCGGATATTTTGCAAAGAAAAGAGAGGTCACACGAGCCCTTTTTAGCAACCAAACCGTCCTAATTCTCATTCCTAAGGTATGTCACCTTTCATTAGAAAAACTCCCACCGAATTTACCTGCCTCTGTTGCATCCGTTATCCAAGAGTACGATGTTCTATTTCCCACCGAGCCACCATCCGGATTACCTCCTGTTAGAGGAATAGAACACAAAATTGATTTTGTCCCAGGAGCCGTTTTACCAAATCGACCCGCCTATCGAGCCAACTCGGAAGAAACCAAAGAAATCCAAAGGCAAGTAGAGGAGCTCCTAGCGAGTGGACAAGTCCGAGAGAGCCTAAGCCCATCAGCCGTCCCTGTTATTTTAGTACCTAAAAAGGATGGAACTTGGAGAATGTGTACCAATTTCCGTGCCATAAACAAAATTACCGTCAAATATAGGTACCCCATAGCTAGGCTGGATGATATGTTGGATATGTTGCATGAATCTAGATATTTCACTAAAATTGACCTTAAGCAAGGGTACTTTCAAGTGTGGATTCGAGAAGGAGACCAATAGAAGACTGCATTCAAAACCAAGTTTGGGCTCTATGACTAGTTAGTGATGCCCTTCGGGCTCACCAACGCCCCTAGCACCTTTATGAGGTTAATGAATGAAGTCTTACGAGCTTTCATAGGACGATTTGTTGTGGTTTTTTTTGATGATATCCTAATCTATTCCCAAACCATAGAAGATCACCTTGACCACATTAGGGCCGTTTTTGAGAAGCTTAAACAAGAACAACTTTATGCCAGCTTTAAGAAGTGCTCTTTTTGTTTGGAACGAGTAGTTTTCCTAGGCTTTGTCATTTCGGCTGAGGGAGTAGAGATGGATGAGGACAAGGTTAGGTCAATTGTGGAGTGGCCTACACCTAAGACTGTAGGGGAAGTTCGCAGTTTTCATGGACTTGCAAGTTTTTATAGACGCTTTGTCAAAGATTTTTCATCCATAGCTGCACCCCTAAATGAGATTATGAAAAAAGATGTACCTTTTATGTGCGAAGAGCCACAACAACAGGCATTTGATGAGCTTAAACCGAGGCTAACTACTGTACCCATACTTAGGTTACCAAATTTTGATGAAACATTTGAGATTGAGTGTGATGCAAGTGGAGTGGGTATTGGAGCGGTATTGACCCAAGGTGAGAAACCCATAGCCTACTTTAGTGAGAAGTTGAAAGGTGCTGCATTGAACTACTCTACCTATGACAAAGAACTTTATGCCCTTGTGAGATCCCTACAAACTTGGCAACACTACCTTCAACCTAGAGAGTTTGTGATCCACACTGACCATGAAAGCCTCAAGTACCTTAAAGGGCAAGGAAAGTTGAACAAAAGACATGCCAAATGGGTAGAGTTCATAGAGCAATTTTTTTACATGATTAAGTACAAACAAGGAAAGGACAATATAGTTGTTGATGCCCTCTCTATGAGATACACGTTAGTGGCTACATTATCCTCACGATTCTTAGGATTCGAATCACTTAAGGACTTGTACCCCAACAACCATGATTTTTGCACCATTTTCGAGGCATTTAACGAGGGACTGTTTGGAAAATTCTACATGCATGAGGGATACCTTTTCAAAGAACATAAGTTGTGTGTTCCCCCAATCATCCCTATTAGAAGCATTGACTAGAGAAGCACATGGGGGAGGGTTAATGGGTCATTTCGGAGTGTTCAAAACCCTTGAAACCCTTAAGGAACATTCTATTGGCCCCACATGTGCGTAGATGTCGAGAGGTTATGTGGTAGTTGCATCACTTGCAAACAAGCCAAATCCAAGTCCCAACCACATGGCCTTTACACACCCTTACCCGTTTCTGATTCCCCTTGGATTGACATTTCCATGGATTTTGTTTTAGGACTTCCCAGGTTTCGAGGAGGACGCGATAGCATTTATGCTGTGGAAGATCGATTTTTAAAAATGGCACACTTTATTGCATGTAGGAAAGTTGATGACGCCACACATGTTGCTGGTTTTTTCTTTAAAGAAATTGTGAGATTGCATGGCATGCCATGTACAATTGTAAGTGATAGAGATACGAAATTTCTGAGTCATTTTTAGCGTGTTTTGTGGGCTAAACTTGGTACACAATTGTTGTTTTCTACCACAGCTCACCCACAAACTGATGGGACAACTAAAGTAGTTAATCGTACTCTCTCTCAACTTTTGCGTGCCATTTTGCAAAAACATCTTAAACATTGGGAAGATTGTTTACCATATATCGAATTTGCATACAATAAGAGTGTCCATCACGGTACATTACATAGTCCATTTGAAATCATGTATGGTTTTAACCCCTTGTCTCTCCTTGATTTGATCCCTATTCCCGTGCATGAACGTTCAAGTCTTGATGGTAAACAAAAAGGAAAAGATAAAGAAACTGCATGAACACGTTAAACATGTACAAACATGTTCAAGATGAGGATCGGGGATCCCATCAAGAGGTCACGGGTCCTATGACAAGAAGGAAGGCAAGAGAACTTGGTCATCAAGTTGGAACCTTCTTGTACAAACATGTTCAAGATGAACCTAAGGTTCATTGGGTTCACTTCCTTGAACCTACACTATGAACGTGCAGGAGGTGGCGTGTGTGAGTGTGCTTTATTTTGAATTTTGTCTAGTTTTCTTGTGATCCTTGTTTTATGTGTTTGCTTTGTAGGTAAATTAGGTACATGAAAGTTCCAATCCACATAGAGGTTCAAAATGTCATTATAGGCGTGTGCTTCAAAAAGGGAGACAAAAGGAATGTTGTCCTGAGAAGAATGTTTATCTCCACAAAGACAAGTTCAAATGTGTCCAAGATGGAATTCCTTTTTCAAATTGAACTCAAAATCATCTCCGAAAATCAACAAAGGGGCTGGCCGTTTGAAGTGCAAGGATGAAGATCAAATTGAATTTAAACTTGAAGTTAAACTTGAATTTTAATTCAACCATTATTTGAATTCAAGTTTCACCCAATTGGAGACTTACATTTCAAGAAGATTTCAGCCAATATCTTCAGCCATGTACACGCCATCTTGGAGGATAAGAGAAGGATAGATCACAATTCAAATTGAATCCAAGTTTGAATTCAAATTCAAACTCAATTTGAATTCAATCTTCAACCATCCTTTGAATTCAATCTCAATCATTTTATCATCATCCAATCAGGTTGCACGACCACAACAAACATCACATGTGGCTGGAAGGATGATGGAAATGATATTCAAGGACCAAATTCAAAGTGAACTCAAATTCAAACTCAACTTGAATTCAAACTTACACACAACTTTTGAATTCAACTTCAACCTCATCCTACTTATCAAATCAGCTTCATCAAGGCCTCATTTGATCATCATACACGGCTGGATGGCAGCCTACAAGCAGTGGAAATATTAGCTAGAATTTGTCTTAGATTTGAATTCAAACGATTTTCAAATTTCAAGTGCATTTCAAATGCTATCTGGATACCTTCTTTAGAGATAACATCTGGTTATCTCCTTAGTCTTAGACGTCTATAAATAGGGACCTTTGGCCGATTTGAGAGACAAGCTTTGATGAAATAAAATACTCGATATTTCCTCCTATTCTTGTGAGACTTTGTTTTCTAGGTTTTGCATTAAAAACCTAAGTTAAGGTCCTTCAAAGTTGAGCATTTTGAAGGTGTTGCCATTGCTTAGAGGTACCGTCCAGGAGGGCCATTGTGGTTTTCCTAATCAACGACCATCTTGAAGTGTTGGTTCTTGCTTGCTTGAACCATACGTTTATATCACTAAGGAAGAAAGGGGAAGTCTTTTTTCTTATGCCTAACCCTTTGTGAAGGACGTTTGGAGGGTGGAATTGTTGGAGCCCATGTCTTACACGCATCAGAGTGTGCAATTAAGCTAAATTTTGGTGTGCTAGTAGTTTGATATGTGTAGTAAATTTGTGAGGTGGAAATTCCATAAAAGAGCTTGTGGTTTGGCCTCAATGGAACTTTTAGTAAGAACAGGTCACTGCAGATTCTGCAGGTACCTAGACTGAGAGAGATAATTAAATGCCCCTTTTAAACATATCGGATTGCCTTGAAATTTTTATGGTATTTACCTAAGGCATAGATGTACACGTCCATGTAAGGAAATTGGCTTGAAACCACTGTTTTAAGGGTTAACAACTGAGATGAAGGTCATGATACAAAATTGGAAAACAGGGCAGTCTGATGGCGTGTATTGTGAGGCCTTGATCTTGTTTATTTAGACTTGTGTGTGATGTTTGGGCATATGAATTGTTGTACCTAAAGAAAGTCATACTATACTTGAGACCCATATGAAGTGGTGTAATAACATGTTAATATTTCTAAGTATTTTTTTAATTAAGTTTTATTATGTCTCTTTAATTATTTTTCCTCAAATTGAATACTATAAGAGATAGTATAATACTCCAAGTAGGTCATATAAAGCATGAGAAATGACCATTTTACCCTCCCAAGATTTTGAGAAAATCGGCCATAAGGGTCTTAAGTTACTCTAGGATATTCTCCCCTTACAAGACAATTCATCTTTAATGATTTCCTTAAAAGTAAAGACAATAAAGCTTCCACTACCATTAAGTGTCCTACTAAATGGGGTTTAAAAAGTTAAGGGAAAAAGTTTTACACTTTTCCCTCCCCCAACCGCGCGGGTAAGGCCATAGTAAGGCATCCATGAAGAACTTTTTGTTAAATACCTCAACTAATTACTTTATGGCTATCTTAAAGAAATTCCAAGAATCTTACACATAAAGGGAAGGAGAGTATTAATCCAAGATTTATGATTTTCTCTTCTTTTCCTTATATAGGCCAGATGCACCAAAAAGGGGATAATCCATGGGATCAATTTCACCATAATAGTCCAACTAACCACTTTTGGTTGAGACAACTTTTTCTAATTATCCTCATAATAAAGAACAAAGGGCCAATGGAAGCCCTACCACCGGATTATCATGGATAATCCATGGTAACCCCTAAAACAATTACTCTAGTTACTTTTTGTTAACCATCCTAAAAAGGTAACTTAAGGTGTATTAAAGAAGGTAACTAAGGGCTAATTAAACTCAACCACACCACAACCGCCGGATGAGAACCATGGTGAAGTCATGAGACACCTTGAAACAATTACTATAGTAACTTTTTCCTAACCACACCTCAAAAGTAACTCAAGGTAGTAAATGGTGTAAGAAGCTAATTATGGATCCATGCAAATGAAGGGTCTTCTTCTTCTTTAAGGGTTCCAACGGCACGCCCTATCATTTGAAGAAAACCATCTCTAAAGATCCTCTAAGCTTCTTCTATATACAACATTCAAACCACTCAAGAGCTCACCCAAACCAAAAGATCCAAGATTCCTCACATACTTGAGCAAACCCTCTCTCGCCTTCTCTCACGCGGATAACCTTGGGACAAGGAGATTCAAGAATCATCTTCAAATTTCAAGCTTCATCTAGGTAAGTGACACCTTAGATTCTAAAAGTAGAGTCCGTTTCTCTAAAAAGTGAAGCTTACATTTTATCTCTTTTCTTGCCTAAAAACCGTGACCTTCAATTGCCACTAGGAGGAGATTTTTCAAGTTACTAGGGAATCTAGAATTATTGGTGGGTGGAATCCATCTCAAGCTCCATTTTGGGTAAGGAAATCCTAACATCAAGCTAGTTTTTCTTCATTCAAAAACAAGTAGCTAATGTCCATCTCTCTTCCCTCCCCCAAAACCGTGTGCTTTGTGTCAAGGTTGGAAGAAAGCTTCAACCTTTTTCAATCAAGACTCAATCTAAGGGAAATTCTTACTCAAAGAGGCAAGTACACCCTAAGCAACCTTGGCTTATTTGCAAAGTATATGCTTGAATGACTAGTTTTCCTTAAGATGTGAATATGAGTCGAATGTTCTAAGAACTAGACACAAGAACTTAGAGATTTCAAAGAAAAGGTGTTATCTTGATGTATGGTTTACTACATGTCAATGTTTGTTCTCAAATCAAGATGTGACATGACCCCCACCATGTACAAGGAACGGCTGTATAACAAGTGTTGGAGGAATAAGTAATCTTGTAAGGTTTGACCACATGAAGAGTAAGATGCATGAAGATGGCGTGTGTGTGTATAAAACGGCAAGGCTGTTTTATTTTGATAGTGTGAAACCTAAGATAATTATTAATCTAGAAATAAATATGTCAAAATAGGTATTTAATGGTTAGTAAGCTACCTTAGAGAAATAAGGTTATTTGGATAACCATGGACAAGATAAAGTGGTAAAAAGCAAAACTACTAGAGCTGGACAGTTTTAAGGGGTATGATGCATGGACAGAAAATGAACTCTAGGAACGTGTAAATTAGCTACAATTTGGTAGGAAGGTAGCCTCATATGTTTAGTAAAAGTGAGAGGTGGAATTTTGGTAAAAGGACTTGTGGTTTGTCCTTAATAAAATTTTTAGTAGAAGTGGGTCACTGCAGTTTCAGTAAGTACCTTAACTTAGGAAGAGAATTATTTGACCCCCTTATGTGTATTGGATTGCCTTGAAAATTTTACAGTACCTACCTAGGACATAGAGGAGTATGTTTATGGAAGGGCATTGCTTAAAAGTATTGATTTTACAGGGTAACCACTAAAGGGAAGTCACAGTACAAATCTAGAAAAAATAGGGCCGTAGGGTAGAGTGTTTTGTTGAGGCCTTAATACAATTCAATTGGACTTGTATGTGATGTTGGGCCTTTAATTATTACTTCTTAGTGTATTGGTGATGTATCCAGGTTTTAGCCTTAATTGGTTAAGGCCTTACGGCTCATTAAACTGAGGTAAGACAGGTACAACACTGCTGGACTCAACATTACCATTTATAATACATTAATGATTTGATGGTTTTATCTACCCCGTAATGTTACGGGATTTTTATGGCATGTATTTAAGACTTCATGATGCATACATGTGGCATACGTTTATGAAAATAGACCGAAATGGTTGATTGGTGGCCGCATGAACAGAGTATTATTGCTGGAATATTTTCCCAGCTTAAGGAACAAGACCGTATTTGTTTTGTGTGATGTGTTTAGTCATGAATTTCACATTGCATGTCATGCATTGAATTCTTCCCGTTTGCATGATTCATTAGATTGATATTATGCCAAAGAAATGAAGAAAAGCTATTTTTGAAAGAAAGATTTCTGTTTTTGAAAGAATGACTCCTATTGGTACCATTAATTCCTGGACAGCATGACCCGCTCCGGATCCAAGGTTAATTGATCTGAAGATGATTATGACCGTACAGGTCCGGAGAGAATAGACTTGATGATGATGTTTATGACCCTTCAGGCCCGGAGAGAATAGACCTGATTACGATGATTGATTGGAAGGCCGTTTTTGGGTCCGGAAATAATAGATCCGAAGGGAATGATATGACCGCCTCAGATCCGGAGATAATAGATCTGAATACTCTCTGTTCTCGTTTTACTTACGACGATGTTTTGAAAGAAAGAAGGAACGAATTTGTCCTCATTTTCATCATGCTGCATCGCATGTGCATATTCATACATGTTGCATTTAACAGTCAACCAAACGCTATGTGTACTACGGCTTAGGTTACAACCTTATTATGTAGGTAACTTAAGTTATGATCTTATTGTCGCATAAGTTACGATCTTAATTCTTTTGACGGACAATGAATTGAGGAACAGGTATGTGGAAAATCCAAATTCTTGGGATTTGGTTCTTGTGTATACTTTCATTTAATTCTTGGTTGTTTATGGTTTACTTGCTGGTGACTTTGTCACTCACCCCTTATTTTTCCTCCCAGAGCCTGCAGGAAACGGGGTAAAGTGGATTGAGGATGAGCCTAGAGTTCCGTACCCATAGATGAGAGAGTGGATGGAAGCTTAAGGACTTTTCTTCATGATGGTTTATGTTGATAAACTTATGTTAGAACAAACATTTTGGATTGATCTTTTTATTTTGTGGACATGGTTGTAGACATTATTCGGAATGTTTATTTAAAAGTTTTTTTATTCTGCCTAAATTTTGCTTACCTGTTGATATGTAAGCATGGAAGTCCATAAGATTTATTATGGACTATGACATGTTAAGCGTTAACGCCTGGTACTCTCCGTAATGAAGTACGACGGGCGCACCGTATTCGGGCAGGCCAGGTACGGGGGCACTACAGGTGGTATCAGAGCCCAGACTCTAGATTCGGGCAGAATATAGAATTAAGTGATGATTTTAGAAGATCAAAGTTTGATCTTAGACTTAAGCCATGATCTTAGAGGAGTGTTGAACCAGAATTAAGATGATCTAGACTGGAATTAGGGTTTCAACCTAATGATAAAACCCTAGCCAATGAAATTTTAAAATGTCACAGAATTTAACTCGAATATTTGTTAAATTTTATTACGAATTTATTTCCGTCAATTTGATATTTCCACCTTGAATGAAATTCGGCGCTCCGTAGTGCAGATGGCATCGCAATCCAATAAAAAGGCATTATCGCTGTCACCCCCAGGAAGCAGCGGTTTTTACTATCGACAGCTAGTAAGAGCATGTATTCCGAGGTTGGTGGGGAATCAAGTCCAGAGGAGGCAGAAGCATGGTTGAATGAAGTCGAAGGTAACTTCATGCTGACCCAGGTGCCTGAGAGGATAAAGGCATAGATTGTCCGGCCGTTTCTAAATGGTAAGGCCAACCAGTGGTGGAGGACTTGTATCCAGCCACTGCCTGGCCAGTAACTTGGGCAAAGTTTTTGGAAGAGTTTTGTGAGTGTTTTCTCTCTCCAGATTTAGTCACAAAGAGGGTTGAGGAATTCGACACACTGAGACAAGAGCCAGGCACCACTGTCCTAGAATACGCTTGTCGGTTCACTATGTCGGGACAATATGTTCCTTTGATCATGGAAGATGAAAAGCATAAGGTAATTAGATTTGTACGCGGCCTAGACCTTCAGATCAAGATTTGGCTAGTCGGTGCGTATTCAAAGACTTTTTAAAAATTACTAAAGGACTGTTACAGAGCAGAACGCGATAGCAAACTAACAGAAGGCCGAAACAGAAGACTCAACAAACACATTAAGGAACAAAGAAGAAGAGGGGAGCCCTATCCGCGTAGGGTGAACAAAGGGACGACCAAGAACACCATGTAGATCAGAGAGTATCTGATCCGGAGATCCCCGAAACCTCAAGCACATAAACAGGTACGCCCAAGTTACAAAATTTAAACGTATAGTACCTAGTGTTCTGTTTTGTCTTACACCTAAGTATAGAAGGTCGTACCAAATATAGAATTAGAACACCGAGATAAGGAACGGTAGGGAAGACTGATACATAGCTAGTAATATGGTAGATAAAAGAAAACGATTAAGAGTAGCACATATGAAAAATGAAAGCTAGAGTATGTTACGAAATCATAGAGTCCAAGCAACTGGCGATCAGGTGCTTGTATCTCACCAGTTGTATAATAATTGCGAGATTGAGTTCGACGAACAACAATTTTCTGCGGATTTGATCCCGATAGCCATGAGTGATTTTGACATCATTCTTGGAATGGACTGGCTTTCCAAGAATAGCACGCACATTGATTGACGCGAAAGACGAGTCATCATTAAGAACCCCGAACAAAAAGAGGTGACTTTTCATGGAGATTCGAAGCTGAAGAAATCCCCTAAGGATGTCTACTTAAATGCGATCCGTACCTTTAAGACGCTGAAGAAAGGACACGAAGGATTCCTAATTTATGCCTTAAGTGCTGATCAAGCACCATCTGAACTTTCTCAAGTCTAGGTAGTTCAGGAATACCCTGATGTTTTCCCAGAAGAGTTGCCGGGTCTTCCGCCAGATAGAGAGATCGTGTTTGAAATCAATTCAATTCTGGGAGCCGAGCTGATATCGAAGGCCCCTTATCGAATGGCGCCTGCTGAATTGAAAGAACTGAAGGAGCAGTTACGTGAACTATTGGGAAAGAAACTTATCCGCCCAAGTGTCTCGCCTTGGGGTGCTCCCATGCTGTTTGTGAAGAAAAATGATGGAAGCATGCGTTTGTGTATCAATTATAGAGAACTCAAAACAAGTACCCGTTGCCTATGATCGACGATCTGTTCGATCAGTTGGGGGAGCCTGAGTTTTCAGTAAAATTGATCTTCGTTCTAGATACTTTCAATTGAAAATCAAGGAAGAAGATATTCTGAAAACCGCGTTCAGAACGCGGTATGGACATTATGATTTCCTTGTGATGCCCTTCGGATTAACGAATGCCCCCGCGGCATTCATGGATCTTATGAACCGAGTGTTTCAAGTGCAATTGGACAAGTTTGTGGTAGTTTTCATCGATGATATTTGATTCACTCAAGGGACGAAGAGTCCCATTCAACCCATTTAAGGATCGTCCTTGACATATTACGGAGGAAGCAGTTGTAAGCAAAATTCAATAAATGCGAATTTTAGCTGCACAGTGTAGCATTCCTTGGCCATGTTATATCTGAAGATAGGATAGCAGTAGATCCCAAAAAGATTGAAGCAATCACAAAATGGCCAAGGCCAACCAACATTACAGAAGTACGAAGTTTTCTTGGTCCGCCGGCTACTATCGCAAATTTGTAGAAGGATTCTCTCGGATTGCTATGCCTCTCACCCAATTGACACAGAAAAAGATGAATTTCGAGTGGACTTCAGACTGCGAAAGGAGCTTTACTGAGTTGAAGGAGAAATTAACATCTGCTCCGGTTTTAGCTCAGCCAATTTCGGGTGAAAGATTCGTGGTGTACAGTGATGCTTGGAAGAATGGCCTTGAATGTGTATTAATGCATAAAGATCGAGTGATTGCGTATGCATCACGACAGTTGAAGCCGTTCGAGCTTAATTATCCGGTACACGATCTTGAGCTTGTAGCTGTAGTCTTTGCCTTAAAGATATGGAGACATTACCTGCACGGTGAAAGGTGCGAAATCTTCACGGATCACAAAAGCCTTAAGTACATTTTGACCCAGAAGAAGCTGAATATGCGCCAACGCCGATGGCTAGAATTGATGAAGGATTACGACCTTTCTATCCAATATCACCCGAGGAAAGCCAACAAAGTTGCCGACGCCTTGAGTCGGAAAACAAGTCATCCATGTCAGCCCCCTCTACAGAGTGACATGGAAGAGTTTGATCCAGAGATAATTGATTCCATCGATAATATACTGGCTAAGTTAGTTTTGGTTCCTTCATTAATTGACAAAATTAAAGAAGGTCAAGAAAAAGGTGAATCCTTGAAGAAAATTAAGGACAGGCTGAAAACGAAGCCTTCTGAAGACTTTGAGGTCAAAAATGACGACAGCCTGTGGTTCAGAAGTCGATTGTGCGTACCTGATGATGGAGATATAAAGAATGAATTTCTTCGGGAAGCTCATAGTTTTCGTCTATCTATTCATCCCGGAGCCAATAAAATGTATCAAGATTTAAAGCAGAAGTTCTGGTGGTAGGGCATGAAGAAACAAATAGCCGAATTCGGGGAGAAATGCCTTGTTTTCCAGAGAGTGAAATCAGAACACCAAAGACCCGCCAGGTTATTACAGCCTCTTGAAGTCCCGGAATGGAAATGGGATCATATTACTATGGACTTTGTGACTGATTTGACAAGGACAAAGAATGGGCATGATGCTATTTGGGTTATAGTAGATCGTTTGACTAAGTCCGCCCATTTCATGGCAATGTCAATTAAAGCCTCTTTGGAGAAGCTGGCCTTAATGTACATAGATCAGATTGTGTGTCTGCACGGAATACCCATGAGCATCGTTTGCGATCGCGACCCTCGCTTTACTTCTCGATTTTGGACAGCTTTCCAAAAATCGATGGGCACTGAGATACGGATGAGTTCAGCATTTCACCCCTAGACTGATGGTCAATCAGAAAGAACCACCCAAACACTAGAAGATATGTTACGAGCTTGCATACTTGATTTTGGAGGAAACTGGGACAAGAGTCTCAAGCTCGTGGAGTTCTCATATAACAATAGCCACCATCGATCTATTGGAATGGCTCCATATGAAGCCCTTTATGGAAGAAAGTGCCGATCTCCACTTTATTGGGATGAAATCGGAGATAAAATTCTTTCAGGACCTGACTTGGTTGAACAGACCCGAGAGAAAGTAATAATTGCTAAGCAGAGGTTGAAAGCGTCCCAGGATAGAAGCAAAGCTTGGGCTGACGAAAATCGACGACCAGTGGAATTTCAGTCTGGTGAAAAAGTATTCTTAAAGGTGTCGCCTTCAAAGGGAGTGAAAAGATTTGGCATAAAAGGTAAATTAAGTCCAAGGTTTATCGGGCCATATAAGATTCTTGAAAGAATTGGAGAAGTCGCTTACCGGCTAGCGTTACCACCATCATTATCTTAGTTACATGACGTATTTCATGTATCCCAGCTTCACCGGTACGTGCATGAGCCCAGTCATATCTTTGAGGAGCAGCCTTTGAAAATTGAAGCCGACGTGTCATATGAAGAAGAACTGGAAAGAATCGTTGACCGAAAGGAAAAGGTCCTAAGGAAACGATCCATTTCCATGGTCAAAGTGCAATGGAAGCACCACTCAGTTGAGGAAGCCACATGGGAAGCGGAAGAACATATGAGGAACTTGTACCCCCACCTTTTCAATTAGTGCTTTTGAGTTTCGAGTACAAAACTTGTAATAAGGGGGGGAGGATGTTGTACCCAACGAAAATCATATTATACTTGAGACCCGTATGAAATGGTGTAACAACATGTTAATATTTCCAAGCATTTTTTATTAAGTTTTATTATGTCTCTTTAATTATTTTTCCTCAAATTGAATACTATAAGAGATAGTATAATACTCCAAGTAGGTCATATGAAGCATGAGAAATGACCATTTTACCCTCCTAAGATTTTGAGAAAATCGGCCATAAGGGTCTTAAGTTACTCTAGGATATTCTCCCTTTACAAGACAGTTAGTCTTTAATGATTTCCTTAGAAGTAAAGACAATAAAGCTTCCGCTACTATTAAGTGTCCTACTAAATGGGGTTTAAAAAGTTAAGGGAAAAAGTTTTACACTTTTCCCTCCCCTAACCACCGGCTAAGGCCCTAGTAAGGCATCCATGAAGAACTTTTTGTTAAATACCTCAACTAATTACTTTATAGCTTTCTTAAAGAAATTCCAAGAGTCTTACACATAAAGGGAAGGAGAGTATTAATCCAAGATTTATGATTTTCTCTTCTTTTCCTTATATAGGCCGGATGCACCAAAAAGGGGATAATCCATGGGATCAATTTCACCATAATAGTCTAACTAACCACTTTTGGTTGAGAAAACTTTTTCTAATTATCCTCATAAAGAAATTGAAGAACAAAGGGCCAATGGAAGCCCTACCACCGGATTACCACGAATAATCCATGGTAACCCCTAAAACAATTACTCTAGTTACTTTTTGTTAACCATCATAAAAAGGTAACTCAAGGTGTATTAAAGAAGGTAACTAAGGGCTAATTAAACTCAAACACACCCCAACCGCTGGATGAGAACCATGGTGAAGTCATGAGACACCTTGAAACAATTACTATAGTTACTTTTTCCTAACCACACATCAAAAGTAACTCAAGGTAGTAAACGGTGTAAGAAACTAATTATGGATCCATGCAAATGAAGGGTCATCTTCTTCCTTAAGGGTTACAACGGCACTCCCCTAGCATTTGAAGAAAACCATCTCCAAAGATCCTAGAAGCTTCTTCTACATACAACATTCAAACCACTCAAGAGCTCACCCAAACCAAAAGATCCAAGATTCCTCACATACTTGAGCAAACCTTCCCTCACCCTCTCTCACATGGATAACCTTGGGCCAAGGAGATTCAAGAATCATCTTCAAAGTTCAAGCTTCATCTAGGTAAGTGACACCTTAGATTCTAAAAGTAGAGTCTATTTATCTAAAAAGTGAAGCTTGCATTTTGGTTCTTTTCTTGCCTAAGATTTTTCAAGTTACTAGGGAAGCTAGCATTGTGGGTGGGTGGAATCCATCTCAAGCTCCATTTTGGGTAAGGAAATCCTAACATCAAGCTAGTTGTTCTTCATTCAAAACAAGTAGCTAATGTCCATCTCTCTTCCCCCCCCAAAACCGTGTGCTATGTGTCAAGGTCGGAAGAAAGCTTCAACCTTTTTCAATCAAGACTCGATCTAAGGGAAGTTCTTACTCAAAGAGGCAAGTACACCCTAAGCAACCTTGGCTTATTTGCAAATTATATGCTTGAATGACTAGTTTTCCTTAAGATTTGAATATCAGTCGAATGTTCTAATAACTAGGCACAAGAACTTAGAGATTTCAAAGAAAAGATGTTGTCTTGATGTATGGTTTACTACATGTCTATGCTTGTGCTCAAATCAAGATGTGACATGGCCCCCACCATGTGCAAGGAACGGGCTGTATAACAAGTGTTGGAGGAATAAGTAATCTTGTAAGATTTGACCACATGAAGAGTAAGATGCATTAAGATGGCGTGTGTGTGTATAAAACGGCAAGGCTGTTTTATTTTGATTGTGTGAAGCCTAAGATAATTATTAATCTAGAAATAACTATGTCAAAATAGGTATTTAATGATTAGTAAGCTACCTTAGAGAAATAAGGTTATTTGGATAACCATGGACAAGATAAAGTGGTAAAAAGCAAAACTACTAGAGCTGGAAAGTTTTAAGGGGTATGATGCATGGACAGAAAATTAACCCTAGGAAGGTGTACATTAGCCAACATTTGGTAGGATGGTAGCCTCATATGTTTAGTAAAAGTGAGAGGTGGAATTTTTGTAAAAGGGCTTGTGGTTTGTCCGTAATAAAATGTTTAGTAGAAGTGGGTCACTGCAGTTTCAGTAAGTACCTTAACTTAGAAAGAGAATTATTTGACCCCCTTATGTGCATTTGATTGCCTTGAAACTTTTACAGTACCTACCTAAGACATAGAGGAGTATGTTTATAGAAGGAAATTGCATAAAAGTATTGATTTTACGGGGTAACCACTAAAGGGAAGTCACGGTACAAATCTAAAAAAATAGGGCCGCAAGGTAGAGTGTTTTGTTGAGGCCTTAATATAATTCAATTGGACTTGTATGTGATGTTGGGCCTTTAATTATTACATCTTAGTGTATTGGTGATGTATACAGGTTTTAGCCTTAATTGGTTAAGGCCTTACGGCCCATTAAACTGAGGTAAGATGGGTACAACACTGCTAGACTCAACATTACCCTTTATAATACATTAATGATTTGATGGTTTTATCTACCCCGTAATGTTACGGGATTTTTATGGCATGTAGTTAAGACTTCATGATGCATACGTGCAGCGTAAGTTTATAAAAATAGGCCGAAATGGTTTATTGGTGGCCACATGAACAGAGTATTATTGCTGGAATATTTTCCCAGCTTAAGGAACAAGACTGTATATGTTTTGTGTGATATGTTTAGTCATGAATTTCACATTGTGTTAGGTGCAGCAATTGTCCCGTGGCGTAGGCTAGGGTATGCGCATCTCATGTCACCAATTGGTTTTGGGAGAGATGGTAGCGCCTGAGGTCCTACAAGTGGTATCAGAGCGACGTCACGGGTTCGATTCCCAGCAGGAGCAATTGCTGAGGGGGAGATTGTTAGGTGCAGCAATTGTCCCGTGGCGTAGGCCGATGGGCATAGGCCGTGTGGGCCAAGTCACAGTCGAATGCGTGGGCGCTTGTGTGCTGAATGCACTATAAGGCTAGGGTATGCGCATCTCCTGTCACCAATGGGTTCTGGGAGAGATGGTAGCGCCTGAGGTCCTACAGTACTTTGAGGCAAGCAAAATGAAATAGCACCCACACAAAAACCAACATGATCACGCAAAATAGCACCTCCTGCAGCATAATGCCTTCCAACCACCACATCTACATTTAATTTCAATCTATCCGAAGGGGGAGATAACCAGCGCACCACTTGCAGACGCAGGGGCAAATTTGCGGCAACCAAAGAAGATGTTGTGTTGAACAAACCCTAGCCGCCAGCTTCGTGCCCTCCGTCGTTTTACCCCACATAGAGATGTCATAATGTATTGAAGCCCTATGGGACAACGAAGAAAAAGGAACCATATAACCATAGACTAATGACGCGTAATCACACCATATATTATGAACGATAATAGCCGGAACCACAATTTTGAGCACCCCAAATAGAGAGGATAATGTAGAGCGATACCACAAAGATAAGAGATATTGCCAAAGCTTCATCGATGTTGGAGAAACGCAATGCAACTCCGACGCATAGAACTCCCATACACTTCGAATACACTCACAATACAAAAAACATGATCCACTGTTGCCGAAGCGTGTTTGCAAAAAGGACATTACGTAGGTCGAGCAGTATTATAATTTCCAATGTAGTCCTCAAAAGGTAGAGCGGAATGAAAAATACGCCACAAAAACTGTTTGATGGCTGGCGGATGATATTTATTACAAATAATTTGCGCTGAAAGCAGTGTAGGCCTCTGCGTTCGACAAAGATCATATGCAATGCGCAATTAGAACTCGCCAACAGCGGTAGGTGTCTAGCTTATATCCTTCCATTGCCCTACGGTTTGACTAATACATAAATAATGGATTCTACAAATGATTTTCCAAACAGGTGAATCAGGCAGTCTAGGCCGATAATCCCCATAGTTTCCGTATTTAGCATGCATATATCGACTCTAGAGTGTGCTATTTTGCTGATAAGACCACCAAATACGACAGTAGTAAGCCTCCTGTAGCAGACGAAGATCATGAGTGCTCAAACCTCCTCCCTCACAAGGTGTAGTAATAGTGGACCATGCAACCCAATGATGTCGCTGTCCCAATAAAATATAGCCATTTTTCGTTCTATAATTTTAATCACCGATTTTGGCAATTCGCCTACAGCAATAACATGCAATGGGAGGGCCGAAATAACTACACGAAGTAAAACAAGTCTACCTGCCGAAGAGATTAGCCAAGTATGCCATCCATTCAGACAAGCATCAATATGCTCAAGTAAAGAAACACAGTATCTGGAACGATTTATGCCCTTGTGTAGAAAAGAACCAAGATATCGAAATGGCAAGCTAGAATATCACATGTGCAGGATATCCTCAAAACTTCTTCGTTGATATAGCGATGTGGTTGTAGACGGGATGAAGCTACTTTTATGGAAATTTACCTTTTGACCAGAGGCTATTTCATATGATGCTAAGAATGCTTGGAACCGCCGCAAATTCCAATTTGAGCCTCTTAAAAACACTAACAGGTCATCTGCATATGCCAAGTGCGTAATATGGAAAGGAATCCTCCCTAAACGTAGTGGCTGCAGGTCTCCAGAGGCCACTAATGCTTTCAAACCTCTGCTGAACCCTTCGGAAGACAGAATAAAAAGCAAAGGGGATAATGGATCACCTTGCTTGACGCCCCTGTGTGGCCGAAAGGATTGAGAAGGCTGACCATTAATCAATACTGCTAAAGTCGTAGCGCTTAAATGATTCAGTATAATCCGAATAAACAAGTCTGAAAAGCCAAAACGGCGTAGCAATAACTCTAGATACTCCCAACTGACTCTGTCAAAAGCCTTCATCATATCCAACTTCAGACATAATTGAGATCCTCCCTTATCAAGCATATGAACCATCTCCTTGCCAATAATATCTGCGTAGAGATATCATGTCCCTGCATAAAGCCTGTCTGCTCCAGCGAAAGTAACTTAGAAAGCAACATATTCAAACGGGTGGCAATTATTCTCGTACAAACTTTACTCAAAAAATTTGTAAGACAAATAGGGCGGAAATCACTGAATGTATTCGGAGATGTAGTCTTTGGTATCAAAGTGATTAATGCACTAGCCATCGCCAATGGCTGGGGTACTCCAAGAAAAAATTCCTGCACTGCTATAACAACATCTGTGTGAATAACTGGCCAACAGGAACGAAAAAAGTTACCACTAAATCCATCTGGCCCTGCAGCACTATGAGGGTCTAAATGCTAAACCACCTCCTTAACTTCCTTCTCCTGTGGTAACTGCGTAAGCATGACATTATCATCAGTCGTGATCAACGACGGAATATGTCAAAGGATCTTATCATAATTACTTGTAGGTTCCTTAGCAAATAATGAGGTGTAGAAAGAAACTGCTTCATCCATGATGGCTGTGGGAGAGGTACATAAATCACCAGCGGATGTACGAATCTGCTGTATACGTAGCTGTGCTCGTCGACCTTTAACAATAGTGTGGAAATAGCGCGTGTTTGCATCACCTTCCTTCAACCATCTAACACGTGCTTTTTGTTTCCAGAACTACAGCTCATAGTTAGAAGCACGAACATACTCCGCCTTGGCTTTAAGATATGTCGTGCGATTCGTCTCAGAAGGGTCTGCATCCCATATTCCTTCTGCTCTGCGTAATGTAGCTTCAGCTTGCGATAAGTTTGAAAAAAATGTTGCCAAAAATTTCCTTATTCCAACGTTTAATGTCTTTCTTCAAACGAAATAATTTCGAATAAAACCCATACATACCACCATTGGTTGGGTAAGAAATCCAAGCGTCCTTCATATAACTATGAAAATCTGGATGCAGTAACCAGGCATCAAGAAACCGAAAGGAGCGAGTACCACCTGGGGTGTGCAGTCGACATATGAATAGCAAAGGTGTATGATCCGAAGAAACTCGTGGTAAATGAGTAAGCTGCATGTCTTCAAAAGCATCCTGAAAGGTTGAGTTTGTGAATAACCAATCCAACCACTGGCGAACCCAACCGAGGCCCCTTCCATCCATCCAAGTATATCTTGAACCATGAAATGAAGGGGCCATCTAAGAACAAGATTCGACACAGTCATTAAAGTCTTGTAACACCGTAAGAGAAGAATGTGAACGTCCACTGTGGTCTTCTAGAGTCCAAAAAGTATTGAAATCCACTCCTATCATCCCTGGCAAGTTTGAAGTCCGTGAAAAGTCACATAATGTTTGCCACAGTGGACGACGCAACACTGGAGTGTGCTTGGCATAGACAACCAAAAAAACAAAAGCCAGTTGAAGTGGAACAAATACCAAATTGAAATGAACAACCTGATCCTCATCCTGCGTTGCTACTAACCAGAAAATTGAATCACGCCAAAAAACCCAAATACGCTCGGACTGAGAAGAGTAAAATTGTGAGAATCCCAGGTCCAAACCAAACCTAGCAAGACGAGATGGAGAATGTTTGGGTTCAATAATAGCAAGTAAATGTATTTGATGTTCACGTATCAAATGATGTAACCTAGGTAAAGAGGCACGCATGCCTCTTATATTCCAAATTAAAACATTCATTGAGAAAGGGTAGTATCACTTCCCTGAGAGACCCGTGAGGCACTACATGTTAAGATGGTGGAGGGTGGCAACAGTGGCAAATCCTTTCTCGTACGGCGTCTTCTGTGAGGAACTACTGTTATGAAACCAACATCCGCAGCGGACTCCTCCAAACGCGATATGAGAACATCCTCCGCCGGGGATGGATGAATCAACTGTATCTTTCGGACCACTTCATCCAGAACGGCAGGTAAATCCATTTGCTGATCGTCTGCATGTAACTCCGTATCTCAGGAGTGTCCAAGGTCACAATGATCTGTAGCATCCTGTTGAGGAGGGAACTCGGCATCTGCGCCTAACATCTCGATGTTTTGCTCCCTGCTAGGTTGAGGTGGAGCCGCCGCGGGTGGCTCTTCATTCGAATGATCCTGCTGATCCTGTTGAGCATCTGATAAAACTGCAGGCGGTTTCTTTATAGGAGTCCACCTCTTTGCCGGTGAAGGAGGGGGCGGCGGGGGCGGCACAGATGATGTAACTTTTGAAGGACATAACCCCGTTGCATAACCTAGTCAACGACAGGATGCATAGAATAAAGGCATATCCTCGTAAACCACTGATTACAGGATGATTCTACTCTTAGCCTGCAAATATATTTTTTGCGGCAAGTCTTAGGACACATCAACTTCAACACACACTCTAGCTACTGATGGGAGCAAACCATCAGATGTAGCAACATCCAACTTTATGGGAATGCCAATCGGACGAACAATCTCAAAGAGAGCTTCACGGCGGTGAAGATGAATCGAGAGGCCTGGGAAAGCAACCCACACTGGAACAATGGGAACATCGGCGGTTGGATCAAAGTCAACTGTCCATTTTGTAATGCGCATGTGACAGCCAGAAATATACCATGATCGACGATAAAAACAACGCAGATAATCGGCTTCATTACGAAAATTCAAAAGGATGTGTGCTTGATCAATGAGAGTGATCTGTAAATCATGATGAAATCCAATCTTTTCAAAAACTTCACATATAACCTTCAACGGAGGAGGACCATACCAGAATGTACCAACCAGTGAATACTTGAATGGCGCAGCAAGAGCATCAATCTCAGAATCCAAAAATGAGATCATGGGAATGCCTTTGTATCGCGATACTGTCTTAGGAGATATAGAGATGTTCTCAGTTGTTGTTGCACCAGAAACCACAGCCGCAAAAGACGGCGGCTGTGTAGTCGACATCGCACAAACTGATTAAAGAATGGATCGTTGCAGTCGCAAATGGAGCGCGAAGACAGAATTGAAGTCGCAGAGGGCAGTCAAAATCAAAACGGCGAAGAAGAAGCATGACACAGACGGCAGCAGTGGCGGCCGCCGACTACAAACCTGCGATCGCCAGAGCTATAAGTGTATATATATACACGGATATATACATATATATATAGTTCTTTTAATAAAATGCGTTTCATCTATATATATATATATGTGTGTATGTGCATATATATATATATACACAAAGCACAACTTCTCCAAGCTCAACTTCTCCAAGCTACCAAAGCACAAACTTCATATTGGGCACAGAAATCTAGAACTCATTGGGTAACTGAGGGGGAAGCCAACACAACTTATTTTCATGCCATTGTTAAAGATAGGCATCGGCGCCAACTCATCCGCAACCTACAAAGCACTTCAGGATGTCCGGTACAAGATAATAATGTTTTAGGGGATGAAGCAGTTTCTTTCTACAAACATCTTTTTGCGCAAGAGCCAGTGAGTGGGGTAGAAAATTTTTTACAACATATACCTACATTGCTATCACAAGAAGACAATCACATGCTTACTGCCATACCTGATGACAAAGAAATAAAAACTGCTGTTTGGAACCTCAGTCCAAGCAGCGCCGCATGCCCAGATGGATATAATGACCATTTTTTCATAACTTGCTGGGATATATTACACTTGGACATTACAATCGCCATTCAAGAATTCTTTTTGGGTGTCCCTCCACCACAGGTAATGATTTCTTCACTTATAACTTTAATACCCAAAAAATCCCGTCCATCAACATATGCAGATTTCTGCCCAATGTCTTTCAAACTTCATCAGCAAGGTGACTACCAGGAAAATTGCTTCGCGTATGAATACATTGTTGCCAAAAATTATTTCTCCGGAACAAATTGGTTCCTTAAAAGGTCATGATATCAGCGAACATGTACTTATGGAAAATGAGATGGTACATTTAATAGATAGAAAAGTTCATGGAGGCAATGTTACGATCAAACTGGACATGGCGAAAGCCTTTGATAGAGTCATTTGGTCATATTTGGAAGCACCGCTCCTTAAGTTTGGTTTCACTCTTCGGTTCATTCGTATCATAATGAATAATATGAGTCTGTCAAAGCTCTCCATCGCCATTAATGGATCATCTTATGGTTTTTTCTCGCCAACGCGTGGAGTTAAACAAGGAGACCCACTGTCTCCTCTACTATTTATCATTTGTTCAGAGGGTTTCAGCCATGGTATCAATCATTTATTTGCTACGGGATCATTGCGAGGTTTTTTGTTGGGCCGGGTTCCACCAGTCTCACACTTAGCATGTGCGGATGATTTGTTGCTCTTTTTAAACGCATCCTCATAGAACCTGCGCAGGTTCCAAGCCTTCCTGCATGAGTATCAGCTGGCATCTGGACAGCTGGTCAATTTCACAAAAAGTCAATTTGTTGTCGGCTCTTACATACCACCGCAGCAACTACATAATATTTCGCAAATCTTATCCATGCAGCCATCATCATTACCGATAAAATACTTGGGTTCGTATCTTTATCGCGGTATTACAGAGCTTCTTACTGCACTACATTAATGCAACATTTCGACGCAGCTCTCACTAGATGGGCTAGCCATCTTCTTTCTCCAGGTAGCCGCCTAGTCTTATTAAAATCAGTATTGACATCTATGCCATTGCACATCTTAGCTGCGTCTCGTCTACCCAAAAGTGTTATTCGCACACTTAACCAGAAAATAGCCTCATTTTTGTGGGGTGACAAACATCACTGGATATCCTTCGAGGAGGTATGTTACCCTGAAATGGAAGGAGGCCTAGGAGTGCGTAACTTGCTTCATATTCAGCGCACCTACGATTGTAAGCTATGGTGGTCTTACCATAACACCACATCCTTATGGACGACTTACATGCATCACCGCTATGGTCTTCGTGTAGATTATATACCACGTATATAAGATTCCCCGGGATGGAAGAGAATCTACTCTGTACACTCTCTATGCCTTCAGTTATCGTCCGGCATCCCAAATCCCGTGTGGCTTTCAAGCACAACTGGCCTTTTCTCCATTCGACAGGCGTATGTTGATGTTCGTCCAACTCGTGCACATTTATTCTCACATAAATTTATAGGGTGGCATGGAATATCAAAAACAATAAGCATTTTTGTTTGGAGATTATTACACTCTGCACTTCCTATTGAATATAATCTTAGACGCCTTTCATCCATCTGTCCTACTATTTGCCTGTTTTGCCGCAGAGCCTCTGCTAGTCTCTGTCACTTGTTCCTGCTATGTCCTATTGTCAAATCTGCATGGCTGAAATTATCACTGATTCTAGATGGACCATTAAACCAATTCACAAACCTTCGGCCTTATCTACTGCAATGGTGGCTATCATCATCCGCTAGCACCCTCAAAGGCAACTTCCGTGTTGTTGACCCTATTATGATGTGTTGGTCTATTTGGCGGGCATATACAAAACATACATATGGAGATGCGGATCTACCAGTCACAAATATTTACAATCTTACTCGTCAATCATGCTATGACTGGGCTTCCTCCCTCAATGGTACGTCCTTAGCTCAATATGTGCCCTCTCTCATTGATGCCGATTTCACTACAAGACTACCCCCCAAAATCATATTGCCACTCAAATGGGAGCTTCCCCCATCAGGAAAATTAAAACTAAATGTTGGCGCATCGGCTGGCAAATATCATGCTTCGGCCGGAGCAATATTGCGAGATTCGCTTGGATGAATGATTGCTGCTCTTTCCTTCAGACTTCCTTATTTATCACCATTTCGCGCGGAGATACAAGCCATTCTCTATAGTCTTATGTTTTTTGGACAACTACATCGCCACCTAATAATTGAAACGGATTTCATGCAAGTCACGCAGCATTATACTCAATTTCCAGCACTGCCAGAATACACGCGATTACAGTTACTTCTGAGTCTCACGGACAGTCAACTTATTTTCATCCCTAGAGAGATCAATATGGTTGCCCACTACTTGAGTCAATTTGCACGTATTTCACTAGCTACAAAGATCTTTGCATCCGCAAGTCAGCTGCCCCCCATGGCGCGTGGGTTTTATTATACTGACGGTGTTCTATATGCTCTGCGAACATAAATTTTACGGCCTGATAATCTGTCTTGTTGCCTGTACTCTTATGCTACAGGCAACCTTGGTACGTTTTGTCACTCATCTTCATTATTGTCAACTATTTGAGTCTTGCATTAACGATTTGTCTACTTTGTTTCCCGTAGTCTTTGGACTACGGGCAACATCGGTATGTTGCTGGAATTCATATCAGATTATTTGCCCCCACCAATTTATATCAACGGACTCTAATGCATATTGTGTTACTTTCTTGCGAGGATCATACTCATTACTATTCAATTCACAATGGTGGAACAAGGTTATGCGATTCACAATCTTGCGGACAATGCTTGCTGATGCTTCAAACTGCCCAAATAAACACAGCTCTCTTCGATGGCTTCTCAACATCTTGCACAACGATCATCTGCCTATAAGCTATACCACCGTAGATTTGATGTATTCCACATTACTTTACCTAGCGATTGTACTCATGCAGCATCACTCCAATGATATAAATATGTACGCTTTTTCCTTCGCCAAGGTTCTATCCACAATGGTGGTTTTACTTGGCAAGGTTTTAATGCGGCATATCATATATGATTGGAGACTGCACATTCTCACTACTTTACACTTCCTTTTTTCATACGATATACAATGTTGTACTATGGTTACCTCCACCATAATAGAGGTTTTTATTTCTTAATAAAATCACGCCTTTATTCAAATATATATATATATATATATATATATATATATATGGCTGCGGCTCTGGCGATCATGGCGATCTTCATCCAGCATGCAGAAAATTCACAACTTCTTTGATGATCTTGTTTATTGATTGCGGTATTACCAGAGTTTGCATCAGTTTGATAGAATTCTGTTGATTCTCTGCTATATCGTATTTTCTCTTATGCGACGGGATGGATCTGACAATGTCGGACATAACCACAAAAAAGAAAACCTTTGCGGAGGCGCTAGTGCCAATGATACAGGAGTCTGTTGCATTACACAAACGTCCAATCATGCGATACAAAGGTATGCCTTCTATCTCATTCACACATGAGGAAGTTGATCGATACTCACTACCTTTCAAATATACACTGGTTGGAACATTTTGGCATGGTAGACCTAATATGAAGCAACTATCGAGTTGTATGGAGAGGATTGGATTTAAAACAAACCCAAAGTTAGGTCTTCTTGATGATCAGCACATTATACTCACTTTTACTCATCTGGAAGACTATCAACGATATTTCTTATGTAGATCATGGTCAGTCAATGGATATACTATGTGTGTAACTAAATGGAATGCGGACTTTGATCCCAAAGTGGATAAACCGATTGTCCCTATATGGATTTCTATTCGAGGACTCCCATTATATCTACAGAACAAATCAGCCTTATGAGATATAGCAGAGATGATCAGATTCCCATTGAAAATGGATTCAGCCACTTCAAATGGGTTGCGACCTTCAGTGGTCAGACTATGTTTTGAAGTAGATCTATCGAAGTCTTTACCTACTTGCTTGCATATTCAGAGTGGAGATTAGGAATTGTATCCAACAGTGGAATATGAAAACATTCCACTTTTCTGCACATCATGTCGCATACTTGGCCATGATTTCAAACAGTGCAATGCAGAGGTGGCATGCACACATGAAATGATAAGTTGCCACCAGTGGAGAACAAGAACAAAAAGGAAAAGCCCAAGTGATGGACACCAAAGAAACATACTCAAGATCAAACACTTAGTGAGAAAGAAAATGTTGACATTCATCTTGACATGGAGGATATTTTGGACCAGCCAGAAAACCAAAATTCAGAGCACCAGCCAGAAAGCCAAAATTAGGAGCAACCTTGTAGCGCCCCGTACTCGGCTACCCCTCGTACGGTGAACCCGCCGTACTTTCCCTTTCGGAAAAATACAAAGCATCGATACTTAACTCATAAAACCCATGGATAAACATGGATTACAAAGTCACGATCTTAACAGGTAGATCAAAATAGGCAGAATTTGAACCTTAATCCGAAAGCGTCAAATCGCGTATACATAGCATAATTATACAAAGTGAACCGATAGCAAATTACACTGCGAAATTACACAAACATAATCCGAAAAAGAATCCGAAAATAGCTAAGTCCCAAAATGTCCCAAAGGTTCATCAAAAGCTTCCATCATCATTCTCTTAACAGCGACTTCAATAACCTATGGGTATGGCACCCTTGGCTCATCATCAATCCACTCGACTTCATTACCTGGCTCTGGGGGAAAAATAGATGGGTAAGCAACAAAGTCGCCAGCAAGTATACAATAACACCATACAATAAAGAGAAAACGGCATACAAGAATCAAACCCCAATTCCTTAAGTTAAAACATACCTGCCAATACCTTTCCGAAGCATCATACTTCAAGTCATATCAACACTTAGCTAAGATCTAAATGTCATCACTTAGTTAGATTCTACGTGCTATAGCCAACCCTTACTTCTATGAATTGGTATCATGCGTAATGTGTATGAAAATGTGAATGCAATGAAAATGCAACGGGAAACATTCTTTCTTTCATTTAGACATGCTCATAAAAATACTTGAACTTTCTTTCTTTCTTTTAAATCATGCTCATCATAAAACAAGAGAGTGTGTCAGCCTATTATACCGGGCATGACTCGGTTCTTATAACATGATCACCTTCAGGTCTATTATACCGGACCTGGCTCGGTTCTTACACTCTTCAGACCTATCATACCGGGCCTGGATCGGTTCTTATAATTATGATCATCTTCAGACCTATTATACCGGGCCTGGATCGGTTCTTATAACTCTTCAGATCAATTAACCCCGGATCTGTAGCGGGTTAAGCTGGCCAGAAGGGACGGAAATTCTTTCAAAACAGAAACTTTATATAAAACATCAACAAAATCATGAGCATGAAACATATGAGCATGTCAATGCAAATGCATGGGATGCAACATGGTAAAATGCACTTATAGCATCATAAACAACTTTCTTCATGGGCTGGAAAACGATCCAGCAGCATGTCCTGTATTGCCCGGCCTCAAAATCAACCTTTTTAGCCTATTTTCCAGAAACTAAAAATATGGACATGCACCACATGATCTTAGGTACATTCTGTACAAATTTCACGCAATTCCGACAAGCGTGGGTATCTTAATAAAAATAACTCCCAACAAGGGTACAACAGAAATTCTGCTGCACTCTCAACTCCGTTTCTTACCTTGTCTCCATTCATAAACTCATTATGGGGCTCATTTAGTACCTGGAAATCTTTTCTATTTCTTTTGTGAACAATATCCAAATGCCCATTTACCAAAACAAGTCAAAATAAACACAACACAAGTCATACAAGCACCAAGGGTCAATCTGCCCTGTTTTTTAGAATGTTACACCAACTTTACCTTAATGGTTTACCACCAAGATCAATATATAAAATCAATTTCTTTACATGAATACTTAGCTCTATGTCTTAGGTACTTCTTGTAAAAATTTCATATCAATCCAAGATGTTTAAGGCGCTTGAATAATTTTTCTCCCCAAGGTGGTACAACCCAGAACTGGTTTGACCCCTTGATACTAAAAATTCATTTCTGACCAATCCACAAACGATTTTCCAGAAATTCCAACTCCACAACAAAATAGACATGATAAGCTACGACCATACCAAAAATCAGCTCAATCTAACGTTTAGAAGGTCCTTAACTAAATCCATCAATTTAGCATAAAATCTGTCTGGGATTCTGTTTTCAACCGCATGCATAGAAGTATCCTTTCCTTCCTATTTTCGTTCTTTAGCCTATAATCCAAGTTAATGGTCATTCAATAGACGTAACAAGGCTTCCCTGTACTAATTAAAGTCCTTTTTAGCATGCTAAAGTCGTTCATAAAGGCTGTTCATTCCTTCTAAACAAAACAGTCCTCTAGTCCAACAATTTCTCATACTAAAACCACTAAAAATGCTAGGCTTCATACCAATCATGTTTCATTCAATACCAAACATAGGGCAGCCCCTAATCCATCACTTTTAACTCTTATTTCCAGTTTAAACATGCTCTATATTGCAACATAAGAGAGGTCTATCATCCAACCTTTCAATACATACGAAAAGATAACAACTTAGGCATATTTTCACTAAAATTATGTCTTAAGCTTCTAGAAATTCAAGTATGCACATAATCACATATATTGTAAGAGGTTAAAGTATACTTGCCTTGAAATGAAGCTTTAGAAGATAGATTAACTTCAAGGTAGCTTGAATCACTTGGAGTTCCCTCCATTTGAGCCATAACACACGGATTTTGGGTCAACACAAGGCCAACATTAAAAGAATACTAACGAACCACAAAATGCTTAGAAACTTACCTCAAGGCTTAGAATCAAGCCTAGGTTCTTCTAACTCTTCTTCTTAGATGAGATTGATCAACTAGAACTCCCACTTGAGTCGTCCTAACCCACGGTTGATTGAGATGCTTATGAGCTTAGGTTGATGAGACTTCTATTCCTCCCTTGACTCCTAAAGTTTTCGGCCTAGATGATGTGTTGGGGAAGGAGCACTTGAGATATCATTCTTGCTTGGAGTTATGTTTTAGGGTTTATAACTTAAAGTATTTGAGAAGATGGGTTTGAAAATCAAATGGGGTCTTGAAGGGCTATGGGGGACGATTCTAGGAGGGTTGGGAGAGGGAATAAGACTTTATTAGGGTAGGCTAATTACTTGTTTGTCTTTTACAACTTTTGATAAGGAGTTAAGAAGGTAGCTAGCACACCACAATTAAGAAGGTGTTGGTGGTTGGTTGAAGAATCTTCTAGTCTCTTGGAGACTTATTATGGCCGAATTTTTTTTTTATGTGTGTGTGGGGAGGGAAATTATTTTCTCATATATCACACAACATGGGACATAATTAAATAAAAGGTGTTATGCTACATATTAAGAATCGGATAATTCACGACGAATAAACGATACTTGAATTAAATATGTGAATATTCGACATTAACAAGCTTGGCAATATTAAGATAATCGATAGGAATAAAGTATGGAATATTTCACCGAAGGATGATAAGGCTTTTATAGATCGACGAGAGACAAGAGTACCTGCGAGTGTTCGGGATACGACATCCTTCCCCCCTTCAATAAAGTTTCGTCCCCAAAACTTATGAATTGTCAAAGAGATATGGGTACTTTTGCTTCATGCCTTCCTCTAACTCCCAAGTGGCCTCATCAACTGAATGGTTCTTCCATTGCACCTTGACCATAGGAATAGACTTATTTCTCAATGCTTTCACTTCCCTATCAATTATCCTTTCGGGTTCCTCAACATATGATATATCAGCTTCAATCCTCAAAGGTTGTTCATCCATAATATGGCTCGAATCATGCACATACTTACGCAATTGAGATATATGAAACACATTGTGTAATTGAGACAACGATGGTGGTAGTGCAAGTCTATAAGCAACTTCTCCAATCCTTTCCAAGATCTCAAATGGTCCAATGAATCTAGGACTAAGCTTACCTTTAATTACGAACCGCTTTACTCCTTTCGATGGAGATACTTTCAAGAATACCTCATCTCCTACTTGAAACTCAAGTGGTCGACGCCTCACGCCGGCCCACGCCTCGCTTCTATCCTAAGCAGCCTTCAATCTTTGTCTTACAATCATAACCTTTTCCTTGGTTTGCTCCACTAAGTCAAGTCCTGTGAAAATCTTATCTCCAATCTCATCCCAATACAATGGCGATCGACATTTTCTTCCATAAAGAGCTTCATAAGGAGCCATTCCAATAGATCTGTGATAGCTGTTATTGTATGAAAACTCAACCAACTTCAAACTCTTATCCCAGCTACCTCCAAAGTCCAACACACAAGCACGCAACATGTCCTCCAATGTTTGAATTGTTCTCTCTGATTGACCGTCAGTCTGGGGATGAAAAGCTGAACTCATGCGAACTTCTGTACCCATCGCTTTATGAAATGCCGTCCAAAACCTTGATGTGAAGCGGGGGTCTCGGTCACAAACTATGCTCATAGGAACTCCATGCAAACATACAATCTGATCAACATACATAGAAGCCAACTTTTCCATGGGTGCTTTAATCGACATCGCCATGAAATGAGCACTCTTCGTCAGATGATCCACGACAACCCAAATAGTATCATATCCACTTCTTGTCTTAGGTAAATCGGTCACAAAATCCATAGCGATGTGATCTCACTTCCACTCAGGCACCTCAAGTGGTTGCAATAATCCAGATGGCCTCTGATGTTCTGCTTTGACTTTCCGACATACAAGACATTTCTCAACAAAGTCTGCTATCTGATTCTTCATTCCTGGCCACCAAAAATTTTGCTTCAAGTCATGATACATCTTATTTGCTCCTGGGTGAATAGACAAGCGTGAATTATGGGCTTCCTAAAACACTTCACTCTTTATCGCATCATCATTAGGCACACACAATCGACCTCTAAACCACAAACTGCCATCACTACAGACTTCAAAATCGTCAGGTGGCTTCTCCTTCAGCTAGCTCTTAACTTTCATCAATGCATCATCCTTAACTTGAGTCTCCTTAATCCTATCGATCAAAGAAGGAACCACTACTAACTTTGCAAGCACGTCGGAAATCGAATTCACTTCTTCCAGACCAAACTCTTCCATATCACGCTGTAGAGGTGGTTGACGGGGATGACTCGTCTTACGACTCAAAGCATCAGCAACTTTATTAGCTTTACCTGGATGATACTGAATAGAGATGTCATAATCCTTGATCAACTCAAGCCATCGCCTTTGGCGCATATTCAGCTCCTTTTGAGCGAAGAGGTATTTCAAACTCTTATGATCCGTGAAGATCTCACACTTCTCTCCATACAGATAATGACGCCAAATCTTCAGAGCAAATACAACTGCTGCAAGCTCAAGGTCATGTACTGGATAATTCTGCTCAAACGGCTTAAGCTGGCGAGACGCATACGCGATCACAAGCCCATTCTGCATAAGAACACAACCCAATCCATTCTTGGAAGCATCACTGTAGATCACAAATTGTTCTCCTGAAATGGGTTGAGCCAAAACTGGTGCAGACGTCAACCTTGCCTTCAGTTCAGAAAAGCTACTTTCACAATCCTCATTCCATACAAATTTTGTCTTCTTCTGAGTCAATCTAGTGAGTGGCATAGCTATCCTTGAAAATCCTTCAACAAACTTGCGGTAGTAACCAGCCAGTCCGAGAAAACTCCCTACTTCAGTGACATTGGTCGGCCTCAGCCACTCAGTAATTGCCTCAATCTTTCTAGGATCAACCGAAATCCCATTTTCAGTAATAATATGGCCCAGAAATGACACACTATGCAACCAAAACTCACATTTACTGAATTTTACATAGAGCTGATGCTTTCTTAGAATACCAAGTATTGTCCTCAGATGGGCTGTATGAGTTTCCTCATCAGGCGAATAAATCAGGATATCGTCAATAAAAACTACCACATACTTATCCAACTGGTCCCGAAACACCCGATTCATAAGATCCATAAACGCTGCAGGGGCGTTGGTCAGTCCAAAAGGCATCACGAGAAATTCATAATGTCCATATCTCGTCCTGAATGCTGTCTTAGGAATATCGTCAGCTCTTATCTTCAATTGAAAATATCCAGATCCTAGGTCCACTTTGCTAAACACCCGAGCTCCCTGCATTAGGATACTTTAGATATTATTCATGATTATTATATTGAAATAAGACTTGGTAATTACTGACCCAAAGCTGGTCGAACAGATCGTCGATCCGGAGCAACGGATACTTATTCTTCACGGTGATCTTGTTGAGTTCCCGATAATCAATACACAGCCGCATACCTCCATCCTTCTTCTTTACAAATAAAACTGGGGCACCCCATGGTGACACACTTGGACGAATCAACTTCTTTTCCAATAACTCATGCAACTGCTCTTTTAGTTCCTTCAGCTCAGCGGGTGCCATACGGTAAGGAGCTTTAGAAATGGGCTCAGCTCCGGGGATGAGATTTATCTCAAAGGAAATTTCTCGATCAGGGGGAAGTCCTGGTAGTTCCTCTGGTAAGACATCAAGAAACTCTTGAACTACTGGAACTTGCGAAATGTCCACCGCTGCCTGCTCGGCACTAAGAGCATAAACAAGATAGCCTTGACATCCCTTTCGCAACGCTTGATGGGCACGAGCTGCATTCACAAAAATATTCTTTGACTTCTTCAACTTGGGACCTCCTTGAAATGATACTTCCTCTTGCTCCGGGGCTCTGAAAGTGACTTTCTTCTGATTGCAGTCAATATGGGCATGGTTCTTAGACAACCAGTCCATACCAAGAATAATGTCAAAGTCACTCGTAGCAATTAGGATCAGATCAGCTGCGAACCGATGGTCATCGAGCTCGACCGCGTAATTCTTATACAGATAATGAGACGTAAGCACTTGATCACCAGCGGCTTGGATTCGATAGGGTGATTTAAGCCGGATGGGATTATGGTCTAATCCCTTTACAAATTTCTTAGATACAAAGGAGTGGCTGGCGCCACTATCAAACAACGCATTTGTGGGCATACACATACAAGAATAGCGCCTGAATCATGCAAAGCTTTAACTACGCAGCAATATAATATTTATCAAATTAGCATTGCATAATTTTAAATCATACCAGCCACGACGTCTCCAGCTTCCTCAACTGCAGCATCGGTCATCACATGCACACGCGCATTCGAGCGCTGACGTTGGTTCCTCTGCTGCTGACCACTACGCTCACGACAATCTCTCAGAATATGCCTAGTCTTTCCACATCCAACACAAGCAGCTCCCTTATCAGGACAATCCCTAATTATATGACCAGTCTTGCCGCAACCAAAGCACTTACCAGCTTGTACATAGCACTCGCCCAAATGATTCTTCTGACAATGGGGACACATGGGAATGGCCTGCTGCTGTTGTCCTTGATTTCCTTGATTATTTCTCTGATTATTCTGATTCTGCCCACGGCGCTGTTCACGATTCTGATTTCCTCTTTGGTTCTGATTCTGCTGTCTACCTTGCCTCCCATGAAAATTCTGTCTAGTCATTTTCCTTGCTCCTTTATCACCGGAAGTGTCCCTTCCTCTTTTCTGGCCCACCGTCGCATCGCGACGAATGATATCCTTCTCGATCTGATAACATGCATCAACAAGCACCTCAAAATCAGCAGAGATAACATTCACCAACCAAGTGCGAATCCTTGGGTTCAGCCCACTCTCAAACTTCACCATCTTAGATTCCTCATCATTCATCGTAGCCGGAGAAAATCTACCCAAAGCCAGAAACTTGCTCACATATTCAGACACAGTCATACCAGGTTCTTGCTTCAACATTTCAAAATCATGCCTCTTTTGCATCTTTACTGACGGGGGAAAATAAAACTTGTTGAACTCTTGGATGAATCTCTCCCATGGAATAGGTCGGGGCAAAGGTTGCAGCTTAGCCTTCCACCACTGGTTCGCCTCACCAAGGAGGAAAGGCCTCATAGCTTGGGTTTTCATATTGTCAGGGCTCCATTCAGTTCAAAACAGTTCTCCACTTCATCTAGCCATTCTTCAGCCATATCGGGGTCAGACTTGCCTTCAAAAGGCGGTACATTCGCTTGCTTGAGCTTCTCAAAGTAATACTGCGCATCTCTTATTGGTTCATAAGGGGGAGGAGGGGCAACTTGCTGAATCATTCCCTGGCCAATCTGAGTTACGGTCTGACAGAATGCTTGGAAATCCGGAATAAGAAGTGGCACTTGCGGAAGAGGGTTTCCTTGAGCTGGTGGGGGATTTTCATTCTGTGGTGGAAGAGGAGGCGGTGGATTCTGGTTCTGAAGAGGAGGTGGAGGGACTTGATCTTGAGGTTGTGGAGGGTTTGGTCCGGGTGCATGGGCAGTATCTCTGCGAGGTCTACCACAACCACGAGTCCAAACCATCTGTATACGGAGCAGAAAGATGTATATAGGTATATATGGATCGAAATGACTGACTGAATTTAGACATGATTGGAAAAAGGAATTTAAAGCAGGAAAAAGAGTTAATATGCGACATATCAGGCTAGCAGATCAACCAGGGGACCCTATTTCCAATCTAAGTTGTCTAAGCTAATGCCATCTCTCTTCTAAGATCATGACTTAAGTCTAAGATCAATTCATAGATTTCTAAGATCATAACTTAGCTTCTACGTTCTGCCCGAATCTAGAGCCTTGGCTCTGATACCACCTGTAGCGCCCCGTACTCGGCTACCCCTTGTACGGTGCACCCGCCGTACTTTCCCTTTCAGAAAAATACAAAGCGTCGATACTTAACTCATAAAACCCATGGATAAACATGGATTACAAAGTCACGATCTTAACAGGTAGATAAAAATACGGCAGAATTTGAACCTTAATCCGAAAGCGTCAAATCGCGTATACATAGCAAAATTATACAAACTGAACCGATAGCAAATTACATCGTGAAATTACACAAACATAATCCGAAAAAGAATCCGAAAATAGCTAAGTCCCAAAATGTCCCAAAGGTTCATCAAAAGCTTCCATCATCATTCTCTTAACAGCGACTTCAATAACCTATGGGTATGGCACCCTTGGCTCATCATCAATCCACTCGACTTCATTACCTGGCTCTGGGGGAAAAATAGATGGGTAAGCGACAAAGTCGCCAGCAAGTATACAATAACACCATACAATAAAGAGAAAACGGCATACAAGAATCAAACCCCAATTCCTTAAGTTAAAACATACCTGCCAATACCTTTCCGAAGCATCATACTTAAAGTCATATCAACACTTAGCTAAGATCTAAATGTCATCACTTAGTTAGATTCTACGTGCTATAGCCAACCCTTACTTCTATGAATAGGTATCATGCGTAATGTGTATGAAAATGTGAATGCAATGCAAATGCAACGGGAAACATTCTTTCTTTCATTTAGACATGCTCATAAAAATACTTGAACTTTCTTTCTTTCTTTTAAATCATGCTCATCATAAAACAAGAGAGTGTGTCAGCCTATTATACCGGGCATGACTCGGTTCTTATAACATGATCACCTTCAGGTCTATTATACCGGACCTGGCTCGGTTCTTACACTCTTCAGACCTATCATACCGGGCCTGGATCGGTTCTTATAATTATGATCATCTTCAGACCTATTATACCGGGCCTGGATTGGTTCTTATAACTCTTCAGATCAATTAACCCCGGATCTGTAGCGGGTTAAGCTGGCCAGAAGGGACGGAAATTCTTTCAAAACAGAAACTTTATATAAAACATACACAAAATCATGAGCATGAAACATATGAGCATGTCAATGCAAATGCATGGGATGCAACATGGTAAAATGCACTTATAGCATCATAAACAACTTTCTTCATGGGCTGGAAAACGATCCAGCAGCATGTCCTGTATTGCCCGGCCTCAAAATCAACCTTTTTAGCCTATTTTCCAGAAACTAAAAATATGGACATGCACCACATGATCTTAGGTACATTCTGTACAAATTTCACGCGATTCCGACAAGCGTGGGTATCTTAATAAAAATAACTCCCAACAAGGGTACAACAGAAATTCTGCTGCACTCTCAACTCCGTTTCTTACCTTGTCTCCATTCATAAACTCATTATGGGGCTCATTTAGTACCTGGAAATCTTTTCTATTTCTTTTGTGAACAATATCCAAATGCCCATTTACCAAAACAAGTCAAAATAAACACAACACAAGTCATACAAGCACCAAGGGTCAATCTGCCCTGTTTTCCATAATGTTACACCAACTTTACCTTAATGGTTTACCCCCAAGATCAATAGATAAAATCAATTTCTTTACATGAATACTTAGCTCTATGTCTTAGGTACTTCTTGTAAAAATTTCATATCAATCCAAGATGTTTAAGGCACTTAAATATTTTTTCTCCCCAAGGTGGTACAACCCGGAACTGGTTTGACCCCTTGATACTAAAAATTCATTTCTAACCAATCCACAAACGATTTTCCAGAAATTCCAACTCCACAACAAAATAGACATGATAAGTTACGACCATACCAAAAATCAGCTCAATCTAACTTTTAGAAGGTCCTTAACTAAATTTATCAATTTAGCATAAAATCTGTCCAGGATTCTGTTTTCAACCGACATGCATAGAAGTATCCTTTCCTTCCTAATTTTCGTTCTTTAGCCTATAATCCAAGTTAATGGTCATTCAATAGACGTAACAAGGCTTCCCTGTACTAATTAAAGTCCTTTTTAGCATGCAAAAGTCGTTCATACAGGCTGTTCATTCCTTCTAAACAAAACAGTCCTCTAGTCCAACAATTTCTCATACTAAAACCACTAAAAATGCTAGGCTTCATACCAATCATGTTTCATTCAATACCAAACATAGGGCAGCCCCTAATCCATCACTTTTAACTCTTATTTCCAGTTTAAACATGCTCTATATTGCAACATAAGAGAGGTCTATCATCCAACCTTTCAATACATACGAAAAGATAACAACTTAGGCATATTTTCACTAAAATTATGTCTTAAGCTTCTAGACATTCAAGTATGCACATAATCACATATATTGTAAGAGGTTAAAGTATACTTGCCTTGAAATGAAGCTTTAGAAGATAGATTAACTTCAAGGTAGCTTGAATCACTTGGGGTTCCCTCCACTTGAGCCACAACATACGGATTTTGGGTCAACACAAGGCCAACATTAAAAGAATACTAACGAACCACAAAATGCTTAGAAACTTACCTCAAGGCTTAGAATCAAGCCTAGGTTCTTCTAACTCTTCTTCTTAGATGAGATTGATGAACTAGAACTCCCACTTGAGCCCTCCTAACCCACGGTTGATTGAGATGCTTATGAGCTTAGGTTGATGAGACTTCTATTCCTCCCTTGACTCCTAAAGTTTTCGGCCTAGATGATGTGTGGGGAAGGAGCACTTGAGATATCATTCTTGCTTGGAGTTATGTTTTAGGGTTTATAACTTAAAGTATTTGAGAAGATGGGTTTGAAAATCAAATGGGGTCTTGAAGGGCTATGGGGGACGATTCTAGGAGGGTTGGGAGAGGGAAATAAGACTTTATTAGGGTAGGCTAATTACTTGTTTGTCTTTTACAACTTTTGATAAGGAGTTAAGAAGGTAGCTAGCAAACCACAATTAAGAAGGTGTTGGTGGTTGGTTGAAGAATCTTCTAGTCTCTTGGAGACTTATTATGGCCGAATTTTTTTTATATGTGTGTGGGGAGGGAAATTATTTTCTCACATATCACACAACATGGGACATAATTAAATAAATGGTGTTATGCTACATATTAAGAATCGGATAATTCACGGCGAATAAACGATACTTGAATTAAATATGTGAATATTCGACATTAACAAGCTTGGCAATATTAAGATAATCGATAGGAACAAAGTATGGAATATTTCACCGAAGGATGATAAGGCTTTTATAGATCGACGAGAGATAAGAGTACCTGCGAGTGTTCGGGATACGACAAACCTACTCCGCAAAAAGATATTCAGCAAGGCATCACATGTAGCGCCCCGCTCCCGAGCCCTAGCATCGGAAACGGTGCATCCGCCGTAGCCTACTACGAGGACTACAAAGCGTCGTTCAAACTTCTTTGCATGTCAGAACTGACGTAGAAATTTTTCACAGAAACAATAATTAAAGAAATAAACATCTTGATTAAATTAAATCCATCAGAATAAAATCAAGTATAAGGGTTGACGAAACCCGCTAAGTCAAGTATGAAATACTAAAATCAAACAATAAACCTAGGTGGAGGTCTATCTGACTATCCCAAGAACAAGCTTCCAGTCAACAAGATCCCTTCTCGAGCCCAGCTCACTCTTCTCAGCCTCGATAAACATATATACTCTTAATCCTGCTCACCTGTGGAGGGGAGGTGGGGGGATGAGTGATGAGAGTCACTCGTAGGTCATCCGTCTCTCCCGAAAAGGGACTGTCACATACTGAGTCGGGTAAACAAATAGAGCATGTAACGCAGGAACATATAAATAAAGCAATAAAACATACACAGAGATATAGCACGTACCCGATCCGTTCCGTATCCCAAAACGTAGCACTAAAACAACTTAACAACAAGATAAACGATTCTCACAACAATAACGAATGCAATGCGCAACTTCATGATGCATGTGTAGGATCTGCAAGGCACCACTAGAAGGGGGGTTGAATAGTGAATGCAGAAAATGTGGTTTTTAAAATTGTTTTAAACCAAAAACCCAACTTCTGAAAACAGTTTCTGTTTTCAGGACCAGTTTTAAAACGTATTGAAAACTAGGTTGCAGGTCTTCAAAAATTCTGAAATTTGGAGAGAACTTAGCCTTAGATGTTCTGAGTATCTCCTAAAAATTTCAGATTAAAATTCAACCTCTAACCCCTTGAAACATTGTTGGTCGCCAGATTGCACAAATCTGCCAGAACTGGTAGTCTGTTTTGAAAAACTAATTCCTATTTGCCCTTAACTCCAACTGCTCTGAAAATTTAAAAAATAACCCCTTATTAGCTGTATTTAAATGAGTTGAAACAGTTTTGAAAAATTCTTTTGGGAAGTTAGTCAAATACAATCAAAGTCTCAACCTTTGCAAGCCTAAAAATCAGACTGCGCCAAAAGAACCTTAAGTAGTGAGGCTATGACTCTGGAAAGTTTCGTAATTTTTGAAATTCGTTTACTATTTTTACCAACGTGATTAAAAACAATAAACAGTGCCGAAACTGAAAGTAAGTGCTGAAAGTAAATAACACCAAGAATTTTATACTAGTTCGGTTATAAACAACCTACTCCAGTCTTCGAGGACACCTTCCTCGGTTAACACTAAACACATAACACAAAGAACACCTTACCACAGGGTTGATGGAGTTACACACCAACTCCAACCCTTTACAAACTTTGTATGAGAATACAATGAACACGAACACCACCACCTTGCAAGTGCAAGATTGATCACACCTTGATCAATCTTTTACAGTGATAAAGAGTATGTGGTAGACTATATGAAGCCTATTCAAATATATGAATATGAGTACAATAGGATTTTTGAGAGAAGAAAGAAAGAAAGTGTAGAAGAGATGAAAACATTTTGGCCTTGTATGCTTGTAAGACTTGTGTTATTTTTGTCTTGCTCTTCTCTTTCCTTTTATCATTGGTGGCCGCCCCCTTTGTCACTCTTTCCTCTCTTGAAAATTATCTTCTAAGTCCTTTGAAGAGTGTATTGCATCATTGTGACATGTCCTTGCTTACTTGGAATCTCCTCATTGGATGATCATTAAGCTCTTGCTTACTTGGCACTCATTGATTGGATAGATGTTGTCATCACTTGATGACTAGATAAATCTGAAATTAAACCTCAAAAAGCATGTGCCAATTAGCGATAAACTAATTACCATAATTCACAAGATCATCCCACAAAATTAGCTATGCAAATAACTCCAAGGTGCCTTAAGAAAATCGGCCATTACACCCTTTTGCACATGCTGAAATTTCAGCATGTGCAACATTTGCATTTCATTCAAAATATTTCCAAGTTTACTTTGATTTAATCCAAGAAATCAATCACTATTTAGTGAAAGACATTCTTCTCATTTTTGGAATAAAAATTCGTCACCAATAAGGCCTAGAAATCGGCCACAATACATTACACACATGCTGAAAATTTCAGCATGTGTGATATTCAAAGATATCACCATTTTAATTTCATAATATATTCAAAATACTTCTATACTATCTCCTAATTATCCACTTAATTCAAGACAAAAAAATATGGCTCATTAAATGATAAAAATCGGCCAGCCTTTAACACGCATGCTGAAATTTACAGCATTTGTCACAAATGTGACAACATCTGAAATGTTACCTTTTGTAGCTCCTTTCTTTATGTCATCAACATTGTATGCTTCACTCTTGACAAATAAAGATGCCAACAAAGCTCCACATATGCTCAAACATAGGTGGTTTTGGCGTGTGACATGAAGATACATGTGCTGAATTTTATTTTTGCAAACTTTGTAAAATAGTGCACATTTAATTATACACACATGGTATATTCCAATCAGCCCTTAATTGAATTTTTTAGAACACTCTGAGATGTATGAAAAATGTAAAAAGTGTCTAGATACATGTTATATGTCATGCCAAAAATGTTCCATGTGTCGTGTACGTAGAAAACCGAATTTTCGACGTTTGTCGATTACCCGATTTTTCTCTAATTAAATTCTAATTTTTTGCAAGTGTTATATATATATTATGTTACACATAATATACATAAATTAAACTTTAATATTCAGCACTTAGGATGATCTTAAAGTGGCGCCCAAAACATGTTTCAAAATTGAAATTAGAATCTCCACAATTTGGCCTTAATTGATGGTGATTTGTGTGTGCCAACATGGAATGATTTTATGGCTGCACATACCATGTAAGCCACGAATTTGTGGACATTTTTGAGGTGTAGGGGCTGACCATCTATTTATGGCAAGTACGTGGCATGTTGGCAAAGTTTCGGTATACGCCCGATACGATAATTTTTGGTTTAGAACCTTTTAACGTGTCGGTAGTACGTTGGAATATATGTGTATGTGTCTTTTTAAAAAAATCTGAAAATATATATATATTTATGTGTAAATGGCGTGTGGAGAGGAGAGGGAGAACTTTCCTTTCATCAACTTGTTGCCTTTGTGCCTTTTCCAAATATTGCTTCCTCTAATGAACTACTTAGTTTAATTAACTAAGTACTTCACTTAATGAACTAGTTTAGTTCATTAATGATGGCACCTGAAAATAGTTCAAACACAACAAATGCTTGCCATTTGATGTAAGCTTTAAAGCTTCATGGCTCGTTAGTACGACAACATTATATATGAACTATATAAGGCAAGTTTTATGCAACAACGTGTCATGTCATAAAATATGTCATGCATTTCTTTGTAACACGTTATTTAAATCATACATTTTGAAATCACTCAAACTCCTTTTTCTCTACAATCTCCCCCTTTTGATGATTTTCAAAATAACCTACATTCATGATTTAAATCTTATCACTCCCCCTTCAATCGTGCATAAATTCAAATTTTGAATATCAAATTTCAAATCCGCTCTCCCTTGATTTATGCAATCAGTTTCTCTCTCCCCCTTAAATCATGCATTCTCTCCCCCTTTATTTTGGAAAGTCAATCAAAAATGCATGTAAATATTGAAAGATAATCAAATCAAATCAGCAGAAATCATGTCTAATTTAGAACACATATTTTCGTACATGGCTTGATTTAAGTCTTTAGTGAAGATATCCGCTACTTGTGCCTCTGTGCGTATGTGATCTATGACAATGTCATCATTATTTACGTGATCACGAAGAAAATGATAGCGTACTTCTATATGCTTGGCCTTAGAGTGTAGTACGGGGTTCTTAGATAGGTTGATGGCGCTCATACTATCACAATATATAGGAATCTTATTTACCGTAATTCCAAAGTCAGAAAGTTGTTGTTTTATCCATAGTAATTATGTGCAACAAAGACTATGTGCCATGTACTCAGCTTCAGTAGTGGATAAAGCTACGCTTGCTTGCTTTTTGGAAAACCATGAAATAAGTGAGTTTCCTATAAATTGGCAAGTGTCACTCGTGCTTTTCCTATCTATTTCACATCCACCATAATCTGCATCATTATAGGCATGTAAGTTAAATTCACAATCTTTATCATACCAAATGCCTAAGGTGGGTGTGTGCTTAATATAGCAGAATATTCTTTTTACCGCATTATAGTGAGACACCTTAGGTTGACTTTGAAAACGTGCACACATACATACACTGAACATGATATCAGGCCTATTAGCAGTAAGATATAGTAAAGAACTAATCATAGATCTATATAAGGCATTATAAAATCCTTACTGTGTTCATCTTTATCCAATTTAGTAGTGACACTCATAGGGGTGGGGGATGGTTTTAAATTCTCAAAATTAAACTTTTTAATCATATCATTTACATATTTAGCTTGGCTTATGTGAATGCTTTTACTCGTTTGTTTAATCTGCAAGCCAAGAAAGTAGTTCAAGTCGCCAACCATAGACATTTCAAATTCGGATTTCATACATTTTTCAAAATCTTCAACAAGTTTATGAGAAGTGGAGCCGAAAATAATGTCATCAACGTAAATTTGAATAATAAGTAAATCCAATTTATCTTGTTTTAAAAATAAAGTACTATCTATAGTGCCTCTTTTAAAACCATTTTCTAGAAGGAAAGTAGCAAAACGATCATACCTGCTCTAGGTGCTTGCTTTCGTCCATATAGTGCCTTCTTTAGTTTGTACACGTGATCGGGATGTTTCAAATCTTCAAAACCGGGTGGTTGTTTCACATATACTTCTTCTTGTATAAATCCATTTAAGAATGCACTTTTCACGTCCATTTGATAAAGTTTAAAATCTTTCATGCAAGCAATGGCAAGTAAAAGTCATATAGCTTCTAAACGTGCTACGGGTGCAAATGTTTCATCATAATCAATTCCTTCTTCTTGATTATAGCCTTGTGCTACAAGTTTAGCTTTATTTCTAACAACTTTTCCTTCTTCATTCATTTTATTTCTAAGCACCCACTTTGTGCCTATTATGGTCTTATCTTGTGGTCATGGCACTAAATCCCATACGTCATTTCTAACAAATTGATTAAGTTCGTCATGCATAGCATCAATCCAAGAAGAATCACTCAAAGTATCATGCACATTTTTGGGTTCAATTTCGGAAATCATAGCATGAAACTGATTTATTTCATCCGGATTTATTCTTCTACGTGGTCGCACACCGTGAGTGATATCGCCTATAATGAGATCATGTGGGTGATCTCTATGCCATCTTGGTTGATTATTTTCTACGTTCTCATGCATTTCTAAGTGATCATGCATTTCTAGTGTATCATGCATATCAAACGTGCCATCATCATCATTCAACACGGGTTTTAATTCAAAATCATCATCATATTCTTTATCTTTATCAATTTCACCAAATTCATTAAACTTCACATGAATAGATTCTAGAATTTGTCTAGTGAGAGGATCATAACACCTATATGCTTTTAAATTCACAGAATACCCAACAAAGATGCATTCAATTGATTTAGATTCAAATTTATCTAAATTGTCTTTTGTATTTAAAACAAAGCATTTGCATCCAAACACACGAAAATAGTCAATTTTATGCATGAGATCATTTAATATCTCATAAGGCGTCTTATTTATTTTCTTTCTAATGGACAAGCGATTTACTATGTAGCATGCACAGTTTACGGCTTCCGTCCACAAAAATCTAAGCAATTTATTCTCGCACAACATAGTTCTAGAAATTTCTTGTAATGTCCTATTCTTTCTTTCAACTACTCCATTTAATTGTGGAGTTCTAGGTGGCGAAAACTTGTGTTTAATTCTTTTTTCTTCGCAAAAAGAAATCATTTCCTTGTTTTTAAAGTCACCGCCTCTATCGCTTCTTATCTTTTTCACATTGACACCATATTGATTTTCAAGTTGTTTTATTAGTTTAGCAATTTCAATAGCACTATCACCCTTATGTGCAAGAAATAAAGTCCAAGTATAACGAGAAAAATCATCAACAATCACACAAGCATAGTGACGTCCACCAAGACTCGTAGTGCGACTAGGACCAAACAAATCAATGTGTAATAATTCTAGAACTCTAGTCGTGCTTATTTCATTCTTAGGTTTAAGTGACTCGCGTGTTTGTTTGCCTTTTATGCAAGATTCACACAATTGAAAGTTGTCTAAATCAAGTGTAGGCAATCCTCGTATTAGGTTCTTTCGTTGGAGTTTTTCTAGTGTAGAAATTCCAATATGTCCTAAACGTCTATGCCACAAATTTACGTTAGGTTCATTTGACATAAAGCACTTAACCTTAGCGTCTAACGTATCATCCATAGAAAGTGTAAAGATGTTTCCTTCTCGTTTTCCTTTTAAAACTGTTTCTCCATTTTTATTTATTATATTACAATATGGGTGAGTAAAGCACACATCGAAACCATTATCAATAAATTGTGAAATGCTAAGAAGATTATAAGATAAGTTGCTTACCAAAAAGATGTTGGAGATTTGAAGGGTGCTTGGGTTTCCAATTGTACCTTTTCCGATGATCTTGCCTTCATTGTTGTCTCCAAAGGTCACAGATCCGCCTTTTGTGACCTTCTTCAGTTTCGTGAATAGGCTCGGGTCACCCGTCATGTGCCTCGAGCAACCACTGTCAAGGAACCATTTGATTGATGTATCTTTTGATGTGTGGATTCCCTCGTTTGATGCTTTGGACACAAAGCATAATTGTGCAGTCTCCTCTTCTGTTTCAGTCTCGGAATCCGATGTATCACTCCAAGTGGAGGCTTTGAGAGCTCGTTTCCTTTGCTTAGGTTCTGAGACGAGTCTATTCTTGTTCCAATCCTTGTCAGAGTATTTGTTTGTTTGCTTTTCCTTATTATGGAAGTCATATGATAGATGTCCAAGTTTACCGCATTCATAACATTTAACATCCTTGTCATTTGTCTTGTTCTTATTTCTTTCAGTCAAAGTAGCCTTAGTTTTGTTTCTAAACGACTTTCTCATGAATTTTCTTAAGTTTTAGCCAATAAAATTAAGTCATCCTTATCTGATTCAGAATCACTATCTTCTACGTGATCGGAAGAAGTAGAGACGTATTCATTTGATTTAAATGCAATAGCTTTACCTTGTTTTGATGATTCTGATTTCCTTATGGTGAGTTTGTTCTCATAAACCTTAAGTGATCCAATTAATTCTTCCATCTTGATTGACTTAGTTTCTTTGCTTTCTTCTATTGCCGTTACTTTAGGGTCCCACTCGGATGGAAGGCTTCGCTAGACCTTTTGTACCATTTCCTGCATAGTTAAGGCTTTGCCAAGAGACTCAAGAGAATTGTAAATGTTAGTCAAGCGAAGATCCATATCAACGATAGATTCATTTGGTAATAATTTAAACGACTCGAGTGTGGACATAAGCATGTTGATCTTGGACTCTTTTACTTGACTAGTGCCTTCGTGTTTCATTTCAAGAATTCTCCACATTTCTTGAGCACTAGAACAATTTGAAACATAGATAGATTCACTTTTACTTAGTCCATTTAAAAGTAACTGCATAGCCCTAGCGTTCATGCTTAGTCTCTTTTTATCCTCACTAGTATACTCTTGTCTAGGCTTAATGACCTCTAGTGTGACTCTATCTACAGTGGATAACTTTGATGGAACAAATGGACCATCTTCTATAATTGACCAAAGATCAATATCAATTGCCATAAGGAAAAGTTTCATTCTTAACTTCCATTGAATGAAAGACTCACCGTCAAAGAGAGGAGGCCGTTGACTGGACATACATTCTTGTTCTGTTTTAAAGTTTGTGGTTGCCATCTCACTTAGATCGTTGGATCTTTTTGATGTGAGTGTTCCTGCACTCTGATACCACTTGTAGGATCTGCAAGGCACCACTAGAAGGGGGGGTTGAATAGTGGGTGCAGAAAATGTGGTTTATAAAATTGTTTTAAACCAAAAACCCAACTTCTGAAAACAGTTTCTGTTTTCAGGACCAGTTTTAAAACGTATTGAAAACTAGGTTGCAGGTCTTCAAAAATTCTGACATTTGGAGAGAACTTAGCCTCAGATGTTATGAGTATTTCCTAAAAATTTCAGATTAAAATGCAGCCTCTAACCCCTTGAAAAAGCGTTGGTGGTCAGATTGTGCAAATCTGCCAGAACTGGTAGTCTGTTTTGAAAAATTAATTCCTATTTTTCCTTAACTCTAAATGCTCTAAAAATTTAAAGACTAACCCCTTATTATCTTTATTTAAATAGGTTGAAACAGTTTTGAAAAATGTTTTTGGGAAGTTAGTCAAATACAATCAAAGTCTTAACCTTTGCAAGCCTGAAAATCAGACTGCACTAGTCTCAGAACTTTGGACGTTTGAATGACTTATACTTGTCCAAAAGGGTTGAAACTTGCGCAAAAAGAACCTTAAGTCATGAGGCTCTGACTCTGGAAAGTTTCGTAATTTTTCAAATTCGTTTACTATTTTTACCAATGTGATTAAAAACGATAAACAGTGCTGAAACTGAAAGGAAGTGCTGAAAGTAAATAACACCAGGAATTTTATACTGGTTCGGTTATAAACAACCTACTCCAGTCTTCGAGGACACCTTCCTCGGTTAGCACTAAACACACAACACAAAGAACACCTTACCACAGGGTTGATGGAGTTACACACCAACTCCAACCCTTTACAAACCTTGTTTGAGAATACAATGAACACGAATACCATCACCTTGCAAGTGCAAGATTGATCACACCTTGATCAATCTTTTACAGTGATAAAGTTTATGTGGTGGACTATATGAAGCCTATTCAAATATATGAATATGAGTACAATAGGCTTTTTGAGAGAAGAAAGAAAGAGAGTGTAGAAGAGATGAAAATGTTTTGGCCTTGTATGCTTGTAAGACTTGTGTTATTTTTGTCTTGCTCTTCTCTTTCCTTTTAACATTGGTGGCCGCCCCCTTTGTCACTCTTTCCTCTCCTGAAAATCATATTCTAAGTCCTTTGAAGAGTGTATTGCATCATTGTGACATATCCTTGCTTACTTGGCATCTCCTCATTGGATGATCATTAAGCTCTTGCTTACTTGGGACTCATTGACTGGATGGATGTTGTCATCACTTGATGACTAGGTAAATCTGAAATTAAACCTCAAAAAGCATGTGCCAATTAGCCGTAAACTAATTACCATAAGTCACAAGATCATCCTACAAAATTAGCTATGCAAATAACTCCAAGATGCCTTAAGAAAATCGGCCATTACACCTTTTTGCACATGCTGAAATTTCAGCATGTGTAACATTTGCATTTCATTCAAAATATTGCCAAGTTTACTTTAATTTAATCCAAGAAATCAATCACTATTTAGTGTAAGACATTCTTATCATTTTTGGAATAAAAATTGGTCACCAGTAAGGCCTAGAAATCGGCCACAATACATTACACACATGCTGACAATTTCAGCATGTGTGATATTCAAAGATATCACCATTTTAATTTCATAATATATTCAAAATACTTCCATAGTATCTCCCAATTATCCACTTAATTCAAGACAACAAAATATGGCTCATTAAGGGATAAAAATCGACCAGCCTTTAACATGCATGCTGAAATTTTCAGCATGTGTCACAAATATGACAAGATCTGAAATGTTACCTTTTGTAGCTCCTTTCTTTATGTCATCAACATTGTATGCTTCATTCTTGACCAATCAAGATGCCAACAAAGCTCCACATATGCTCCAAGTGACATGAAGATACATGTGCTGAATTTTATTTTTGCAAACTTTGTAAAATAGTGCTCAATTAATTATACACACATGGTATATTCCAATCATCCCTTAATTGAATTTTCTAGAACACTTTATGAAATATGTAAAAAGTGTATAGATACATGTTATATATCATGCCAAAAATGTTCCATGTGTCGTGTACGCAGAAAACAGAATTTTTGACGTTTGTCGATTACCCCATTTTTCTCTAATTAAATTCTAACTTTTTGCACATGTTATATATATTATGTTACACATAACATACATAAATCAAACTTTAATATTCAGTACTTAGACTGATCTTAAAGTGGCGCCCAAAACATGTGCCAAAATTGAAATTGGAATCTCCACAATTTGGCCTTAATTGATGGTGATTTGTGTGTGCCAACATGGAATGATTTTATGGCTGCACATACCATGTAAGCCATGAAATTTGTGGCCATTTTTGAAGTGTAGGGGCTGGCCATCTATTTATGGCAAGTACGTGACACGTTGGCGAAGTTTCGGTATACGACCGATATGACAATTTTAAGTTTAGAACCTTTTAACGTGTCGGTAGTACGTTGGAATATATGTGTATGTGCCTTTTTAAAAAAATCTGAAAATATATATATATTTATGTTGAAATGGCGTGTGGAGAGGAGAGGGAGAACTTTCCTTTCTTCAACTTGTTGCCTTTGTGCCTTTTCTAAATATTGCTTCCTCTAATGAACTACTTAGTTTAATTAACTAAGTACTTCACTTAATGAACTAGTTTAGTTCATTAATGATGGCACCAGAAAATAGTTCAAACACAACAAATGATTGCCATTTGATGTAAGCTTTAAAGCTTCATGGCTCGTTAGTACGACAACATTATATATGAACTATATGAGGCAAGTTTTATGCAACAACGTGTCATGCCATAAAATATGTCATGCATTTCTTTGTAACACGTTATTTAAATCATGCATTTTGAAATCACTCAAACCCCTTTTTCTCTACAGCATGCACTTCTATCTCCGTGTCACACGCAGTCATTTAATATCACACGTTATACTCTTTCTTTTCCATGATATGCTATGCATGTCCGGGGTCCTATTAGGTGAAGGTAACCATTACTACCAACACCCATCACACGCCTCATCAAGCCACACGTCCCGTAGGACCACACGACTCATAGGCCAAATGCAATGCTCGTGCCATGAATGCGTCATACTTGCACACTTCCGTTTGTCCTATGTTGCATGCTCTGTTCTATGTTGCCTATTACCTATATTGCGTAGTTACCCTATGTTGCGTTGGGTTCATTACTGTATTTTATCTTCTACCGTTATTTTGTCTTTCTAAACTTTATTTTAGGTTTCTACACTATATTTTATCTTTCCTAGGCTTTCAAACGCTTTAATCTTTTAATTAAGTATTTTTATCTTTCCCTACTATTTTTTATCTCTTTTATCTTAATTTAATTAATGGGTTTCTAAATTTCCTCTTATTATATATATATTTTAAAATATAATTAATATTAGATCAAGTAATTAGATAAAATACGTGAATTTCATTTTCTTTTTTTTCCCTTTTATTTCGGCCCTCACTTTGTTGATATATATAAACATTATAACTTTTATTATGATTATTATTATTTTTTTCCGTTTCCGGCACTCAGGTACTGTTCGGTTATCACTATTATATTTTTTTAACCATTTTATTTTATTTTGTTTCAGATATTAAACCTACTTAACTAATAGTAATATTTCTTAAATTAGCAATTTTAAATAAACTAAAACGTACAGAGCCCTTAAGCGCTGGCCCTGTCCTGCGCCAGCCCAGATCCGCCAGTCAGCGCTGGCCTCAGGCCCGCTGACCAGCCCTTTCTATTTTTTTTAATTTGTGCGTTATTGGGCTTCCATTTTCTGCAGCCCCAGCCTGCTAAGGAAAGCAGGCGGCCTGTAGCCTGCGGCCCGCCTCCCTGTTTCTCTTTTTTTTTTAATTTACCTTCTAGTTTGTGCTGATTCCCTCGGCCTGCTAAGATAACGCCGGCCTGCTGAAAGTGGCCTGCTGGCCGGAAACAGGCCAGCCGGCGCTTACCCCCTTGTTTATTTTTTTTTTCAAATTTCTTTATTACTTTTCTTTATTCGTTTAAAATTCTAATTTCTTTATAAATTCATAACTTTTTCGTTTTAACTACGATTAACCCCAAACAAATTCTATTGGACTCCGTTTAACGCACTCTTTGTATCGCAATTGAAAATATCAACGCGTAAACTGCGCGCGCCACTCAGGGCATACATGGTCGCCGCGCGTGTGCTACAAGCGCCGCCTCTGTGCGCGTTTTTCGACAACCTGAACTCATTCTAGCCTATTTCCGTTCTATGTGATCTATATCTAAGGCCAATCACGCAATTTCCATACCAAAACATAAAGTATTCATATTAAACACATAAAAGATAGACATACAGTGATAATCAAATAATTCCCAGAATAGAATGCGAGGGAATCCAAAGCAATCCGACAGAGGAGAGGGTAACCTACCTCTTGAATACGACTTCACTGATCAAAAAAGAGATGGAATTTGATGTGGGTGGCCAATACCCCTTCCTTTTTTCTCTCTTTTTCTCTTTCTTCCTCTTTCTCCTTTCTCTCCCTCACCTTCACTTTTTTTTCCTCTCTGCCGTTTCTCTCTACTCCCCAAACTCTCTTCTCTTTTTTTTCAGTTGTGCGTGTGTGAGGGAGTGAATAGGGGGAGTTTTAATTATTTGGGGTGCGGTTAAGAGGGATTTGGGGGAGTGGGGAGGGGATCATGGGTTATGGGTAGTTATTGTTAGGATTAATTAATTAATTTCTTTCTTTTTTTTTAATTTTAAAATTCTCACTTAATTTAATTAATTATTTTTTATTCCTTTTTTTTAAAAAACCTACTGTTATAACATTCTACCCCCTTATAAAAAGTTTCGTCCTCGAAACTTGCGTATGGTGTAATCAATGACTTAGTAAGCTTTTACTTGGTTCATCCACCTAGATAATGATCAAGTTAAAATATCCCTTGCGTTTTCGAACATGCTAACCACTTCCTTTCTTTATCACATGCTAAGGCCTCAAAATCATTCCTTGTATACATACAAGAAATTTCTAATCCGTTTCTCTTCACTTATTTAAGATCGTAACTTAATCTACCTATGATTGACGAATCAACTTAAGAGTATTGTCGTCATACTAAGGGTACTACAACCCAATCATCGGTCTATAACTTACTTATATATACGGTCATCAGCAGCCCTCGTAAATCAGTTCTTAAGTGTACTACAATCTTTAACTTAACGTCTTGTTCATAAGGCTCATCTCTTGAATCGTACGTGTTTTCAGAATACTTTTACTATAGTTCGATTCAATTTAGTCGTCGCTAGCATCCGACAAGATGATCTAGTCCCTATAGGGCAAATCCTTACTTAATTCTCTATAATTTGTATGTACATACTTCCACTTATACCCCTTGGCTTGTATCATTCAACTTATCGCATTCTACAATTTCGGATTCTTAAGCTCATTATATATGATTCATCCCCTTAGATAATTAACCAAACTAATATCCTTGATGTACGCCCACATGGTACTTGTTACACAAAACCCAGTCATCGGAATCAATTCTAATATACTTACAAACTAACTCTATGATCATGCCCCTTACTTCTTTGAAAATATCATCAGCATAATATACGAAATATGTGTATGGACATATTTTTTTAACAAAAGTTATGTAAGTTTATCGCAACGGGATAAATAATTTCGAAAACACTTTAACAGATAAACTGCTTGCGATTTCGATAGTCGTTAATTAATTTTTTTTGACTATAAATAAATGTAACAAAATAGGAATTCTAAAATATCGTGCAAGAATTATATATAAACACATCGGGTTTGGAAGAACCTCAGCATTTTAAAAGTTTTCTCCTCTTTGAGATCGTCAAACGATTTAAAACTTTTGTTATTCAATATAAAAGTATAGAAATGAATTCGTCTTATAAAGGTTGGTAGGCTACATATAAAAAAAATATGAGACTCAATAAGGTATTTTCGAAGACAAACATTTTTAGAATACTTGTTCAAATATGGTTACACATTGGTGTACGTGCTTATATAAAATATTTATCTATTTGAAAAGTATATCAGTGCAATATTTCGTATAATTCTATAGGCCATCTCTTTTTTTTTCAGATAAGGTCTCCTATGTACAGTTTCTTATAAGTCTAACGTTTGTCTACTCATGATAAAATCTTTAACTTAAATTGGTCCAAACCTAGCATGACACACTAACAATTAATTGACCTAGGAAATTTTAATTCACCATGCTTCCGCGCGCCACACTGATCCACTGTTCCTCGCTACTTGGTTATTCGAACCACTAATTTTATTTTAGTTCATATGGAAACCACCACTACTTGTTCATGCCTGCTATATTTTAATTCAAGCGTACCATATTCAAGCCAAGTAATTTGATGTTTCTATAAATCAACACTTAACTACAAAAGTTTGTAAGGGCTCATCATTTCCATGTACTTGTACAAGCCGATCACGCTCTTTGCAACCGATCAATATCTCTAACGAGACTAATGTCGTTGTCCTACTTAATAACTCTAAATTTCAACATCTTAACCCTAGACTACAAATTCCTTCGTATGATTCTCTTACTAACGCTACTGATTATAATGCTTATAAATCGTCACTTAGTTCCTATCATTTCTCCATAATCATCTCTTTGTATCTATCATACGATAATAATTCATTTTTTAGTAGCTATTGTCTCAACTTAGACCTAAATCTGCTCTGATGCTATCGTCCAAGTAGGGGTATGAACATGATTCATTTTACTCTAATGGTACCAGGTCCTATATTGCGGTTGCGGTGAAGCAGTCCGAGTTGCTTCCTGGCCTATTAATATATCACTAACGGTCGCAGTAAGGTATTCAGGTTAACATTGTAATTCATTCAATTTAATTATATAGTATTCAACTAGAGTTACTAAGATCACGGCTTAAAGAGTTATGATCAACTTAGATAAGGTAGAATTGTATGGGATACTTTAGGTACACGTGTTTCGTAATCGATCGTCTCCTCTACGGTCATAACTTATTTTTAGGGTTCTTAGTATCATGATTTCTTAAGTCTAAGATCATGTCTTATTTCTAAAATCATGCTTAGTGTATAATCGATGCTTATGACTACCTTCAGTACTTATGTCCAAGGTCAATTCCTAACCGGAATCGTTATTATGTTTAAGATTGTGACTTATGTTCAGGATCATTACTTATAACTGAGATAAGTACCTATGTTTATGATCATTGCTTATGTTCATATCATCACTTATGTCTAAGATTGTGGCTTAGAGGCAAGATCGTAACTTAATTTTCTAATATCATAGCATAAATCTACATTTTCGTCGTGGATCTATAGCTATTCTTTGAAGATTATATTCTCAGCATGTAATGCATCTTGAACTCATTCCGAAATTAGATCCAACTGATCGGCGATGTCAGTTGTGTTGTGCCACCACTCCTCGGCATCTCATTATAGAAGAATCTCTGGTCCGCATACGGTGGTGGAGGCGGTGTTTGCTAGTTCAACAGCTAGTGTTACTGTGCTAAAGTGTTGGTCATGGTAACTATGGCGTCTTCAAGTGCTGGGGGATGATCCCCTGATTCTGGTGGTTCTCACCACCATTTCTTCTATTATCAACTTGCTCACGTCTTGTCGGATTCCTTTTTTTAGACTTTAGAACGGTCGAAAATATATTTATTTAAATACAGGGTAAGTTAGGGGTATTTTGGGAATTTCTGACAGCTTAGGGGTTGTAAGTAGATGTTCAGGGGTAAAATAGTAAATAACTAAAGCAACCGAAAGAATGCTCAAGCTCCCCTTAACCCGATCACAACTTAAGTCTAAGATCATCACTTAACCCTATTTGGTTGCTTAATGGTAAAATCGTCACTTTAAGAAAAAGATCGTAGCTTAAGTCTAAGTGATCTAGTTAATCATGTGTTCCGAGGCGGATCTGGAGCCTCGACTCTGATACCACCTGTAGCGCCCCGCTCCTGATCCCTAGCATCGAGAACGGTGCACCCGTCGTAGCCTACTACGAGGACTACAAAGCGTCGTTCAAACTTCTTTGCACGTCAGAACTGACGTAGAAATTTTTTGCAGAAACAATAATTAAAGAAATAAACATCTTGATTAAATTAAATCCATCAGAATAAAATCAAGTACAAGGGTTCACGAAACCCGCTAAGTCAAGTATGAAATACTAAAATCAAACAATAAACCTATGTGGAGGTCTATCTGACTATCCCAAGAACAAGCTGCCGGTCAACAAGATCCCTTCTCGAGCCTAGCTCACTCTTCTCAGCCTCGATAAACATATATACTCTTAATCCTGCTCACCTGTGGAGGGGAGGTGGGGGTGAGCGATGGGAGCCACTCGTAGTTACCCGTCTCTCCCGAAAAGGGACTGACACATACTGAGTCGGGTAAACAAATATAGCATGTAACGCAGGAACATATAAATAAAGCAATAAAACATACATGGAGATATAGCACATACCCGACCAGATCCTTATCCCAAAACGTGGCACTAAAATAACTTAACAACAAGATAAACGATACTCACAACAATAACGAATGCAATGCGCAACTTCATGATGCATTCGCTTCTATCTCCGTGTCACACGCAGTCATGTAATATCACACGTTATGCTCTTTCTTTTCCATGATATGATATGCATGTCCCGGGTCCTATTAGGTGAAGGTAACCATTATTACCAACACCCATCACATGCCTCGTCAGGCGACACGTCCCGTAGGACCACACGGCTCATAGGCCAAATGCAATGCTCGTGCCATGAATGCGTCACACTTGACACTTCCGTTTGTCCTATGTTGCATGCTCCGTTCTATGTTGCATATTACCTATATTGCATAGTTACCCTATGTAGCGCCCCGTACTCGGCTACCCTCGTACGGTGCACCCGCCGTACTTTCCCTTTCGGAAAAATACAAAGCGTCGATACTTAACTCGTAAAACCATGAATAAACATGGATTACAAGGTCACGATCTTAACAAGTTGATAAAATACGGCAGAGTTTGAACTTTTCACTAAAACATTCCGTACATCCGACATAACTTTACAACCATGTTCTTTTCATCAAATAAATCCGCCGTCAGTGACCCCAACATAATCCGTCATAAGAGAATCCCTAAGCTGGCATCCACTCTCATGCTTATGGGGTGGGACCCTATGCTCGTCTTCAAATCCCTGCTATCCCGTTTCCTGTAAACTCTGGGAGAAAAAATATGGGTGAGTGACAAAGTCACCAGCAAGTACACCATAAACAATCATGCATTAAATGGGAAGTACACACAAGAACCAGATCCCCCAAACTTGGTCTCTTACCATCGTCCCTGTCTTTCCATTCAAATGCCACCAAGGTAACGAAATCCTTACTTAATCATAAAGGAGATAAGATCTTAACTTATGTAACAGAGCAATATGATCATAACTTAAGTAACATGAAATACTTAGATCATAACCTGAGTAATGTTACATCTAGCATCTAGCTAGCTTGTCCTCCCTTCATTCAATAGTCACTAAGACAGTATAATCATAACTAAGTCGTAAAACACGTAAAGACTCATCTCAGTGTACATAGACTCGACTTCATACTCGTGACCATGTAATGCGCATGATTATGTAAATGCAGTACATCATGAAGACATGAAAATCCTTTCTTTCGTTCATTCTTCCCAAAATAATATGCATGCCGTTATGCATCGTACGTATGGGGTATGCATGATGCAATGCATAATGTTAAACTATACCTGTCAATACCTTTCCGAAGCATCATACTTGAAAGTCATGTCAACCTTTAGTTAGGATTTAAATGTCCTCATTTAGTTAGATCCTTCGCGCTACAGCCAACCCTTACTTCTATGAATAGGTATCATGCGTAATGTGTATGAAAATGAGGATGCAATGCCAATGCAACGGGAAACATTCTTTCTTTCATTTAGACATGCTCATGAAAATACTTGACCTTTCTTTCTTTCTTTTAAATCATGCTCGTCATAAAACAAGAGAGTGTGTCAGCCTATTATACCGGGCGTGACTCGGTTCTTATACATGATCACCTTCAGGTCTATTATACCGGACCTGGCTCGGTTCTTATATCTCGTCAGACCTATTATACCGGGCCTGGATCGGTTCTTATAACCATGATCATCTTCAGACCTATTATACCGGGTCTGGCTCGGTTCTTATAACTCTTCAGATCAATTAACCCCGGATCTGTAGCGGGTTAAGCTGGCCAGAAGGGACGGAATTCTTTCAAAACAGAAACTTTATATAAAACATCAATAAAATCATGAGCATGGAATATATGAGCATGTCAATGCAAGTGCATGGGATGCAACGTGGTAAAATGCACTCATAGCATCATAAACAACTTTCTTCATGGGCTGGAAAACGATCCAGCGGCATGTCATGTATTCATCTTGTGTTCCTACAGTCTCATGTTCATCGATTTGTGCTCATTTTCATCAACTTATATCATACACATGCATAATGAAATTTCAGACACATTCCATAAAAATTTCGTAACATTCCTGAATGTCTAATGACCTCAAAACGTCAAGTGTCCTCAGAGGTACTGCTGAAATCAGCAGGGCAGTACCGTCTTACCTCGTTTTCATGGATTGTAAAACCTTAATCAATTTGATCCAATACCTGAAAAACATATCTATCAGACCTAGGAACAGTATTCATATGGATAAGCGTCACATTTAAGCCTAAATGATCAAGAACAAAGCCTCACAACTTAAGACATTAAACCGTCCTGATTTCCAGTTTTGTACTCCAACTTCCATTCAGTTTTTAACCATCAAAATGATAGTTTCATACTCGTTTCTTTACATGAACATGTACCTCAATACCCTAGGTAATTACCATAAAAATTCCAAGGCAATCCGATAAGTTTAAGGGGGTCATCTAATTACCTTCCCAAATTGGGTACATACAGAAACTGGAATGACCAATTAAATCACGAATTGAATTGTGCCCAAACCACAACTCCTTTTACCAAAATTCCAACTCAAAGATGTCATCCACACAACAAAATTTCACCACGTCAAAAATCAGCTCATTTGCATATTCCTAAGGTGCATTTTCGAGCTATACAACTTACTACCCAAAACTGTCCCGTTCCAGCAACTCTGCTGGAGCAGTTTCACCAAAATATTCATTAATAATAATCCACATTTCATTTTACTAAAATTCCAACTCACACATGTCACAAACGTATAATTCTACCACCATAGAAAAAATTAGCCCATTTGAACACTCCTAAGGTTCATTTTCAAGCCATACAACTTACTACTCAAAACTGTCCTGTTCCAGCAACTCTGCTTGAGCAGTTTCGCCAAAATATTCATTAATAATAATCCACAACTCCTTTTACACAAATTCCAACTCACCCATGTCACTATCGTATAAGTATACCGCCATACCAAAAATTAGCTCATTTAAACATTCCTAAGGTTCATTTCCAGGTCGTACAACATACAACCTAAATCTGTCCAGTCCCAGTAATTCTGTTTGACCCACTCTTACTAAAAATTCCATTGAGGACGAACCACACCTCCTTTTAATGAAATTCCAACTCACACATTTCATAAACATACAAATTTATCACCATACCAAAAATTATACAATTTGAACATTCCTAAGATTCATGTTCAGGACGTTCAACATAACACATAAATCTGTCCAGTTTCATCACTTCTTCTTGAGCAGTTTTACAAAAAGATTTATTAAAAATAAATCATAACTCTTTTTACTGCAATTCCAACTCTCACCTATACTACACACTCAGAACTAGTGTCAAGTCAAAATGTGGCTTAATTGGACACCTTTAAGGTTCGTTCTCAGGTCATGCAATCAGCAACACAAATCTGCCAGTTCCAGTAGTTTTAGCACTTCTTCACCTTTTTATTGTTCAAGCTTTATTCAACTAAGATTAATAACTTAAATTGGCTAGACATTCAAGCATTCACTTCACAAATAAGGCAAGATTGGCTAGAGTATACTTGCCTCTTTGAACCTTAGAGCTTTTGCTTAGCTTGAACCTTGGTTGAAATGGAATGAAGTCTTCCTCCACTTCGTTTGTGTAGGACGTTTTTGAAGAGGAAAAGAAGGAGAACATTAGCTACCATTTTAAATGAAGAATGGAGCTAGATTGAGGCTAGATTCCTTTACCAAAATGAAGCTTTGAAATGGATTCAACCATCAAGATGTTATCTTCTCCTAAGTAGCTTGAAGAATCCTCACTTAGTGACCCTTTGTTGGTCACGTTTTTGGCATAGAGGATGAAGAAATAAGAAAGTCTCTTGCTCCTTGTAATTTCTTAAGTGCTGAACATGCTAGAGAAAATTCTCTCCCCTTGGTTCATGGGGCTGCCGAACTATGAGGGAGAGAGGATGGGTTTTCCTTGTATTTGTTTAGGCTAACTAGAATTAATTAGCTTGGGTTACTTTTGAGGCAACTATAGTTACTTTTAGGTCTACCATGGTTACCTTTATTTCAACTATAGTTACTTTATGTCAACTATAGTTACTTTATGCCAACTATAGTTACTTTATGACCAACCTTGGTTATTTTATCCAACTAGAGTTATTTCCTTAACCTTGTAGTAAATATTAAGTAACTATGTTAGTATTTGAAATCTTCCTTGGTTAGTCATGAGGGGAAACCATCGGTTATGGCTTCAATAGCCATGTACACTGGATTACTACCTTCAAATCTTATGCACTCAAAACAATCCATCACTTTAACATTATATCTATATACCAAATTTAACACCTAAAAACATAAGGCTAGAAAAAATAAAAGCACCCCCACTGCAGAACCGTGGGTTAAGGAACCCACTAGCCAACCAAAGATTCTTCATTTATCAACCTTCATACAACCTTTATTCCTCTCCTTTAGTTTTCAATGCATCAGGCATGTTTTCAAACTCTTGCCAGCTACTGCCAGAATGTCGGCCTCCCCCTATTCTCCTTTATGTAACTTCACAATTTTCTCAAGAGAGAGAAACCCACAAAGCAATCTAATTCATTTATCCTACTTCCTTTCTTATCTTCTCAGTTGGAGACTATTTCTTCAAATGGAATTTCTCTTCCCTGCTGCATAGTGAACGTCCCCTATCCCCTAATCCCTTTCACAAATCTTCTACAATTTATTATGGAGAGAGAAACTCATATAAAATAAACAAGTTCTTCTTCTACTTTCTTTATTTTCTTTAATTGATGAAATCCCCTAATTCACAACCGTGCCCCTGCCCTTCTGTGCGCATTTCATTCCTTCACAAGTTTAACCAAACTCATAATGTCTAGCCCCAACAATCTATATTTTAAGAAATTACTCCATTAAGGCTTCCTAACTCCAGACAGTCTCTACTTTCATTTTAAAAATTAAACTAAGACTAACAATAGTATATTCAAGGTTCTAATACATTTCTAAGTAGATTCAAAAAGAAAATACTTGCTGTTCTTGACTTGGATGTTGCTCTTCTAATATCAATCGATAATGTATTATGGTAATAATTGAGTAGATTAGAGTTAAGTAGCCATAACCATGCTTAATCCCTTTCCAAATGAGTTTAATGAGAAGCCATGTGGGTATTTGCCCTCCTTTTTATTAATTCACTTACACTAGTCCTCAAGTACAATGTGACTTTTCATCGGGGTACAACATTCTCCCCCCCTTAATATAAGTTTCGTCCTCGAAACTTCAGGCTAGTCAACACAATGGGGCGTTTACTCCTCATGTTTTCTTCCTTTTCCCATGCGGTTTCTTCTTTAGGGTAAATAAGATCGCATAAAGCGTATGTTTAGTCCCCTCCGAACTACTTTGTTCCATTCATCTTAGAGGTTTCATCAGAACTTATCCTTATTCTCTAGCGGTGTTATCGTAACCTATCTCATATCAAGCACTTGCCCCTATTTAATTTTGTCTACTAGTGAAGGAATTTTCACCAACTTTGCGAGTATGCCTGACCCTTGTCTTAGTGAGTCAAATTTCTCAACCTTTCTTGTGACTAAGTCTTGAGAGGGGAAGAACTCACAAAATTCTTCTTTAAGCCTATTTCTTCCTGGAGGTGTTAGCAATGATGTCATTTTATAGAATCGTGATGCCATCCGCTCCACAGAGCGTCAGAGTCTTACCCAAGATATAAATATTCAGATTTAGCGACACCATTTAATTCGTAATCCATATACGATCTTGTGGTCATGCAAGCAGGCATGATTACATTCCATAGATGGCCATCGACTAGGGCTTTATCATATGGTCAAAACCCTAATTCCCAATCTAAATCATCCTGGTCTAGGGTCAACTCTCATTTAAGATCAGAACTTAGGTTTAAGGTCAAACTTAGTTGACTATAATCATAACATAGTTCTACATTCTGCCCGGATATGGAGCCTTAGCTCTGATACCACCTGTAGCGCCCCGTACTCGGCTACCCTCGTACGGTGCACCCGCCGTACTTTTTCTTTCGGAAAAATACAAAGCGTCGATACTTAACTCGTAAAACCCATGAATAAACATGGATTACAAGGTCACGATCTTAACAGGTTGATAAAATACGGCAGAATTTGAACTTTTCACTAAAACATTCCGTACATCCGACATAACTTTACAACCATGTTCTTTTCATCAAATAAATCCGCCGTCAGTGACCCCAACATAATCCGTCATAAGAGAATCCCTAAGCTGGCATCCACTCTCATGCTTATGGGGTGGGACCCAATGCTCGTCTTCAAATCCCTGCTACCCCGTTTCCTGTAAACTCTGGGAGAAAAAATAAGGGGTGAGTGACAAAGTCACCAGCAAGTACACCATAAACAATCATGCATTAAATGGGAAGTACACACAAGAACCAGATCCCCCAAACTTGGTCTCTTACCATCGTCCCTGTCTTTCCATTCAAATGCCACCAAGGTAACGAAATCCTTACTTAATCATAAAGGAGATAAGATCTTAACTTATGTAACAGAGCAATATGATCATAACTTAAGTAACATGAAATACTGAGATCATAACCTGAGTAATGTTACATCTAGCATCTAGCTAGCTTGTCCTCCCTTCATTCAATAGTCACTAAGACAGTATAATCATAACTAAGTCGTAAAACACGTAAAGACTCATCTCAGTGTACATAGACTCGACTTCATACTCGTGACCATGTAATGCGCATGATTATGTAAATGCAGTACATCATGAAGACATGAAAATCCTTTCTTTCGTTCATTCTTCCCAAAATAATATGCATGCCGTTATGCATCGTACGTATGGGGTATGCATGATGCAATGCATAATGTTAAACTATACCTGTCAATACCTTTCCGAAGCATCATACTTGAAAGTCATGTCAACATTTAGTTAGGATTTAAATGTCCTCATTTAGTTAGATCCTTCGCGCTACAGCCAACCCTTACTTCTATGAATAGGTATCATGCGTAATGTGTATGAAAATGAGGATGCAATGCCAATGCAACGGGAAACATTCTTTCTTTCATTTAGACATGCTCATGAAAATACTTGAACTTTCTTTCTTTCTTTTAAATCATGCTCGTCATAAAACAAGAGAGTGTGTCAGCCTATTATACCGGGCGTGACTCGGTTCTTATACATGATCACCTTCAGGTCTATTATACCGGACCTGGCTCGGTTCTTATATCTCGTCAGACCTATTATACCGGGCCTGGATCGGTTCTTATAATCATGATCATCTTCAGACCTATTATACCGGGTCTGGCTCGGTTCTTATAACTCTTCAGATCAATTAACCCCGGATCTGTAGCGGGTTAAGCTGGCCAGAAGGGATGGGATTCTTTCAAAACAGAAACTTTATATAAAACATCAATAAAATCATGAGCATGGAATATATGAGCATGTCAATGCAAGTGCATGGGATGCAACGTGGTAAAATGCACTCATAGCATCATAAACAACTTTCTTCATGGGCTGGAAAACGATTCAGCGGCATGTCATGTATTCATCTTGTGTTCCTACAGTCTCATGTTCATCGATTTGTGCTCATTTTCATCAACTTATATCATACACATGCATAATGAAATTTCAGACACATTCCATAGAAATTTCGTAACATTCCTGAATGTCTAATGACCTCAAAACGTCAAGTGTCCTCAGAGGTACTGCTGAAATCAGCAGGGCAGTACCGTCTTACCTCGTTTTCATGGATTGTAAAACCTTAATCAATTTGATCCAATGCCTGAAAAACATATCTAGCAGAACTAGGAACAGTATTCATATGGATAAGCGTCACATTTAAGCCTAAATGATCAAGAACAAAGCCTCACAACTTAAGACATTAAACCGTCCTGATTTCCAGTTTTGTACTCCAACTTCCATTCAGTTTTTAACCATCAAAATGATAGTTTCATACTCGTTTCTTTACATGAACATGTACCTCAATACCCTAGGTAATTACCATAAAAATTCCAAGGCAATCCGATAAGTTTAAGGGGGTCATCTAATTACCTTCCCAAATTGGGTACATGCAGAAACTGGAATGACCAATTAAATCACGAATTGAATTGTGCCCAAACCACAACTCCTTTTACCAAAATTCCAACTCACAGATGTCATCCACACAACAAAATTTCACCACGTCAAAAATCAGCTCATTTGCATATTCCTAAGGTGCATTTTGAGCTATACAACTTACTACCCAAAACTGTCCCGTTCCAGCAACTCTGCTTGAGCAGTTTCACCAAAATATTCATTAATAATAATCCACATTTCATTTTACTAAAATTCCAACTCACACATGTCACAAACGTATAATTCTACCACCATAGCAAAAATTAGCCCATTTGAACACTCCTAAGGTTCATTTTCAAGCCATACAACTTACTACTCAAAACTGTCCTGTTCCAGCAACTCTGCTTGAGCAGTTTTGCCAAAATATTCATTAATAATAATCCACAACTCCTTTTACACAAATTCCAACTCACCCATGTCACTATCGTATAAGGATACCGCCATACCAAAAATTAGCTCATTTAAACATTCCTAAGGTTCATTTCCAGGTCTTACAACATACAACCTAAATCTGTCCAGTCCCAGTAATTCTGTTTGACCCACTCTTACTAAAAATTCCATTGAGGACGAACCACACCTCCTTTTAATGAAATTCCAACTCACACATTTCATAAACATACAAATTTATCACCATACCAAAAATTATACAATTTGAACATTCCTAAGATTCATGTTCAGGTCGTTCAACATAACACATAAATCTGTCCAGTTTCAGCACTTCTTCTTGAGAAGTTTGACAAAAAGATTTATTAAAAATAAACCATTTCTCTTTTTACTGCAAATCCAACTCTCCCCTATACTACACACTCAGAACTAGTGTCAAGTCAAAATGTGGCTTAATTGGACACCTTTAAGGTTCGTTCTCAGGTCATGCAATCAGCAACACAAATCTGCCAGTTCCAGTAGTTTTAGCACTTCTTCACCTTTTTATTGTTCAAGCTTTATTCAACTAAGATTAATAACTTAAATTTGCTAGACATTCAAGCATGCACTTCACAAATAAGGCAAGATTGGCTAGAGTATACTTGCCTCTTTGAACCTTAGAGCTTTTGCTTAGCTTGAACCTTGGTTGAAATGGAATGAAGTCTTCCTCCACTTCGTTTGTGTAGGACGTTTTTGAAGAGGATAAGAAGGAGAACATTAGCTACCATTTTAAATGAAGAATGGAGCTAGATTGAGGCTAGATTCCCTTACCAAAATGAAGCTTTGAAATGGATTCAACCATCAAGATGTTATCTTCTCCTAAGTAGCTTGAAGAATCCTCATTTAGTGACCCTTTGTTGGTCACGTTTTTGGCATAGAGGATGAAGAAATAAGAAAGTCTCTTGCTCCTTGTAATTTCTTAAGTGTTGAACATGCTAGAGAAAATTCTCTCCCCTTGGTTCATGGGGCTGCCGAACTATGAGGGAGAGAGGATGGGTTTTCCTTGTATTTGTTTAGGCTAACTAGAATTAATTAGCTTGGGTTACTTTTGAGGCAACTATAGTTACTTTTAGGTCTACCATGTTACCTTTATTTCAACTATAGTTACTTTATGTCAACTATAGTTACTTTATGCCAACTATAGTTACTTTATGACCAACCTTGGTTATTTTATCCAACTAGAGTTATTTCCTCAACCTTGTAGTAAATATTAAGTAACTATGTTAGTATTTGAAATGTTCCTTGGTTAGTCATGAGGGGAAACCATCGGTTATGGCTTCAATAGCCATGTACACTGGATTACTACCTTCAAATCTTATGCACTCAAAACAATCCATAACTTTAACATTATATCTATATACCAAATTTAACACCTAAAAACATAAGGCTAGAAAAAATAAAAGCACCCCCACTGCAGAACCGTGGGTTAAGGAACCCACTAGCCAACCAAAGATTCTTCATTTATCAACCTTCATACAACCTTTATTCCTCTCCTTTAGTTTTCAATGCATTAGGCATGTTTTCAAACTCTTGCCAGCTACTGCCAGAATGTCGGCCTCCCCCTATTCTCCTTTATGTAACTTCACAATTTTCTCAAGAGAGAGAAACCCACAAAGCAATCTAATTCATTTATCCTACTTCCTTTCTTATCTTCTCAGTTGGAGACTATTTCTTCAAATGGAATTTCTCTTCCCTGCTGCATAGTGAACGTCCCCTATCCCCTAATCCCTTTCACAAATCTTCTACAATTTATTATGGAGAGAGAAACTCATATAAAATAAACAAGTTCTTCTTCTACTTTCTTTATTTTCTTTAATTGATGAAATCCCCTGATTCACAACCGTGCCCCTGCCCTTCTGTGCGCATTTCATTCCTTCACAAGTTTAACCAAACTCATAATGTCTAGCCCCAACAATCTATATTTGAAGAAATTACTCCATTAAGGCTTCCTAACTCCAGACAGTCTCTACTTTCATTTTAAAAATTAAACTAAGACTAACAATAGTATATTCAAGGTTCTAATACATTTCTAAGTAGATTCAAAATGAAAATACTTGCTGTTCTTGACTTGGATGTTGCTCTTCTAATATCAATCGATAATGTATTATGGTAATAATTGAGTAGATTAGAGTTAAGTAGCCATAACCATGCTTAATCCCTTTCCAAATGAGTTTAATGAGAAGCCATGTGGGTATTTGCCCCCCTTTTTATTAATTCACTTACACGAGTCCTCAAGTACAATGTGACTTTTCATCGGGGTACAACACCCTATGTTGCGTGGGGTTCATTACTGTATTTTATCTTCTACCGTTATTTTATCGTTTTAGACTTTATTTTAGGTTTCTACACTTTATTTTATCTTTTCTAGGTATTCAAACGCTTTAATCTTTTAATTAAGTATTTTTATCTTTCCCTACTTTTTTTATCTCTTTTATCTTAATTTATGTAGTGGGTTTCTAAATTTCCTCTTATTATATATATTTTTTAAAATATAATTAATATTAGATCAAGTAATTAGATAAAATACGTGAATTTCATTTTCTTTTTCTTCCCTTTTATTTCGTCCCTCACTTGGTTGATATATATAAACATTATAACTTTTATTATGATTATTATTATTTTTTTTCCTTTTTCGGCACTCAGGTACTGTTCGGTTATCACTATTATATTTTTTTAACCATTTTATTTTATTTTGTTTCAGATATTAAACCTACTTAACCAATAGTAGTATTTCTTAAATTAGCAATTTTAAATAAACTAAAACGTACCGAGCCCTTAAGCGCTGGTCCTGTCCTGCGCCAGCCCAGATCTGCCTGTCAGCACTGGCCTCAGGCCCGCTGACCAGCCCTTTCTATTTTTTTTAATTTGTGCGTTACTGGGCTTCCATTTTCTGCAGCCCCGGCCTGCTAAGGAAAGCAGGCGGCCTGTAGCCTGTGGCTCGCCTCCCTGTTTCTCTCTTTTTTTAATTTACCTTCTATTTGCTAAGATAACGCCGACCTATTGAAAGTGGCCAGCTAGCCGGAAACAGGCCAGCCGGCCTTTACCCCCTTGTTTATTATTTATTTTTTCAAATTTCTTTATTACTTTTCTTTATTCTTTTAAAATTCTAATTTCTTTAAAAATTCATAACTTTTTCGCTTTAACTCCGAATAACCCCAAACCAATTCCATTGGACTCCGTTTAACACACTCTTTGTATCGCAACTGAAAACATCAGTGCGTGAACTGCACGCGCCGCTCAGGGCATGCGTGGTCGCCATGCGTGTGCTACACGCGCCGCCTCTGTGCGCGTTTTTCGACAACCCGAACTCATTCCAGCTTATTTCCGTGCTATGGATCTATATCTAAGGCTAATCACGCAATTTCCATACCAAAACATAAAGAATTCATATTAAACACATAAAAGATAGACATACAGTGATAATTAAATAATTTCCAAAACAGAATGCGAGGGAATCCAAAGTAATCCGACACAGGGGAGGGTAACCTACCTCTTGAATACGACTTCACTGATCAAAAACGAGATGGAATTTGATATGGGTGGCCAATACCCCTTCCTTTCTTCTCTCTTTTTCTCTTTCTTCCTCTTTCCCCTTTCTCTCCTTCACTTTCACTTTTTTTCCTCTCTGCCGTTTCTCTCTACTCCCCAAACTCTCTTCTCTTTCTTTTTTCCAGTTGTGCGTGTGTGAGGGAGTGAATGGGGGGAGTTTTAATTATTTGGGGGCGGTTAAGAGGGATTTGGGGGAGTGGGGAGGGGATCATGGGTTATGGGTAGTTATTGTTATGATTAATTAATTAATTTCTTTCTTTTTTTAAATTTTAAAATTCTCACTTAATTTAATTAATTATTTTTTATTCCTTTTTTTAAAAACCTACGGTTATAACATCACAACTCAAGACGACAGTCACATTCACAAAGATTTGTCGAGAATTGGGGCATCTTTAAAAAGAATAGTGGAAGAACCAGATGATGTATTAGCGGCAACAGTTTCGGACTCTGAAATACAGATACAAGGAGAAAATACAGATAATCAACAACTGGAAATAACAACGGATATCCGGGATGGAATAGCCACAGAGACTATACAGGCTCCACATGCTTTCAGGGAGGATCTCATAGACTCATCTGATGAACTTCGGCGCCGTATGGATAATCTGGAGGAGTCAGGGAAATCCACAGACCAAGTGATTAAAGAATTAGAGAACACAAATCCAATCACTCGGCGCAGACGCACAAAGCAAGAGATGTTGACATCATATTCACAATTATCTGATAGGGTAACTCGTTCTTCAAACTATCCAACCACCTCCTCCCAATGAATTGCCTCGTATGGAACTTCCGAGGAATTGCTACCTCTTTGTACGCATTTGAAAACAGGTAAACTCACATAAACTGCAATTACTAGTACTTATTGAGCCAATGAAAGACAATACGCACAATATGTGCATACAAAGGCAACTACATTTTTCTCATTCTGAAGCCATATGTCGAGGAAACATATGGATATTCTGGAACCGCAAATCACTCAGATTAGTAACTAGTATATATGAAGATCAATGTTCTCATTTTCAGTTTCAGCTTGTAGGTACGGATATTATTGTATGGTTTACTACGATATATGGCCTGCATACAATCACAGAAAAACGAAGACTATGGATGGCTTTATAGCAGCATTATGATAATTGTTTAAACCCATGGCTAATTGGAGGAGATTTCAATACCTTCTTAACTTTGGAGGAACATGTTGTAGGATCTGCAAGGCACCACTAGAAGGGGAGGGGGTTGAATAGTTAGTGCGGAAAGTGTGGTTTTTAAAATTTGTTTAAAACCAAACAACTCAACTTCTGAAAACAGATTCTGTTTTCAGGAGCAGTTTTAAAACGTTTTTAAAACTAGGTTGTAGGTCTTCAAAAATTCTGAAATTTTGAGAGAACTTAGCCTCAGATGTTATGAGTGTCTCCTAAATATTTCAGATTTAAATTCAACCTTTAACCCCTTCAAAAATTGTTGGTGGTCAGATTGCACGAATCTGCCAGAAACGGTAGACTGTTTTGAGAAATTTATTCATATTTGTATTTAACTCCAATTGCTCTGAAATTTTAACCACGAACCCCTTATACGTTGTATTTAAATGGGTTGAAACAATTTTGAAAAATTCTTTCAGGAAGTTAGTCAAATACACTCAAAGTCTCAACCTTTGCAGGCCTAAAAATCAGACTGCACTAGTCTCAGAACTTTGGATGTTTGAGTGACTTATACTTATCTAAAAGGGTTGAAACTTGTACCAAATTAACCCTAAGACGTGTGGCTATGTTTCTGGAAATTTTCGTAATTTTTGAAAATCGTTTACTATTTTTACGAACGTAAACAAAATGAGTAAACAATGCAGAAACAGAATATAGGTGCTAAAAGTAAATGACACCGAGAATTTTATATTGGTTCGGTTATAAACAACCTACTCCAGTCTTCGAGGAACCCCTTCCTCGGTTCATACTAGTCACACACGCAAGTATACCTTACCACAGGGTTGATGGAGTTACACACAAACTCCAACCCTTTAAAAACCTTGTACGATGAAAACAATTCGCACGAACACCACCACCTAGCAGGATTGAAGATTGATCACACCTTGATCAATCTTTTACAAAGATATAGAGTATGTGGTGGTATATGACAAGCCTATTCAAGAATAAGAATATAAGTACAATAGGCTTTCAAGAAGAAGAAAGAAAGAGAGTGTAGAAGAAGAGAGGGTTGGCGTTTTTGATCACTAAATTTGCAATGCTTGTTCTTGTCTTTAGTTTTGCACTTCTCCTTTCCATTTATGCTTATGGCCGTCCCCCTTAAGTGCTCTCCCCCTCTTGAAAATTATCTTCTAAGTCCTTTGGAGAATGTATGGCATCATTGTGACATGATCTTGCTTACTTGGCACCTTCTCATTGGATGATCATTTAACCTTTGCTTACTTGGCACTTCATGATTGGTTGAATGTTGTCATCATTTGATGACTTGGAAAATCTGAATATTTCACTAAAAGCATGTGCCAAAATCAACATAAATTAGTTGCCATAACTCATAAGATTATCATCCAAATCAAGCATGATAATATTTCTCCAAACAATGGTAAAAAATCGGCCATAATGAACTAGTTAACATGCTGAAATTTCAGCATGTGTTACATAGTGATATAATTCAAATAACTTCCAAAATATTCATTGATTTTTCTTTTAAAATAAATCACCAATTAGTTGCAAATATTTTCATCATTTTGGAAATGAAATTTGGACAATAATAAGGCCATAAAAACGTTCAAGATACATTCCCACACATGCTGAAAAATTTCTGCATGTGTGATATTCAAGATATCACACTTTATGGCTTTGTATCTTATTCAAATTACTTCCATTTCTTCTTCCAATTAACCACATAATTCAAGACATAAAATATGTCTATTTTAGAGATTAAAATTGGCCACCATATAGTGCACATGCTGAAATTTTCAGCATGTGTTACAAATGAGATAAAGTTTAAAACATTACCTTTTGTAGCTTCTTTCTCCAAGTCACCAATCTTGTAAACTTGATTCTTGACTAATCAATATGCCAACAAGGCTCCACATAGGCTCCATCAAGTGTTTTAGGTGTGTATTAACATGTTTAGGCATGTGCTGAATTTTATTTTTGCTAACTTTGTAAAATAGTGCACATTTAATAATACACACATGTTATATTCCAATCAGCCCTTAATTTAATTTTCTAGAACACTTTAAGATGTATTACATATGTAAAAAGTGTCTAGATGTGTGTTGTATTGATGTGGCAAAAATGTTCCATGTGTTGTGTACGTAGAAAACCGAATTTTCGATATTTATCAATTACCCGATTTTTCTCTAATTAAATTCCAACTTTTTGCACATGTTATATATATTATGTTTCAAAATTGAACTTTTTAATCATGTCATTTATATATTTAGCTTGACTTATATGAATGCCTTTACTCGTTTGCTTAATCTGCAAGCCAAGAAAATAGTTAAGTTCACCAACCATAGACATTTCAAATTCGGATTTCATGCAATTTTCAAACTCTTCAACAAGTCTATGTGAGGTAGAACCGAAAATAATGTCATCAACGTAGATTTGAATAATAAGTAAATCCGATTTATCTTGTTTTAAAAATAGTGTGCTATTTATAGTACCTTGTTTAAAATCATTTTCTAAAAGGAAAGTAGCAAAACGATCATACCATGCTCTAGGTGCTTGCTTTAGTCTGTATAGTGCTTTCTTTTGTTTGTACACATGATCGGGATGTTTCAAATCTTCAAAACTGGGTGGTTGCTTCACGTATACCTCTTCTTGTATAAATCTATTTAGGAATGCACTTTTTACGTCCATTTGATACAATTTGAAGTCTTTCATGCAAGCAATGGCAAGTAATAGTCGTATAGCTTCTAAACGTGCTACGGGTGCAAATGTTTCATCGTAGTCAATTCCTTCTTCTTGATTATAGCCTTGTGCTACAAGTCTAGCTTTATTCCTAACGACCTTTCCTTCTTCATTCATTTTATTCCTAAACACCCACTTTGTGCCTATTATGGTCTTATCTTGTGGTCGTGGCACTAAATCCCATACATCATTTCTAACGAATTGATTAAGCTCATCATGCATAGCATCAATCCAAGAAGAATCACTCAAAGCATCATGCACATTTTTGGGTTCAATTTCGGAAATCATAGCATGGAATTGATTTATTTCATCCGAAGTAATTCTTCTACGTGATCGCACGCCGTGAGTGATGTCGCCTATGATGAGATCATGTGGGTGATATCTATGCCATCTTGGTTGATTGTTTTCTATGTTATCATGCATTTCTAAGTGATCATGCATTTCTAGTATGTCATTCATGTCATGCATATCAAATGTACCATCATCTTCATTCAACACAGGTTTCAATTCAAAGTCATCATCATATTCGTTATCTTTATCAATCTCACCAAATTCATTAAACTTCACATGAATAGATTCTATGATTTGTCTAGTGAGAGGATCATAACATCTATATGCTTTTGAATAATAGAATAACCAACAAAGATGCATTCAATTGATTTAGATTCAAATTTATCTAAATTATCTTTTGTATTCAAAACAAAACATTTGCATCCAAACACACAAAAATAGTCAATTTTAGGCATGCGATCATTCAATATCTCATATGGCGTCTTGTTTATTTTCTTTCTTATAGATAGACGATTTACTATGTAGCATGCACAATTTATGGCTTCCGCCCACAGAAATCTAGGCAATTTATTTTCGCATAACATAGTCCTAGCGATTTCTTGTAATGTTCGATTCTTTCTTTCTATTACTCCATTTAATTGTGGAGTTCTAGGTGGCGAAAACTCATGCTTGACTCCTTTTTCTTCACAAAATGAAATCATATCTTTGTTTTTAAATTCACCGCCTCTATCACTTCTTATCTTTTTCACATTGACACTGTATTGATTTTCAAGTTGTTTAATTAATTTCGCAATTTCAATGGCACTATCATCCTTATGTGCAAGAAATAAAGTCCAAGTATAACGAGAAAAATCATCAACAATCACGCATGCATAGTGGCGCCCACCAAGGCTTGTAGTGTGACTAGGACCAAACAAATCAATGTGTAGTAGTTCTAAGACTCTAGTCGTGCTTATTTTATTCTTAGACTTAAGTGACTCACGTGTTTGTTTGCCTTTTATGCAAGATTCACACAACTGAAAGTTGTCTAAATCAAGTGTAGGCAATCCTCGTACTAGGTTCTTTCGTTGGAGTTTTTCTAGTGTGGAAATACCAATGTGTTCTAAACGTCTATGCCATAAATTCACATTGGGTTCATTTGACATAAAGCACTTAACTTTAGCATCTACCATATCATCCATAGAAAGCGTAAAAATGTTACCTTCTCGTTTTCCTTTTAAAACGGTTTCTCCTTTTTATTTATTATGTTGCAGTAAGGATGAGTAAAACACACATTAAAGTCATTGTCAATAAATTGAGAAATGCTAAGAAGATTGTAAGATAAGTTGCTTACCAAATAGACGTTGGAGATTTGAAGAGTGCTTGGATTTCCTATCGTACCTTTTCCGATGATTTTGCCTTCGTTGTTGTCTCCAAATGTCACGGATCCGCCTTTCGTGACCATCTTTGATTTTGTGAACAAGCTCGGGTCACCCGTCATGTGCCTCGAGCAGCCACTGTCAAGGAACCACTTTATAGTTGTATCTTTTGATGTGTGGGCTCCCTGTAATGTGCAAAAATCATTTAGGTACCCTTTTAACTTTGGGTCCTTTCGAGTTAGTTAATCACCTCTTGGTAAAAGTACCTTTTGGTACCCATACTTGGGTGATCCTTCTCGGTCTAGCAAATGGTAAGAATGTAGATGAAGGTGCGATATAGTAGACATGTGGTGAATGCACTTTGGGCCTTTGCCCAAGAACTCCTTTATACTCATTGAATGAAGGACGTTTTTGATATGTCCTTGTGTGTGTGCGTAGTTTGTGGATGATATGAATGTCGTGTATGCATCACTCTTTTCTTTTCATATCTATATGGTACAAAATTGTATTTCACATGATATGAAGAGGAAGTGGGACGTGATAAGGGAAGAGGCGGTTTTTGCGTCATCTTAGATACCATTTGAGGCTTGGGGTGTCTACTTTCTTGGACACAACAAACTTAGTTGGTTTGGTGGATACTTCATTAGTATCAATGTATCCCAAACCCGTGTTATCACTATCATGCTTTTGTGATAAGATAATACGATGCAGCATGTTAGATCCCGTATCAAACTGTTTCATCATTTTCTCTAGGTCTATATTCCTTGATTTCAAATTTGAAATCTCAGATTTCATTTTGTTATTTTGAGTGGTTAATGATGAAATCTCTGTCTTTAATGTAGTAATGATGCATGATGACTCTTTCTTTGAATCGTTTAATTGAGCGACAAGATTCTCGTTAGAAGATTCTAACAGTTTCTTGTCTTCAATTAATCTCTTCTTTTCCTTAGCGAGAGTCTTAGTGAATGTATGCAGTGCTAAATACTGACTAAAAAGATCATCATAAGAAGGCTCAGAGTCAGAGTCAGAATCAGATGATACCTCATTAGATGCTTTGGACACAAAGCATACTTGTGCAGTCTCTTCTTCGGTTTCAGTCTCGGAATTCGATGTATCACTCCAGGTGGAGGCCTTTAGAGCACGTTTCCTTTGCTTGGGTTCTGAGACGAGTCTATTCTTGTTCCGCTCCTTGTCAGGGTATTTATGTGTTTGCTTTTCTTAATTGGGGCAGTCATATGATAAATGTCCAAGTTTGCCACATTCATAACATTTAACATCTTTATCATTTTACTTGTTCTTATTTCTTTTAGTTGTAGTACCCTTATTTTTGTTTCTAAATGACCTTCTCATAAATTTTCTTAAACCTTTAGCCAATAGAATTAGGTCATCGTTATCCGATTCAGAATCACTATCATCTACGTGATCGGAAGAAGTAGAGACGTATTCATTTGATTTAAAAGCAATAACTTTACCTTGTTTAGATGATTCCGATTTCCGTATGTTGAGTTTATTTTCGTACACCTTAAGTGATCCAATTAACTCTTCCATCTTTATTGAGTTTGTTTCTTTTCTTTCTTCTATTGCGGTTACTTTAGGATCCCACTCTAATGGAAGGCTTCGTAAGACTTTCTGTACTTTTTTCCTGTATGGTAAAAGCTTTACCAAGAGACTCAAGAGAATTATAGATGTTAGTCAAACGAAGATCCATATCAACAATAGATTCATAAGGCAATAGTTTAAACGACTCAAGTGTGGACATAAGCATGTTTATCTTTGACTCTTTTACTTGACTCGTGCCATCGTGTTTCATTTCGAGTATCCTCCACATTTCTTGTGAACTAGAACAGTTTGAGACATAACTCGACTCACTCTTACTTAATCCATTTAGGAGCAATTGCATAGCCCTAGCATTCATGCTAAGTTTCTTTTTATCATCACTCGTATATTCTTGTCTAGGTTTAACAACTTCTAGTGTGACTCCGTCTACGGTGGATAACTTAGATGGGATAAAAGGACCATCTTCTATAATCGACCAAAGATCAATATCTATAGCCATAAGAAAAAGCTTCATTCTTAGTTTCCATTGAATAAATGACTCACCGTCAAAAGGAGGAGGCCTTTGGCTCGACATACCTTCTTGCTCGGTTTTGAGATTTGTGGTTGCCATCTCACTGAATCGTTGGATCCTTTGTAGTGAGTGTTCCTGCTCTCTGATACCACTTGTAGGATCTGCAAGGCACCGCTAGAAGGGGGGAGGGTTGAATAGTTGGTGCGGAAAGTGTGGTTTTTAAATTTTTTTTAAACCAAACAACTCAACTTCTGAAAACAGATTCTGTTTTCAGGACAATTTTTAAAACGTTTTTAAAACTAGGTTGTAGGTCTTGAAAAATTATTAAATTTTGAGAGCAATTATCCTCAGATGTTATGAGTCTCTCCTAAAAATTCCAGATTTAAATTCAACCTTTAACCCCTTCAAAAATTGTTGGTGGTCAGATTGCGCAAATCTGCCAAAAACAGTAGACTGTTTTAAAAAATTTATTCCTATTTGTATTTAACTCCATTTGATCTGAAATTTTAACCACTAACCCCTTATATGTTGTATTTAAATGGGTTGAAACAGTTTTGAAAAATGCTTTCAGGAAGTTAGTCAAATACACTCAAAGTCTCAACCTTTGCAGGCCTGAAAATCAGACTGCACTAGTCTCAGAACTTTTGATGTTTGAGTGACTTATACTTATCCAAAAGGGTTGACATTGTGCCAAATTAACCCTAAGACGTGTGGCTATGTTTCTAGAAATTTTCATAATTTTTGAAAATCGTTTACTATTTTTACGAACGTAAACAAAAAGAGTAAACAGTACAGAAACAGAATATAGGTGCTGAAAGTAAATGACACCAAGAATTTTATACTGGTCCGGTTATAAACAACCTACTCCAGTCTTCGAGGAACACCTTCCTCGGTTCACACTAGTCACACACGCAAGTACACCTTACCACATGGTTGATGGAGTTACACACCAACTCCAACACTTCACAAACCTTGTATGATGAATACAATTCGTACGAACACCACCACCTAGCAGGATTGAATATTGATCACACCTTGATCAATCTTTTACAAAGATATAGAGTATGTGGTGGTATATGACAAGCCTATTCAAGAATAAGAATATAAGTACAATAGGCTTTCAAGAAGAAGAAAGAAAGAGAGTGTAGAAGAAGAGAGGGTTGGCGTTTTTTATCACTAAATTTGCAATACTTGTTCTTGTCTTTAGTTTTGCTCTTCTCCTTTCTATTTATGCTTATGGCCGTCCCCCTTAGGTGCTCTCCCCCTCTTGAAAATTATCTTCTAAGTCCTTGGGAGAATGTATGGCATCATTGTGACATGATCTTGCTTACTTGGCACCTTCTCATTGGATGATCATTTAACCTTTGCTTACTTGGCACTTCATGATTGGTTGAATGCTGTCATAATTTGATGACTTGGAAAATCTGAATATTTCACTAAAAGCATGTGCCAAAATCAACATAAATTAGTTGCCATAACTCATAAGATTATCATCCAAATCAAGCAAGATAATATTTCTCCAAAAAATGGTAAAAAATCGGCCATAATGAAGTAGTTAACATGCTGAAATTTCAGCATGTGTTACATATTGACATAATTCAAATAACTTCCAAATTTTCATTGATTTTTCTTTTAAAATAAATCACCAATTAGTTGCAAATATTTTCATCATTTTGGAAATGAAATTTGGACAATAATAAGGCCATAAAAACGTTCAAGATACATTCCCACACATGCTGAAAAATTTGAGCATGTGTGATATTCAAGATATCACACTTTATGGCTTTGTATCTTATTCAAATTACTTCCATTTCTTCTTCCAATTAACCAAATAATTCAAGACATAAAATATGTCTATTTTAGAGATTAAAATCGGCCACCATATAGTGCACATACTGAAATTTTCAGCATGTGTTACAAATGAGATAAAGTTTAAAACATTACCTTTCGTAGCTTCTTTCTCCAAGTCACCAATCTTGTAAACTTGATTCTTGACTAATCAATATGCCAACAAGGCTCTACATAGGCTCCATCAAGTGTGTTAGGCATGCATTAACATGTTTAGACATGTGCTGAATTTTATTTTTGCTAACTTTGTAAAATAGTGCACATTTAATAATACACACATGTTATCTTCCAATTAGCCCTTAATTTAATTTTCTAGAACACTTTAAGATGTATGACATATGTAAAAAGGGTCTAGATACATGTCGTATTGATGTGGCAAAAATGTTCCATGTGTTGTGTACGTTGAAAACCGAATTTTCGATATTTATCGATTACCCGATTTTTCTCTAATTAAATTCCAACTTTTTACACATGTTATATATATTATGTTACACATAATATATATAATGTAAACTTTAATTCTCAGCACTTAGCTGGTCTAAAGTGACGCTATTAACATGTGACAAAATTGAAATTGGAATCTCCACAATTTGGCCTTAATGTGGGGTGATTTGTGTGTGCCAACATGGAATGATTTTATTGCTAGAATTTTCATCATATGCACGAAATTAATAATGATTTTTGAGGTGTAGGGTCTGGCCATCTATTTATGACAAGTACGTGACACATTGGCGAAGTTTTGGTATTCGCCCGATACGACAATTTTTGGTTTAGAACCTTTTACCGTGTCGTATTTAATTTGTCATTGTAGAGAAAAGGAGGTCTGAGTGATTTCAAAATATGTGATTTAAATGAATGACATAAAACGTGCATGATATAAACAAACATGTGCATGATATTGCTTATTACTTGCCTTATTTAGCTCATATATAATGTTGTCGTACTAACGAGCCATGAAGCGTTAAAGCTTACATCATATGGCAAACATTTGTTGTGTTTATACTATTTTCAGGTGCCAACATTAATGAACTAAACTAGTTCATTAAGTGTAGTACTTAGTTAATTAAACTAAGTAGTTCATTAAAGGAAGCTACATTTGGAGAAGGCACAAAGGCAACAAGGCTAAGGAAGGAAAGTTTTCTTCTCCTCCCCTCATTAATATACACGCCATACATTTTTTTTACAAACCTTTATTTGATTAAAATAAAGCCTCACTTATGGCGGAGGAAAACCATATTACATGAATTCAGAGTAGGCAAATAAATGAAATAACGAACTAAGAATTACAGCTCTCCAGTCATATACGATATGCCGCATTAAAACCTTGCTAGGAAAAACCACCCTTGTGGATAAAACCCTAGCGAAGGAAAAAGCGTACATATTTATATGACTATCATCGAAATGCATAGAATCGAAATCTGAGTACAAATGTTTAGATTCGGCGAGGTGGTCGAAATTGTGACCCAGTAGTGTCACCTCCAGTAGTCGCTTCATGTAATAACCAGATATGGGTAGTACACGCCATACATATATATATATATATATATATATATATATTTCAGATTTTTTTAAAAAAGGCACATGCACATGTATTCCAACGTACTACCGACACGTTATATATTTTACGTACGTACGTTAACGTCACACCACTATACTTAACTCATATTTATGAGTATATGAAGGTCTTATATCATATGATATAAGTCATGGTGATGACAAATTAAATACGACACGTTAAAAGGTTCTAAACCGAAAATTGTCGTATCGGGCGAATACCGAAACTTCGATAACGTGTCACGTACTTGCCATAAATAAATGGTCAGCCACTATACTTCAAAAATATGTATTATTTTTGTGCCTATGGTAATATTCTCAGCCAAAAATTCTTTCCATGTTGGCACACACAAATCACCCCACATTAAGGCCAAAATGTGAAGATTCCAATTTTTAATTTTGTCACATGTTAATGGCGCCACTTTAAGACCAGCCAAGTGCTGAGATTTAAAGTATATATTATATATATTATGTGTAACATAATATATATAACATGTGCAAAAGGTTGGAATTTAATTAGAGAAAAATCGGGTAATCGATAAATATCGAAAATTCGATTTTCTACGTACACAATGCATGGAACGTTTTTGGCACATCATACGACACATGTCTAGACAATTTTTACATATGTCATACATCTTAAAGTGTTCTAGAAAATTAAATTAAGGGCTGATTGGAATATAACATGTGTGTATTATTAAATGTGCACTATTTTATAAAGTTAGCAAAAATAAAATTTCAGCACATGCATATACATCATTCACGCCACCTACAGCTGAGATGAATCCTATGTGGAGCCTTGTTGGCATATTGATTGGTCAAGAATTAATCATGCAATGTTGGTGAATTAAAGAAAGAACTACAAATGGTAAGGTTTCAAACTTTGTTACATTTGAAACACATGCTGAAAATTTCAGCATGTTGAAATGTGGCTGGCCGAATTTGTGCATTAAAAGGCATATATTTTGTGTCTTGAACTATGAGATTAATTGGAAGATATTTTGGAAGCATTTTGAATAATTTTTAAAGCCATAAAGTGTGATCTTTTATATATCACATATGCTGAAATTTTTCAGCATGTGTACAATATGTCTTGGCCGAATTTGTGGTCTTAAGGGTGTCCAAATTCATTTCCAATTTAATAAGGATATTTGCCATCAATTGATGAGTTATTTTAAAAAGAAAAATCAAAGAAAAACAGAAGTTATTTGAATTATCCCACTAAGTAACACATGTTGAAATTTCAGCATGTTAACTAGCATTATGGCCGAATTTTTTCCCTTTTTGTGAGAAATTTTGTCTTGTAAAATTTATGTGACAATCTTGTGTATTATGGAAATTATTCTCTGTTGATTTTGGCACATGTTTTGAGTGATATATTCAGATTTTTCCAAGTCATCAATGATGACAACATCCAACCTATCATGAAGTGCCAAGTAAGCAAAGCTTAAATGATCATCCAATGAGAAGATGCCAAGTAAGCAAGACCATGTCACAATGATGTCTTACATTCTCCCAAGGACTTAGAAGATAATTTTCAAGAGGGGGAGAACACCTATGGGGGACGGCCATGTGAGCATAAAAGGAAAGAAAATGAGCAAAAACAAGACAAGCACAAGCATTGCAAAATCAAGTGATCAAAACGCCTAGCCTCTCTTCTTCTGCACTCTCTTTCTTTCTTCTTCTTGAAAGCCTATTGTATTCATATTTTTAATCTTCAATAGGCTTGTTATAGACCACCACATATTCCATATCTTTGTAAAAGATTGATCAAGGTGTGATCAATCTTCATTCTTGCGAGGTGGTGGTGTTCGTGCGAATTGTATTCATCGTACAAGGTTTGTAAAGGGTTGGAGTTAGTGTGTAACTCTATCAACCCTGTGGTAAGGTGTATTGCGTGTGTGTGACTAGTGTGAACCAAGGAAGGTGTTCCTTGAAGACTGGAGTAGGTTGTTTATAACCGAACCAGTATAAAACTCTTGGTGCCATTTACTTTCAGCATTTATTTTCTATCACTGCACAATTTACTCTTTTTGTTTGCGTTTGTAAAAATAGTAAACGACTTTCAAAAATCACGAACATTTTCAGAAACATAGCCCCACGTCTTAGGGTTAATTTGGCACAAGTTTCAACCCTTTTGGATAAGGATAAGTCAATCAAACATCAAAATTTCTGAGACTAGTGCAGTCTGATTTTCAGACTTGCAAAGGTTGGGACTTTGATAGTAATTGACCAACTTCCCAAAAGAATTTTGTAAAACTGTTTCAACCCACTTAAATATAGTATATAAGGAGTTAGTGATTAAAATTTCAGAGCATTTGGACTTACACACAAATAGGAATAAAATTGTCAAAACCAACTACCGTTTCTGGCAGATTCGCGCAATCTGATTACCAACGGTTTTTGAAGGGGTTAAAGGTTGAATTTAAATTTGAAATTTTTAGGGGACCCTCATAACATCTGAGGCTAAGTTCTCTCAAAATTTCAGAATTTTTGGAGACCTATAACCTGGTTTTAAAAACGTTTTAAAACTGGTCCTGAAAACAGAATCTGTTTTTAGAAGTTGAGTTGTTTAGTCTTAAACAAATTTTAAAAACCACACTTTCCGCACCACCTATTAAAACCCCCCCTTCTAGTGGTACCTTGCAGATCCTACAAGTGGTATCAGAGAGCAAGAACACTCACTACAAAGGATCCAACGATTCAGTGAGATGGCAACCACAAATCTCAAAATCGAGCAAGAAGGTATGTCGAGCCAAAGGCCTCCTCTTTTTGACGGTGAGTCGTTTATTCAGTGGAAACTTAGAATGAAGCTCTTTCTTATGGCTATAGACATTGATCTTTGGTCGATAATAGAAGATGGTCCTTTTGTCCCATCTAAGTTATCCACCGTAGACCGAGTCACATTAGAAGTTGTTAAATCTAGACAAGAATATACGAGTGATGATAAAAAGAAACTTAGTATGAATGCTAGAGCTATGCAATTGCTCCTAAATGGATTAAGTAAAAGTGAGTCTAGTTATGTCTCAAACTGCTCGAGTGCACAAGAAATGAAACACGAAGGCACGAGTCAAGTAAAAGAGTCAAAAATAAACATGCTTATGTCCACACTTGAGTCGTTTAAATTGTTGCCTAATGAGTCTATTGTTGATATGGATCTTCGTTTGACTAACATCTACAACTCTCTTGAGTCTCTTGGTAAAGCTTTTACCACGCTAGAAAAGGTACAGAAAGTCTTACGAAGCCTTCCATCCGAGTGGGACCCTAAAATGACCGCAATAGAAGAAAGCAAGGAAACTAAGTCAATAAAGATGGAAGAATTAATCGGATCACTTAAGGTCTATGAGAATAAACTCACCATACGGAAATCAGAATCATCTAAACAAGGTAAAGATATTGCTTTTAAATCAAATGAATACGTCTCCTCTCCTTCCGATCACGTAGATGATAGTGATTCTGAATCGTATAACGATGACCTAATTCTATTGGCTAAAGGCTTAAGAAAATTTATGAGAAGGTCATTTAGAAACAAAAATAAGGGTACTACAACTAAGAGAAATAAGAACAAGTCAAATGATAAATATGTTAAATGTTATGAATGTGGCAAACTTGGACATTTATCATATGACTGCCCCAATAAAGAAAAGAAAACAAACAAATACCCTGACAAGGAGCGGAACAATAATAGACTCGTCACAGAACCCAAACAAAGGAAACGTGCTCTAAAGGTCTCCACTTGGAGTGATACATCGGATTCCGAGACTGAACCGAAGAGGAGACTGCACAAGTATGCTTTGCATCCAAAGCATCTAATGAGGTATCATCTGATTCTGACTCTGACTCTGAACCTTCTTATGATGATCTTTTTAGTCAGTACTTAGAATTGTATAAAATCACTAAGGCTCTCGCTAAGGAAAAGAAACGATTAATTGAAGACAAGAAACTGTTAGATTCTTCTAACGAGAATCTTGTCGCTCAATTAAGCGATTCAAAGAAAGAGTCATCATGTATCATTACTGCATTAGAGACAGAGATTTCATCATTAACCGCTCAAAATAATGAAATGAAATCCGAGATTTCAAGTTTGAAATCCAGGAATACCGATTTAGAGAAAATGATGAAACACCTTGATACGGGATCCAACATGCTGCATCGCATTATATTATCACAAAAGCATGACAGTCACAAAATGGATTTGGGATACGTTGATACTAATGAAGTATCAACCAAACCAACTAAGTTTGTGGTGTCTAAGAAAGTAGACACCCCAAATCCTCAAGTGGCGTCTAAGATGACGCAAAAACCGTCACTTTCCTTATCACGCCCCACTTCCTCTTCATATCATGCGAAATACAACGTCGTACCATATAGATATGAAAAGAAAAGAGTGATGCATACACGGCATTCATTTTATCCACGCACTACGCATACACACACAAGGACATATCAAAAACGTCCTTCATACAATGAGTATAGAGGAGTCCTTGGGCAAAGGCCCAAAATGCATTCACCACATGTCTACTATATCGTACCTTCATCTACATTCTTGCCATTTGATAGACCGAGAAGGATAACCCAAGTATGGGTACCGAAAGGTACTTTTAACAAGAGGTGATTAACTAACTCGAAAGGACCCAAAGTTAAAAGGGTACCTAAATCATTTTTACACATTGCAGGGAACCCACACGGTTCTTTGACAGTGGATGCTCGAGGCACATGACGGGTGACCCGAGCTTGTTCACAAAATTAAAGAAGGTCACAAAAGGCAGATCCGTGACCTTTGGAGACAACAACGAAGGCAAGATCATCGGAAAAGGTACGATTGGAAATCCAATTACTCTCCAAATCTCCAACGTCTTTTTGGTAAGCAACTTATCCTACAATCTTCTTAGCATTTCTCAATTTGTTGACAATGGTTTTAATGTGTGTTTTACTCACCCTTATTGCAATATAATAAATAAAAATTGAAAAACCGTTTTAAAAGGAAAACGAGAAGGTAACATTTTTACGCTTTCTATGGATGATGTGGTAGACGCTAAAGTTAAGTGCTTTATGTCAAATGAACCCAATGTGAATTTATGGCATAGACGTTTAGGACACATTGGTATCTCCATACTAGAAAAACATCAACGAAAGAACCTAGTACGAGGATTGCCTACGCTTGATTTAGACAACTTTCAGTTGTGTGAATCTTGCATAAAAGGCAAACAAACACGTGAGTCACTTAAGCCTAAAAATGAAATAAGCACGACTAGAGTCTTAGAACTATTACATATTGATTTGTTTGGTCCTAGTCGCACTACAAGCATTGGTGGGCGCCACTATGCATGCGTGATTGTTGATGATTTTTCTCGTTACACTTGGACTTTATTTCTTGCACATAAGGATGATAGTGCCATTGAGATTGCGAAATTAATCAAACAGCTTGAAAATCAATACGGTGTAAATGTGAAAAAGATAAGAAGCGATAGAGGCGTTGAGTTTAAAAACAAAGAGATGATTTCATTTTGCGAAGAAAAGGGAATTAAGCATGAGTTTTCGCCACCTAGAACACCACAATTAAATGGAGTAGTAGAAAGAAAGAATCGAACATTACAAGAAATAGCTAGGACTATGTTATGTGAAAATAAATTGCCTAGATTTTTGTGGGCGGAAGCCGTAAATTGTGCATGCTATATAATAAATTGCCTATCTATAAGAAAGAAAATAAACAAGACGTCTTACGAGATATTGAATGATCGCATGCCTAAGATTGACTATTTTCGTGTGTTTGGATGCAAGTGTTTTGTTTTAAATACAAAAGATAATTTAGATAAATTTGAATCTAAATCAATTGAGTGCATTTTTATTGGATATTCTATAAATTCAAAGGCATATAGATGTTATGATCCTCTCACTAGTCAAATCATGGAATCTATTCATGTGAAATTCAATGAATTTGGTGAGATTGATAAAGATAAAGAATATGACGATGACTTTGAATTGAAACCCGTGTTGAATGAAGATGATGGTACATTTGATATGCATGACATAAATGACACACTAGAAATGCATGATCACATAGAAATGCATGATAACATGGAAAATAATCAACCAAGATGGCATAGAGATCACCCACATGATCTCATCATAGGCGACCTCACTCACGGTGTGCGACCACGTAAAAGAATTACTTCGGATAAGATAAATGAATTCCATGCTATGATATCTGAAATTGAACCCAAAAATGTACATGATGCTTTGAGTGATTCTTCTTGGATTGATGCTATGCATGATGAGCTTAATCAATTCGTTAGAAACGATGTATGGGATTTAGTGCCACGACCACAAGATAAGGCTATAATAGGCACAAAGTGGGTGTTTAGGAATAAAATGAATGAAGAAGGAAAGGTCGTTAGGAATAAAGCTAGACTTGTAGCACAAGGCTATAATCAAGAAGAAGGAATTGACTACGATGAAACATTTGCACCCGTAGCACGTTTAGAAGCTATACGACTCTTACTTGCTATTGCTTGCATGAAAGATTTTAAATTGTATCAAATGGACGTAAAAAGTGCATTCCTAAACAGATTTGTACAAGAAGAAGTATACGTGAAGCAACCACCCGGTTTTGAAGATTTGAAACATCCCGATCACGTGTACAAACTAAAGAAGGCGCTATACAGCCTAAAGCAAGCACCTAGAGCATGGTATGATCGTTTTGCTACTTTCCTTTTAGAAAATGATTTTATACGAGGTACTATAGATAGTACACTATTTTTGAAACAAGATAAATCGGATTTACTTATTATCCAAATCTACGTTGATGACATTATTTTCGGTTCTACCTCACATAGACTTGTTGAAGATTTTGAAAATTGCATGAAATCTAAATTTGAAATGTCTATGGTTGATGAACTTAACTATTTTCTTGGCTTGTAGATTAAGCAAACGAGTAAAGGCATTCACATAAGTCAAGCAAAATATGTCAATGACATGATTAAAAAGTTTAACTTTGAAAATTTGAAACCATCCCCCACCCCTATGAGTGTCACTACTAAATTGGACAAAGATGAACATGGTAAAGACGTTGATAATTGCTTATATCGATCTATGATAGGTTCTTTGTTATATTTAACTGCTAGTAGGCCTGACATCATGTTCAGTTTATGCATGTGTGCACGATTTCAGAGTCAACCTAAGGTGTCTCACTATAATGTGGTAAAAAGAGTATTCCGTTATATTAAGCACACGCCCACCTTAGGAATTTGTACGATAAGGATTCCACATTTAACTTACATGCTTATACTTATGCATATTATGGTGGCTGCAAAATAGATAGAAAGAGCACGAGTGGGGCTTGCCAATTTATAGGAAACTCACTCAATTCATGGTTTTCCAAAAAGCAAGCAAGCGTTGCTTTGTCCACTACTGAGGCTGAGTACATGGCACTTAGCCTTTGTTGCACACAGTTGTTGTGGATAAAACAACAACTCTCGGACTTTGGAATTACCGTAAATAGAATTCCTATATATTGTGATAGTATGAGTGCCATTAATTTGTCTAAGAACCCCGTGTTACACTCTAAGGCTAAGCATATAGAAGTACGCTATCACTTTCTTTGTGATCACGTAAACAATGGTGATATCGTCATAGATCACGTACGCACAGAAGCACAAGTAGCGGATATCTTTACAAAAGCCTTAAATCAAGCCACGTATGAATCTCTTTGTTCGAAATTAGGCATGATTCCAGTTGATATGATTTGATTTGACGTGATTTGATTTTCTTTCCTTATTTGCAGGAATCTTTTGATTTACTTTCCAAAATAAAGGGGGAGAGAAAGCATGATTTAAGGGGGAGGGAGACACTAATTGATATTGATTGCACAAATCAAGGGGGAGCCGGACTTGAAATTTGAAATTCAAATTTCAAATTTATGCATGTTTGAAGGGGGAGCGATAGTATTTAAATCATGTGCATAAGTTATTTTGAAAATCATCAAAAGGTGGAGATTGTAGAGAAAAGGGGGTTTGAGTGATTTCAAAATATGTGATTTAAATGAATGACATAAAACGTGCATGATATAAACAAACGTGTGCATGATATTGCTTATTACTTGCCTTATTTAGCTCATATATAATATTGCCGTACTAACAAGCCATGAAGCGTTAAAGCTTACATCATATGACAAATATTTGTTGTGTTTATACTATTTTCAGGTGCCACCATTAATGAACTAAACTAGTTCATTAAGTAAAGTACTTAGTTAATTAAACTAAGTAGTTCATTAAAGGACGCTACATTTGGAGAAGGCACAAAGGCAACAAGGCTAAGGAAGGAAAGTTTTCTTCTCCTCCCCTCAT
>AP025055.1:18228468-18563666 GCA_036186865.1 Eustoma russellianum
TATATATTTTCAGGTTTTTTAAAAAAAAGGCACATGCACATGTATTCCAACGTACTACCGACACGTTATATATTTTACGTACGTACGTTAACATCACACCACTATACTTAACTCATATTTATGAGTATATTCAGGTCTTATATCATATGATATAAGTCATGGTGATGACAAATTAAATACAACACGTTAAAAGGTTCTAAACCGAAAATTGTCATATCGGGCGAATACCGAAACTTCGCTAACGTGTCACGTACTTGCCATAAATAAATGGCCAGCCCCTATACTTCAAAAATATGTATTATTTTCGTGCCTATGATAATATTCTCAGCCAAAAATTCTTTCCATGTTGGCACACACAAATCACCCCACATTAAGGCCAAAATGTGAAGATTCCAATTTTTAATTTTGTCACATGTTAATGGCACCATTTTAAGACCAGCCAAGTGCTGAGATTTAAAGTATATATTATATATATTATGTGTAACATAATATATATAACATGTGCAAAAGGTTGGAATTTAATTAGAGAAAAGATCGGGTAATCGATAAATATCGAAAATTCGATTTTCTACGTACATAATGCATGGAACGTTTTTGACACATCATACGACACGTATCTAGACACTTTTTATATATGTCATACATCTTAAAGTATTCTAGAAAATTAAATTAAGGGCTGATTGAAATATAACATGTGTGTATTATTAAATGTGCACTATTTTACAAAGTTAGCAAAAATAAAATTTCAGCACATGCATATACATCATTCACGCCACCTACAGCTGAGATGAAGCCTATGTGGAGCCTTGTTGGCATATTGATTGGTCAAGAATCAATCATGCAATGTTGGTGAATTAAAGAAAGAAGCTACAAATGGTAAGGTTTTAAACTTTGTTACATTTGAAACATATGCTTAAAATTTTATCATGTTGAAATGTGGCTGGCCGAATTTGTGCATTAAAAGGCATATCTTTTGTGTCTTGAATTGTTGTAACCCAATTAGAGAATCCTTTTTGTACCTAAGGATGAGTTAGTAAACATGTGACAATATACGCTTGCGTTTGAAATTTTAATGATCATTATAAGTATGTCATGAAGAGTACTATGTGTATTACAAGGAAGGATCCAATTTCTCCATGGCTTTGTAAGTTTCGGCCCATAGCCAAGAAAGGCTATTTCTTAAATCCCTATTTAAATATAAACCAACAGAATAAATATGTATAATTTTTTAGGAAAAACAAAAGATGGCTAAAGAAATTACAAAGGCTTAGTTGGGGTCATTAAAGACCCCAACCGCCGGCGGTATTAAGAGGGAAAGGGGGGAGAGGCTAATTAAGAAAAGGGTGGCTAGAAGTTAATGAGGTGTAACCTAACTAGGCCTAAGTAACTAGGGTTAGTCAAAAGAAACCATGATTAGCCTAAATGTAACCTAGGGTTAGGAATTTAATTGAGGTTAAACCCTCACCCACCCCTTTTGCCCAACGGCTAACCTAGCCAAAAGATAAAGAGTTTTTCCCAAAAATACACTTGAGCACTCTCTAGATTTTCCAAACACTCCAAAGTGTCTCAAGAGCAAAAGAACTCCTTCTCTCCATTTCTCTTCCAAACCCACGGCCAAGAAGAGCAACCGAGAGGGATTATGTTATTCCAAGGCTAAAAGACATTAGGTAAGTGTTCTTAGTCTCTTGAGAAGACATTTATATTTTCCTTGAGATGAAACTCATGGTGTGTTTTCTCTTGTTCATAACCGTGACATCCAATGGTCACTAGGCTCAAGTCTCAAGCTTCTAAGGATTCTAAGCTAGAGAAGCTTGGATACCGCTCAAGCCTTTTGGTAAGTCCCCTAGCTTTCAAGGATATATCTTGGTTAAAGGTGTAGACTAACCTTACTCCTTTTTCCTCCTCACCACCGTGGGATGCATGCATAGAGAAGGCAAGAATTCAACTTTTTCAACATCTCACCAAGAAGAGTAAGCAAAAGGCAAGTTGTAGCGCCCCGCTCTCGAGCTCTAACATCGGGAACAGTGCATCCGCCGTATCTCACTAAGAAGAATACAAAGCGTCGAATTAATCTCTTACTTGTCAAAATGACGTAGAAATTTTTTCGCGGAAACGTAAACCATAACATATATTAAACTCCAGTAACCGTCATTACATTGCTAAATAAAAATTCTGGGAATAAAAGTAGTAAAGTAGCATGCGGAAAATCCTCAAAGTATAAATAAGAACAAAGCAGCTGCAGAGTCCCCTCATATCCTAGCTGCAGCTCTCAACCAGCCCACTCTGCTATGTCCATCCCGTCCTCAACGAAGATTTGCTTATAGTCCTCATCCGGATCACCTGGGAAGTAGGGGTGAGTGACAGAAAATCACCCAGTAGATGCCCACCTCAAACTAATACAAAACGTGCATACCGAAATGATATAGCCACATAGCACATAGATATAATATAACCACATAGCACATAAATATAAGATAACACGCATAAGATAAAGTAAATGCGGTAAGTAAAGCACTCCACATAAAAATGCGCAAGTACGTGATGCATGCTCAATCAACGTGTCATACGCAACGAGAATCATGTCATGCAATATGCCCCTACACCTATATGCAATGCATGCCTCTGGGTCCTAAATCCAGCGTCGTGGTCTCTAGCCACCACTTGCCGTTTGGACACCCATGCCCTATAGACGCAATATGTCTCATGACCCCGGTGCCCTACGCCCTATAGACGCAGTATACCTCATGCAATGCACGTGCCATGAATGCAACAACAAAAGTCGCCTGGGGCCCGTACGCCCATCCTCACCATCTTCGGCACTCAATATTTAGTTTAGTAAATTTTAAGAACATTGAAAAGTTGTTATTTAGCATCCCCCTTATTTTTCCTTAGCTTTTATTATTTTGTAGAATTTTCTACTAATTTTCCCTTATTTAATTCCATTTATTACTAATTATTTTTAATTGCTTACATTTATCAAAATTCAGAAATTAAGTGGGAATATTTAATTTTAACCATTTATATTTTCTGTAATTTATTTAGAATTTTCTGATAAATAAATATATTTTTCTAGAATTTTAAACTAATTTTAATTAATTATTTATAATTTATTCATTTCAGAAATTAATTTTCAGATTTTTTTTTATTTTTCCGGTTTGGGCCGGCCTGCTACCTGGTCTGGTCCGCTGGCCATCCGGTCCGGTCCGGCTGCTAGGCCGGTCCAACAGCATTTTCTTTTTTTTTATATTAAATTATATTTCCTTCTAACCTTCATAAAATCTTTGTTTTAACTCCGATTGACCTCAAACCAGTTGCGTTGGACTCGTTATAACGAGACGCAACTTTTGTGAGTGGACACGTCAGCACGTGTCCGGACGCAACGTCAGGGGCCGCGCGTGGGTCCCACGCGCCACCCCCTGAAACGCGTCCGTCAGACCCGTTTTTCGACTTCCAACCAAATCCCAACCTATTCTGGGCTAGATGAACCTATTCTAAGGCCAAAACACAACTTTTAAGAGTCTCCTAATATGAAAATTTTCCACTTTTCAATTTCTTTCAAGGTTATTTTTGGTTCAATCAAATCCTACCACCCAAGTTCAAACACATACAAGCACATTGTAGCAATAAAACAATTACCTCATGCTTTTTTCGAATATAAACAAATACAAATCTACATCTAATACAAATAAAAGCAATGAATCACATAAAATATACCATCAAAGCATGCATGGATTGTACCCATTTGAGGGGGGAAGAGGCTCCTACCTGATTGACACTAAAACGAACAATTTAGACGGATTGAAACTCGGATTTGGAGACCGCGTTAGTCTTCTTCTTCTCTCCTTTTTTATTCTTTTTTTCCCCTCTCTTTTCCTCCCTCTCCCTCACAGCCGTTCTCCTCTCTCTTTTTTTTTTAAAATATGCGTTGCTTTTAGGGTATGGGGGTTGGGGGATTTTATTTTGGTTAGGGAAGATATTTTAGGAATTTGATGGAATAATTTATGGGAATAGGATAAGGTAGTTATCTTGAATGATTTAAATTAGATAATTGTTTTTTATCCTTTCATTTTATCTTTATCCTCTATTATTATTATTATTATTATTATTATTATTATTATTATTATTATTATTATTATTATTATTATTTTAAAAAAATCACGGCTGTAACATCCTACCCACCTTACAAAAAGTTTTGTCCTAGAAACTTGACGTGCCTTATTCGAAGAGCTGTTGATATCTCTCTCGCATCTGCTCCTCGAGCTCCCAGGTCGTCTCGCGCTCAGTGTGATTTGTCCACTGGACTTTAACATAAAGGATGACTCGGTGTCTCAGTACCTGGTTCTAGCGATCTATGATCCTGATATTAGTCTCCTCATAGGTCGTGTTCGGTCGAATTCTTAACGGTGGCGCATCTAAAACATGGCTCGGATCTGGAACATATCTCCTCAACTGAGAAGCATGAAATACGCTGTGAACCTGAGCCAAGATAGGGGGTAATGATAATCGATAGGCCAAGGTACCGACCCTCTCGAGTACCTCATATGGATCAATGTAGCGAGGCATCAGCTTACCCTTCAAACCAAATCGTGAAACCCCCTTCATAGGCAACACTCTCAAGTAAACCTTCTTGCCTACACCGAACTCTAAAGGACGCCTCATTGAATCTGTCCAACTCTTGCTTCTGTCTTGCGCAACCTTGAGCCTATCACGTATCAACTTCACTTTTTTTTTCTAGTCTGTTCGACCAACTTAGGACCGGTTATAGTGCGCTCGCCAACCTCGTCCCAATGAACAGGGGACCTGTACTTACGTCCATAGAGCGCCTCAAAGGGTGCCATGCCGATGGAACTGAGGTGGCTATTGTTGTAGGAGAACTCAATTAACTTGATCATACCGTCCCAGTTCCCCTTAAAGTCTAATACGCACGCTCTCAACATATCCTTTAAAGTCTGAATGGTCCTCTCCGACTGTCCGTCGGTCTGAGGATGAACGCATTGCTCAAACGTAGCTCTGTTCCCAGCCTTCTCTGACAAATTGACCAGAATCGGAACGTGAACCTCGGGTCACGGTCTGAAACAATACTATCTAAAACCCCATGAAGGCTGACAATATCATCGATGTACAGCGTCACCAGTCTCTCCAGGGTCACGTCACTCGGCACAGGTAAAAGTGAGCAGACTTCGTCAATTGGTCAACAATTACTCAGATCATGTCATTGTTGCTTCTTATTTTTAGGAAGCCCTACAACAAAATCCATCGTCATATGCTCTCACTTCCAATCCGGTATCTCCAACGGCAACATCAAACCTCACGGCCTCTGATGCCTGCCTTAACCTGCTGACAAACGAGGCATCTCTCAATGAACTCCGCGATGTTTCTCTTCATCTCACTCCACCAATAATGTTTCTTTAAGTCATTATACATCTTCGTAGCACCTGGATGAATCGTCAATTTCAAATTGTGCGCTTCTTTCAATAGTTCCTTCCTCAGGTCCTCAACATTAGGCACACACAATCTTCCTTGGTACCAGATACTGCCATTGTCACGAATCTAGAAACCCTCAATCAGACTGGTCAACATCCTCTCTCGGATATCTTTGAGCGTCACATCTTCCTTCTGCGCCTCCTTAATCCGCTCAATCAGAGATGGTGTAATAACCAAGGCCGCCAAAATGTTAGCAGTGGAATCAACAAATGTCAATATCAAATTTGGCAATCTCTTTCTCCAGTGGCGTCCGTCTAGCATGATTAGACTTTCTACTCAAGGCATCTGCAACTCGGTTTGCCTTCTCCCAGATGATAACTGATGGTCAGGTCATAGTCTTTCAGTAGCTCAAGCTATATCCTCTGACGCATATTCGACTCTTTCAGTGTGAATAAATACTTCAAGCTCTTATGATCTGTGAAGAATTCGCACTTTACACCGTATAGATAATGGCGCCAAATCTTTAATGCAAACATCACCGCTGCCAGCTCTAGATCATGAGTCGGGGAATTTTGTTCATATTGCTTCAACTGCCTTGAAGCGTATGCACTACCCTATCTCTCTGCATTAACACACACCCTAGCCCATTCTTCAAGGCGTCGCCGTAGATGACAAACCCTTCAGTGTCAGAGGTCTATGCCAATACTGGTGCAGTCGTCAACCTACATAAAACTTTTCTCATACTCGGAGGTCCATTAGGATTTGGTCTTTTTTTTGAGTCAGTCGACTCAGAGGTACTGCGATATTCGAAAATCCCTCCATGAATTAGCGATGATAACTGACAAGGCCAAGAAAACTGCGCACCTCAGTTACATTAGTAGGTCAGAGCCATTCTGTATCTATCTTCTTTGGGTCAACAGAAATGCACTCCTTAGAAATCACGTGTCCTAAGCAAGTCACACTCTCTAACCAGAACTCGCACTCGCTGAACTTTGCATACAATTTTTTCTTCCTAAGAGTCTCCAATACCTCCTGCCGGTGTTCAATATGCGTCTCCTTATCAGGTGAATACACCAAGATGTTGTCGATGAACACTACCACACAATGGTCATACTGCTTCCTGAATACTGTGTTCATCAAGTCCATGAAGGCCGCAAGTGCATTCGTCAGTCCAAAAGGCATCATAAGAAACTCGTTGTGCCCATATCGAGTGTGGAACGCAGTCTTTGCTATGTTTTCTGCCTTAATCCTCAACTGATGGTAGCCTGATCAGAGGTCAATCTTCGAGAATACTCTGGCACCCTTCAACTGATCAAATGGATCGTCGATCATCAGTAGTGGGTATTTATTCTTTATCGTGACCTTATTTAGCTCACGGTAGTCGATACATAACCTTGTATTGTCGTCCTTCTTTTTCACGAACAACACTGGTGCTCCTCAGGAAGAGACACTAGTCTTGATAAAATTCATGTCCAGCAACTCCTGCAACTGCTCCTTAAGCTCTTTTAACTCTAATGGTGCCATCCTGTATGGTGCCTTCGAGATCGGCTCAGCTCCGGGTATGAGGTCGATCTCGAACTCTACTTCCCTACTCGGTGATAAACCTGACAACTCGTCAAGGAAGACATCTTTAAAATTTCGTACCACTGGAATATCCTCAATCGATGGAGTCTCAGCACTGGCATTTAGAACATACACAAGAAAACTCCCGGCTCCTTTCTTAAATGCCCGAGAGGCCTGTGCTGCAGTCATGTAGATTTTTTTTTCTGGATGACTTTTTCAATTTGACATCCCTCTGGAAGATAGTCTCTCGCTTATCCGGTGTCTGCATACTGACCTGTCTCTGACGACAGTCGATGGTAGCACTATATCTTGCCATTAAATACATGCCCAAAATGATGTCGAAATCCTGTATCTGGATCGGGATCAGGGTTGCGGAGAACTCAAGCTCATTAATCTCCAAGTGACATTTCTTGTACTGATAATGGGATACAAGCACCTGGTCGGCGGCGGTTGAACACGATAAATGATCTCAAGATGTTCTGATAGAATACTCATGTTCTTGGCGAATCTCCTGGCAACAAACGAGTGGCTGGCACCTCTATCAAATAGGACATAGGCTGGGACTTTGCTAATTTAACATCTCACCTATAACTACGTCCCCGACCTCCTCTACCTCAGTGTCCGTCATAACATGCACACAAGCGTTGGTCCGCCCCTTTACTTTCTATTGCATCTGACTTGATGATGGAGGGGGTGCTTGAGCTGGTGTATGGCACTCCCTGGAATAGAGTGGTTCTGGTACTCTTCCTTAAACTGGGTCCATGTCGGCGGTGGAGTCAGCCTGCATGTCACACACTGCCACCATTGCTCGGTATCACCCTCTAAGAATGGTACAACCATATCAACCTTCAGGCCATCCAGAACTTGCACCAACCTCAACTGCTTATACATATTCTTGAGCTAGATCTATGCCTGCTCTGGCTGGGTGGTACCCCTGAATGTAGGTATCTGGCAGTTCTGCATCTCCTGGTAGAAAAATCGAAGCCCTTGGAGTGGGGGTGGTGGTGGTGGATGCTTCTGCTACTCCTGCTGGTGAGCCATCTGTACCTACTGTTGGGCCACCAATGTAGTCCGCGTCGCCAAAGTATCTGCAAGGGCCTGAGTAATGGTCCCCTGACCCTGTTGATCATCGCCATCGTGTCCTCCGTTTCCAGCTGGCGGCTCGCGTCGTGGAGGCATTATCCAGAATTTGAGTTCATGAGACGAATACATATTTGTCAATAATAAGTTGAAAGGTGGAACGCGGGTAAATCGATAATTAGACAAGAAAAGCTCACCATCGACACACACCTCCCATGACCCAATCATAACTTAGGTCTAAGATTATCACTTAAATCTACTTTGTTTATTAGATGTAAAATCGTAACTTATGTCTAAGTGTTCTAATTAATCCTGCGTTTCCGAGGCGGATCTGAAGCCTCGGCTCTGATACCACCTGTAGCACCCCACTCCCGAGCTCTAACATCGGGAACAGTGCACCCGCCGTATCTCACTAAGGAGAATACAAAGCGTCGAATCAATCTCTTACTTGTCAAAATGACGTAGAAATTTTTTCGCGGAAACGTAAACCATAACATATATTAAACTCCAGTAATCGTCATTACATTGCTAAATAAAAAATCTGGGAATAAAAGTAGTAAAGTAGTATGCGGAAAATCCTCAAAGTATAAATAAGAACAAAACAGCTACAGAGTTCCCTCATATCCTAGCTGCAGCTCTCAACCAGCCCACTCTGCTATGTTCATCCCGTCCTCAATGAAGATGTGCTTATAGTCCTCATCTGGATCACCTGGAAAGTAGGGGGTGAGTGACAGAAAATCACCCAGTAGATGCCCACCTCAAACCAATACAAAACGTGCATACCGAAATGATATAGCCACATAGCACATAGATACAATATAACCACATAGCACATAAATATAAGATAACACGCATAAGATAAAGTAAATGCGGTAAGTAAAGCACTCCACATAAAAATGCGCAAGTACGTGATGCATGCTCAATCAACGTGTCACACGCAACGAGAATCATGTCATGCAATATGTCCCTAGACCTATATGCAATGCATGCCCCCGGGTCTTAAATCCAGCGTCGTGGTCTGTAGCCACCACTTGCCGTTTGGACACCCACGCCCTATAGACGCAGTATATCTCATGACCCCGGTGCCCTATAGACACAGTAAGTCATCCCGATACCTATGCCCTATAGACGCAGTATACCTCATGCAATGCACGTGCCATGAATGCAACAACAAAAGTCGCCTGGGGCCCGTACATCCATCCTCACCATCTCCGGCACTCAATATTTAGTTTAGTAAATTTTAAGAACATTGAAAAGTTGTTATTTAGCATCCCCCTTATTTTTCCTTAGCTTTTATTAATTTTGTAGAATTTTCTACTAATTTTCCCTTATTTAATTCCATTTATTACTAATTATTTTTAATTACTTACATTTATCAAAATTCAGAAATTAAGTGGGAATAATTTAATTTTAACCTTTTAAATTTCATGTAATTTATTTAGAATTTTCTGATAAATAAATATATTTTTCTAGAATTTTAAACTAATTTTAATTAATTATTTATCGTTTATTCATTTCAGAAATTAATTTTCAGATTTTTTTTATTTTTCCGATTTGGGCCGACCTTCTACCTGGTCCAGTCCGCTGGCCATCCGGTCCGGTCCGGCTGCTAGGCCGGTACAACAACATTTTCCTTTTTTTTATATTAAATTATATTTCCTTCTAATCTTCATAAAATCTTCGTTTTAACTCCAATTGACCTCAAACCAGTTGCGTTGGACTCGTTATAACGAGACACAACTTTTGGGAGTGGACACGTCAGCACGTGTCCGGACGCACAGTCAGGGGCCGCGCATGGGTCCCACGCGCCACCCCCTGAAACGCGTCCGTCAGACCCATTTTTCGACTTCCAACCAAATCCCAACCTATTCTGGGCTAGATGAACCTATTCTAAGGCCAAAACACAACTTTTAAGAGTCTCCTAATATGAAAATTTTCCACTTTTCAATTTCTTTCAAGGTTATTTTTAGTACAATCAAATCCTACCACCCAAGTTCAATAACATACAAGCACATTGTAGCAATAAAACAATTACCTCATGCTTTTTTTGAATATAAACAAATACAAATCTACATCTAATATAAATAAAAGCAATGAATCACATAAAATATACCATCAAAGCATGCATGGATTGTACCCATTTGAGGGGGGAAGAGGCACCTACCTGATTGACATTAAAACGAACAATTTAGACGGATTGGAACTCGGATTTGGAGACCGCGTTAGTCTTCTTCTTCTCTCCTTTTTTTTCTTTTTTCCCCTCTCTTTTCCTCCCTCTCCCTCACAGCCGTTCTCCTCTCTCTTTTTTTTAAAAAATATGCGCTGCTTTTAGGGTATGGGGGTTGGGGGATTTTATTTTGGTTAGGGAAGAGATTTTAGGAATTTGATGGAATAATTTATGGGAATAGGATAAGGTAGTTATCTTGAATGATTTAAATTAGATAATTTTTTTTATCCTTTCATTTTATCTTTATCCTCTATTATCTATTATTATTATTATTATTTAAAAAACAATCACGGCTGTAACACAAGTACACTATACTCTTTATGGTTTAGATGTGAAAGTTGTGCATGAATGGCTAGATATACCTAAGATCTAATCTTAGTTGTAAAATGGTAAGTTGTAAGCCCAAAACTTTCGGCCTAGGACATTTAAATATGTAGGAGTGGAACTTTGCTCCAAAGATGTGTTCTTTGAGGGTTATATGCATATTTATGTGCTAATCTAGGCTTGGATGTGTTAAAGATCCTTCCTTTCATGATGAAAGGCTCACGGTGGAAGGTTAAGGGAGGATGGGTGATTTTACATGAAAAATGTCAATATAGCAAGGAAGTGGGGATAAGTTTTGATTTTGTTGTGTGTTAGGTTTAATATACTCTTGGTTATATCATTTTCTTGCATGCACCAAATAATGAGGCTGTTGGTGAAGGGTGCGTGTGTTCATCTCAAAATTTGTTGCTAAGTGTTGGTGACAAAAATGTGAGCTAAGGACATTTAGGAAGAAAATATGATCACTGGAAAATTCTGGAGCCGGACCGAAATTTAGACTGTTTTGTGAAGCCAGAAAAGGGACCTTAGGAACCTTCAATTCCACTGATTTTTGGTATGCTATTAGTTTTATGTGTTTGTTAGGTGTGAGAGTTGGAATCATATTAAGAAGAGCCACGAGGTTTATTTTTAATGAATTTTCTTCTGAGATTGGTCCTGCTGGAAAAAGTTGCACTGGACAGAATTTAAGTAACGTGTTTGGAAGTCTAAAAATGGGCCTTAGAGGTGTGAAAATCCACTAATTTTCGGTATGACACTAACCCCATGAATAAAGAAGGGGTGGCAGTTGGAATTTTATCAAAATAAGTTGTGGTTTATTTTTAATAAAGTTTCTAGTAAAACGGGTCAAACTGAAATATGCTGGATGGACAGAATTTGTGTCACAATTTGCATGATCTGGAAAAGGGCCTTAGAAAATTGAAATTGGGCTAAAAATTGACAGGATGCTAGCCCAATGAGTTTATTAAATTGGAGAGTTGGAATTTCCAGAAAAAGATTAAAGGATTGTTCACCATGAATTTTATAATAAAATATGGTTATTCCAGAATTCAGATTACCCCGTCTCATGAAAAAGAGCAAACGAGTTCCTTATCGACATTGTAATTCCACAATGCATGCATGGCACTCACTTATAACATTTACGGAGAAGAGCATGTGAACCAATGGGCCTAAAACGTGCATTTTAGTAAGAAACATCTAAGGAGAAGTAGACGCTACTAAGCTGGAAAATTCCAGCATGGCAACCAGACGTGTCTATTTATTTACGTCATGCATTATGCCGTCATTTGCACGATACATGTCATTGCATTGCATCATCGTCACATACATGATTTACAGCATGTCTTTTTATAAGAAAGAAAGATGAAAAGTGTTTTCAAATGACAATTTTGTTTTGAATGATTCCCCACCGGTACCGTGTGTGAGTATGAACTTGGCCAGTATGAACCCGAGCAGATCCGGGTTAAGCGATCTGACAGAATGACCGTGCCGGCCCAGAAAATAATAGGCCTGATGATGAGAATGATGATGATGACCATGCGGGCTCAGAAAAGAATAGACCCGGCAAGTATGATGACGTTACCGTTCTGAATCCGGGGATAATCGATTCGAAGGGAAGAAGTTACCGCCTCAGATCCAGGAAGATAGATCTGAACACTCTATTGTTTTACGATGATGATGATTTTAAAGACAGCATGAAAGATCACATTTCATTTTATCGCGATGCATTTACACGTACACATGCATGCTTATTACCTTCATGTAGCAACTCGTGAGATTCAAGTTATGACGACTCTGTAGACCCTAAGTGATGATTCTTTTTGGGTTATTCAATACAAGTTTAAGGTCTCTTAATGTTATACTTTGCTTCGAGTGGTGATTTTTACTTAAGTTATGATCTTGTTACATTAAGCGATGATCTTTATCGAATATTGGTCGAAGGACAGGTATGCTTCTAAACCAAACTTTTTGGGAATCGGTTCTTGTTCGCACTTTCCATTTAACTCATGATTATTATAGTATACTTGCTGGTGACATTGTCACTCACCCTATTTTTCTCTCCAGAGGTGGCAGGAGACAAAGTAGAGTGGATTGATGATGAACCTAGGGTTCCCTACCCGTGAGTGCACTGGAGGATGGCCAGGATTAGAAGACCGAACTTGCCAGCTTTAAGGAAATGACTGAGTTGTGTAAAGGATTTGGAAAACAATTTACTTTTGTCGCTTTCTGCTACATTGATGTGGGTTGTAAACTTTAAGTGGTTGTGATGACGTTTTAATTTAAAGTTTCAAATTCTGCCACGGTTTTGCTTATTTGTTGCGCGTAAGCACGAAAATCCATGCATTGCTATCATGGATCACGATGCGTATGGATGACACCTAGTAATCTCCTTAGTGAAGTACGGCGGGTGCACTGACTTCGGCGGGGCCGGGATGCGGGGCGCCACAGGTGGTATCAGAGCAAAGGCTCCAGATCCGGGCAGAATATAGAACTAAGTTATGACTATAGTCGACTAAGTTTGATCTTAGACCTAAGAATCGATCTTAAATGAGAGTTGACATTAGTATAGAACGACTTCGACCAACAACTTAGGGCACGGCCCCATGATATGCCCCAACTAATGACCTGTCGTAAATTCGAATAATAATGTATATACGCATATGTTCTTCCGATACGCCAAATTAAATTTTGTTACTAGTTGTGACGTTCCTGTATTGAATAAAGTCGACACTGCGTGCTGCAGATGGTGCGACCCAGAGGGAGACCAGCCAGAGCTAGGCCCGAGGTGCAAGAGCCTATCCCACCTCCACTCGCTCAGGCCCCTCCACCTCCACCGCCTCAAGGCCAAAATCCACCGCCAGTTCAGAACATCCCTCCACCACAAGGACCTTTTCCACCTATGATGCCAGACATCAACGCTTTTCAGAACTTTTGCCAAACGGTTACACAAATTGGGCAAGTGATGCTCTAGCAGAATAATCCTCAACCTCACGAGCCGATTATAGATGCTCAGTATTACTTTGAGAAGTTGAAAAGAGCCAATGTTCCGCCGTTTGAAGGAAAGTCAGATTCTGATATGGCTGAAAAATGGCTTGATGAGGTGGAAAATTGCTTCGAACTAATTAGAGCCCCAGAAGAAGTAAAGACTCAAGCAGTTAGACCCTTTCTGTTAGGAGAGGCCAACCAATGGTGGAAGGCCAATCTACAAGCTTTACCAAGACCAATTCCCTGGGAAAGGTTCCTCCAAGAATTTAACAAGTTCTACATACCCCCTTCAGTCAAACTACAGAAAAGACATGAATTCGAATCCCTGATACAAGAGTCTGGAATGACGGTTGCCGACTACGCCAACAAATTTATAGCTCTGGGAAGATTCCAACCATCCACTATGAACGATGAAGAAACAAAGATGTTGAAATTCGAGGGAGGACTGAACCCTAGAATCCGAACACGGCTGGTTAATGCCAACCCAGCAAACTTTGGTGCCCTTCTAGATGCCTGTTATAGAATTGAAAGAGATATCATCCGCCGGGACGAGTTTAGCCAAAAGAGGGGAAGGGAGACATCCGGAAGCACAGGACCCCGTAAAACCGCCAAGCAAAACACAAGGGGGCCAGGGCGTCAAGGGAAGAACCGATTTCAACGCCGCTCCCAGAAAAACCAATCACAGAATCAGGGACAACAATCTGCCATTCCAAAATGCATTCATTGTGGTAAGTTCCATGTAGGAGAATGTTATATCCAGGCTGGGAAATGTTTCAGATGCGGTCAGACTGGGCACATCCAAAAAGGACTGTCAAAACAAAGGGACCACCTGCTTTGGATGCGGGAAAACAGGACATATGGCCAGAGAGTGTCCTGAGAAGGGAGCCCAGCAACAACAACAGCCACCAAAACCTCAGCGTCAGCGTACCAACGCACGAGTCCATGCTATGACTGACGCAGCTGTTGAGGAAGCTGACAATGTGGTAACAGGTATTTTCCGGAAACCGTACTCCTTTTCTTTTACAAGTCGTTATCTTATGGTTGCTTAGTAAGAACTATATGATTCAGGAGTTATACTAGTATGTTCAATACCTGCCAACGTACTATTTGACAGTGGCGCCAGCCACTCTTTCATATCCAAGAGATTCGCAAAGAATATTGAGAAAGACCCAACCCATAGTGATGCACCTTATAGAATCCAAGCAGCTGGGGAACAGGTGCTTGTAGCTCACCATGTGTTCAAAAATTGTGAACTTGAGTTTAATAACTATCGGTTTGATACCGATTTGATTTCCATACCCATGACAGACTTCGATGTATTTCTTGGAATGGACTGGCTCTCCAAGAACTATGCCAACATCGATTGTAGTGAAAAACAAGTTACCTTTAAGGACCCCACACATAAAGACGTAACCTTTCAAGGGGGATCAAAGTTACGAAAGAATCCTAAGAACATTTATGTAAATGCAATTCGCGCCAGTAAAGCTTTAAAGAAAGGGCATCAAGGATATTTCGTCTATGCTATAAACACTGATCAAGCACCCACGGACTTAACCCAAGTTCCAGTAGTCCGAGAATGTCCGGAAGTTTTTCCAGAAGAATTGCCAGGCCTTCCCCCGGAGCGGGAAATAGCTTTTGAGATCAACCTGATTCCAGGAGCTGAGCCAATATCGAAGGCTCCCTACAGAATGGCCCCCGCAGAACTGAAAGAGCTGAAGGAGCAGTTACGTGAGTTATTGGAAAAGAAGCTGATACGCCCAAGTGTTTCACCTTCTGGAGCTCCGGTACTGTTCGTCAAAAAGAAGGACGGACGTATGCGATTATGTATTGACTATAGAGAGCTCAATAAAATCACCATAAAGAATAAGTACCCCTTGCCAAGGATCGACGACTTGTTCGATCAGCTTTGGGTAAGTGAACAAAACATTTTATTTTAGTAATAAGTTTCTTATGAACCCTACCTAAAGGTATCATGATCAGGGGGCAAGAATTTTAAGTAAGATTGATCTTCGCTCAGGATACTTCCAGTTGAAGATCAAGGTTGAAGACGTCCACAAAACTGCATTCAGGACCCGTTACGGACATTACGAATTCCTAGTAATGACGTTCGGACTGACCAATGCGCCTGCCGCATTCATGGATCTAATGAACCGAGTTTTTCAGGATCAATTAGACAAATTCGTCGTAGTCTTCATAGACGACATCTTGATATATTCACCAGATGAAGAGACCCATGCAGCCCATCCAAGGATTGCTCTGGACATTCTACGAAGGAAGCAACTGTATGCAAAGTTCAATAAGTGCGAATTCTGGCTACGAAGTGTAGCCTTCCTAGGGCATGTGATATCCGAAGAGGGGATATCAGTAGATCCCAAGAAAATCGAAGCAATCACGGAGTGGCCCAGACCGACAAATGTTACGGAGGTAGGAAGTTTTCTCGGTCTCGCAGGTTACTATCGAAAGTTCGTAGAAGGATTCTCTCGGATTGCTATGCCTATGACCCGCTTAATCCAGAAGAAAACCAAGTTCGAATGGACCTCAGACTGCGAGAATAGCTTTACTGAATTGAAGAAGAAACTGACCTCTGCCCCATTCCTAGCACAGCCCATTCCCGGAGAAAACTTTGTGGTGTATAGTGATGCCTCTAAGAACGGATTAGGATGTATACTAATGCAAAAGGATCGAGTAATTGCATATGCATCCCGAAAGTTAAAACCCTTTGAACAAAACTATCCAGTACACGACCTTGAGTTGGCAGTTGTGGTCTTCGCACTAAAAATATGGAGGCACTATTTGTACGGCGAAAAGTGCGAAATTTTCACAAACCACAAAAGTCTCAAATACCTATTCACCCAAAAAAAAGCTGAATATGCGACAACGAAGATGGCTAGAATTAATAAAGGACTATGACCTATCAATCCAATATCACCCGGGAAGAGCCAATAAAGTGGCAGATGCATTAAGTAGAAAAACAAGCCACCCACACCAACCACCTTTGCAGCGTGACATGGAAGAATTTGATCTAGAGGAAGTCGATTCTATTGAGGGTATGCTCGCAAAGTTGATGATAACTCCTTCACTAATAGACAGAATTAAAGCGGAGCAAGAAAAGGATGAAACCCTAAGGAAGATAAAGGACCAAGCACAAACAAACCCCATTGGAGAATTTAAGGTTCGAGACGACAACCGTCTGTGGTTTCAAGAAAGATTATGCGTACCAAATAACGAAGACATTTTGAACGAAGTTCTTAAGGAGGCACATAACTCGCGATTATCCATCCACCCTGGAGCCAATAAAATGTACCAAGATTTGAAACAACGATTCTGGTGGAGAGGCATGAAAAGACAGATTGCAGAATTTGTGGAAAAATGCCTCGTGTGCCAGAAGGTGAAAGCAGAACACCAGAAACCCGCAGGATTGCTGCAGCCTCTTGAAGTTCCCGAATGGAAATGGGACCACATTTCTATGGATTTTGTTACTGACCTGTCTAGAACGAAAAACGGTTGCGATGCCATTTGGATGGTCGTTGATCGTCTAACCAAGTCCGCCCATTTCATGGCTATGACAATCAAGGCTCCAATGGAAAAGTTGGCTACGATGTACGTAGAACAAATTGTAAGTCTTCATGGAGTACCCCTAAGTATCGTGTGTGATCGCGACCCTCGTTTCACATCACGATTCTGGACAGCTTTTCAGAAAACAATGGTTACTGAAATTCACATGAGCTCGGCATTTCATCCCCAAACGGATGGTCAATCAGAAAGAACTATTCAGACACTGGAAGACATGTTGCGATCTTGCACACTCAATTTTGGGAAAAGCTGGGATCGAAGTCTCAAACTAGTAGAATTTTCATATAACAACAGCTACCATCGATCTATAGGGATGGCCCCGTACAAAGCATTCTATGGAAGGAAGTGCCGATCTCCTCTTTATTGGGATGAAATAGGAGACAAGATTCTCACTGGACCCGACCTAGTAGAGCAAGCTCGAGAGAAAATAAAAATTATAAAGCAAAAGTTACAAGCGGCCCAAGATAGAAGCAAGGTCAGGGCAGATGAGAAGCGGCGACCTTTAGAATTTCAAGATGGAGAAAAAGTGTTTCTAAAAGTGTCGCCAACCAAGGGAATTAAAAGATTTGGTATTAAAGGGAAGTTGAGCCCAAGATTTATTGGGCCATACGAGGTTCTTGAAAGAATTGGAAAAGTGGCCTATCGACTCGCTCTACCGCCCACCCTATCTCAAATCCATGACGTGTTTCATGTCTCTCAACTGCGACGATATGTACACGATCCTAGTCATGTCATAAAAGATCAACCTTTGAAGCTGGAAGCTGACACGGCCTATGTGGAAGAACCAGAAAAGATAGTCGATCGTAAGGAAAAGGTGCTAAGGAAACGAACTATACCAATGGTTAAGGTACAATGGAAGAACCATTCTGTGGATGAGTCTACCTGGGAACTAGAAGAGGACATGAAAAATTTGTACCCTCACCTCTTTGGTTAGCACTTTCAAGTTTCGAGGACGAAACTTATAATAAGGGGGGGAGAATGTTGTAACCCAATTAGAGAATCCTTCTTGTACCTAAGGATGAGTTAGTAAACATGTGACAATATACGCTTGCGTTTGAAATTTCAATGATCATTATAAGTATGTCATGAAGAGTACTATGTGTATTACAAGGAAGGATCCAATTTCTCCATGACTTTGTAAGTTTCGGCCCATAGCCAAGAAAGGCTATTTCTTAAATCCCTATTTAAATATAAACCAATAGAATAAATATGTATCATTTTTTTAGGAAAAACAAAAGATGGCTAAAGAAATTACAAAGGCTTAGTTGGGGTCATTAAAGACCCCAACCGCCGGCGGTATTAAGAGGGAAAGGGGAGAGAGGCTAATTAAGAAAAGGGTGGCTAGAAGTTAATGAGGTGTAACCTAACTAGGCCTAAGTAACTAAGGTTAGTCAAAAAAAAACCATGATTAGCCTAAAAGTAACCTAGGGTTAGGAATTTAATTGAGGTTAAACCCTCACCCACACCTTTTGCCCAACGGCTAACCTAGCCAAAAGAAGAAGAGTTTTTCCCTCAAAATACACTTGAGCAGTATCTAGATTTTTCAAACACTCCAAAGTGTCTCAAGAGCAAAAGAACTCCTTCTCTCCCTTTCTCTTCCAAACCCACGGCCAAGAAGAGCAACCAAGAGGGATTAGGTTATTCCAAGGCTAAAAGACATTAGGTAAGTGTTCTTGGTCTCTTGAGAAGACATTTACATTTTTCTTGAGATGAAACTCATGGTGTGTTTTCTCTTGTTCATAACCGTGACCTCCAATGGTCACTAGGCTCAAGTCTCAAGCTTCTAAGGATTCTAAGCTAGAGAAGCTTGGATACCCCTCAAGCCTTTTGGTAAGTCCCCTAGCTTTTAAGGATATATCTTGGTTAAAGGTGTAGACTAACCTTACTCCTTTTTCCTCCTCACCACCGTGGGATGCAGGCATAGAGAAGACAAGAATTCAACTTTTTCAACATCTCACCAAGAAGAGTAAGCAAAAGGCAAGTACACTATACTCTTTATGGTATAGATGTAAAAATGTGTGCATGAATGGCTAGATATACCTAAGATCTAATCTTAGTTGTAAAATGGTAAGTTGTAAGCCCAAAACTTTCGGCCTAGGACATTTAAATATATAGGAGTGGAACTTTGCTCCAAAGATGTGTTCTTTGAGGGTTATATGCATATTTATGTGCTAATCTAGGCTTGGATGTGTTAAAGATCCTTCCTTTCATGATGAAAGGCTCACGGTGGAAGGTTAAGGGAGGATGGGTGATTTTACATGAAAAATGTCAATATAGCAAGGAAGTGGGGATAAGTTTTGATTTTGTTGTGTGTTAGGTTTAATATACTCTTGGTTATATCATTTTCTTGCATGCACCAAATAATGAGGCTGTTGGTGAAGGGTGCGTGTGTTCATCTCAAAATTTGTTGCTAAGTGTTGGTGACAAAAATGTGAGCTAAGGACATTTAGGAAGAAAATATGATCACTGGAAAATTCTGGAGCCGGACCGAAATTTAGACTGTTTTGTGAAGCCAGAAAAGGGACCTTAGGAACCTTCAATTCCACTGATTTTTGGTATGCTATTAGTTTTATGTGTTTGTTAGGTGTGAGAGTTGGAATCATATTAAGAAGAGCCACGAGGTTTATTTTTAATGAATTTTCTTCTGAGATTGGTCCTGCTGGAAAAAGTTGCACTGGACAGAATTTAAGTAACGTGTTTGGAAGTCTAAAAATGGGCCTTAGAGGTGTGTAAATCCACTAATTTTCGGTATGACACTAACCCCATGAATAAAGAAGGGGTGGAAGTTGGAATTTTGTCAAAATAAGTAATGGTTTATTTTTAATAATTTTTCTAATAAAATGGGTAAAACTGAAATATGCTGGATGGACAGAATTTGTGTCACAATTTGCATGATCTGGAAAAGGGCCTTAGGAAATTGAAATTGGGCTAAAAATTGACAGGATGCTAGCCCAATGAGTTTATTAAATTGGAGAGTTGGAATTTCCAGAAAAAGATTAAAGGATTGTTCACCATGAATTTTATAATAAAATATGGTTATTCCAGAATTCAAATTACCCCGTCTCATGAAAAATAGCAAACGAGTTCCTTATCGACATTTTAATTCCACAATGCATGCATGGCACTCACTTATGACATTTACGGAGAAGAGCATGTGAAGCAATGGGCCTAAAACGTGCATTTTAGTAAGAAACTTCTAAGGAGAAGTAGACGCTCTAAGCTGGAAAATTCCAGCATGGCAACCAGACGTGTCTATTCATTTACGTCATGCATTATGCCATCATTTGCACGATACATGTCATTGCATTGCATCATCGTCGCGTACATGATTTACAGCATGTCTTTTTATAAGAAAGAAAGATGAAAAGTGTTTTCAAATGACAATTTCGTTTTGAATGATTCCCCACCGGTACCGTGTGTGAGTATGAACTTGGCCAGTATGAACCCGAGCAGATCCGGGTTAAGCGATCTGACAGAATGACCGTGCAGGCCCGGAAAATAATAGGCCTGATGATGAGAATGATGATGATGACCGTGCGGGCCCGGAAAAGAATAGACCCGGCAAGTATGATAACGTTACCGTTCCTAATCCGGGGATAATAGATTCGAAGGGAAGAAGTTACCGCCTCAGATCCGGGAAGATAGATCTAAACACTCTATTGTTTTACGATGATGATGATTTTAAAGACAGCATGAAAGATCACATTTCATTTTATCGTGATGCATTTACACGTACACATGCATGCTTATTACCTTCATGTAGCAACTCGTGAGATTCAAGTTGTGACGACTCTGTAGACCCTAAGTGATGATTCTTTTTGGGTTATTCAATACAAGTTTAAGGTCTCTTAATGTTATACTTTGCTTCGAGTGGTGATTTTTACTTAAGTTATGATCTTGTTACATTAAGCGATGATCTTTATCGAATATTGGTCGAAGGACAGGTATGTTTCTAAACCAAACTTTTTGGGAATCGATTCTTGTTCGCACTTTCCATTTAATTCATGATTATTATAGTATACTTGCTGGTGACATTGTCACTCACCCTATTTTTCTCTCCAGAGGTGGCAGGAGACAAAGTAGAGTGGATTGATGATGAAACTAGGGTTCCCTACTCGTGAGTGCACTGGAGGATGGCCAGGATTAGAAGACCGAACTTGCCAGCTTTAAGGAAATGACTGAGTTGTGTAAAGGAGTTGGAAAACAATTTACTTTTGTCACTTTCTGCTACATTGATGTGGGTTGTAAACTTTAAGTGGTTGTGATGACGTTTTAATTTGAAGTTTCAAATTCTGCCACGGTTTCGCTTATTTGTTGCGCGTAAGCACGAAAATCCATGCATTGCTATCATGGATCACGACGCGTATGGATGACGCCTAGTACTCTCCTTAGTGAAGTACGGCGGGTGCACCGACTTCGGCGGGGCCGGGGTGCGGGGCGCCACATGAATTATGAGATTAATTGGAAGATATTTTGGAAGCATTTTGAATAATTTTCAAAGCCATAAAGTGTGATCTTTTATATATCACACATGCTGAAATTTTTCAGCATGTGTACAATATGTCTTGGCCGAATTTGTGGTCTTAAGGGTGTCCAAATTCATTTCCGATTTAATAAGGATATTTGCCATCAATTGATGAGTTATTTTAAAAAGAAAAATCAAATAAAAATGGAAGGTATTTGAATTATCCCACTAAGTAACACATGCTGAAATTTCAGCATGTTAACTAGCATTATGGCCAAATTTTTTCCCTTTTTGTGAGAAATTTTGTCTTGCAAAATTTATGTGACAATCTTGTGTATTATGGAAATTATTCTATGTTGATTTTGGCACATGTTTTGAGTGATATATTCAGATTTTTCCAAGTCATCAATGATGACAACATCCAACCTATCATGAAGTGCCAAGTAAGCAAAGCTTAAATGATCATCCAATGAGAAGATGCCAAGTAAGCAAGATCATGTCACAATGATGTCTTACATTCTCTCAAGGACTTAGAAGATAATTTTCAAGGGGGGGAGAACACCTAGGCGGGGCGGCCATATGAGCATAAAAGGAAAGAAGATGAGAAAAAACAAGACAAGCACAAGCATTGCAAAATCAAGTGATCAAAACGCCTAGCCTCTCTTCTTCTACACTCTCTTTCTTTCTTCTTCCTGAAAGCCTATTGTATTCATATTTTCAATCTTGAATAGGCTTGTTATAGACCACCACATATTCCATATCTTTGTAAAAGATTGATCAAGGTGTGATCAATCTTCATTCTTGCGAGGTGGTGGTGTTCGTGCGAATTGTATTCATCGTACAAGGTTTGTAAAGGGTTGGAGTTAGTGTGTAACTCTATCAACCCTGTGGTAAGGTGTATTGCGTGTGTGTGACTAGTGTGAACCAAGGAAGGTGTTCCTTGAAGACTAGAGTAGGTTGTTTATAACCGAACCAGTATAAAACTCTTGGTGCCATTTACTTTCAGCATTTATTTTCTTTCACTGCACAGTTTACTCTTTTTGTTTGCATTCGTAAAAATAGTAAACGACTTTCAAAAATCACAAAAATTTCCAGAAACATAGCCCCACGTCTTAGAGTTAATTTTGCACAAGTTTCAACCCTTTTGGATAAGGATAAGTCGATCAAACATCAAAAGTTCTGAGACTAGTGCAGTCTGATTTTTAGACTTGCAAAGGTTGGGACTTTGATAGTAATTGACCAACTTCCCAAAAGAATTTTGCAAAACTGCTTCAACCCACTTAAATATAGTATATAAGGAGTTAGTGATTAAAATTTCAGAGCATTTGGACTTACACACAAATAGGAATAAAATTTTCAAAACCATCTACCATTTCTGGCAGATTCGTGCAATCTAATTACCAACGGTTTTTGAAGGGGTTAAAGGTTGAATTTAAATTTGAAATTTTTAGGGGACCCTCATAACATCTGAGGCTAAGTTCTATCAAAATTTCAGAATTTTTGGAGACCTATAACCTGGTTTTAAAAACGTTTTAAAACTGGTCCTGAAAACAGAATCTGTTTTCAGAAGTTGAGTTGTTTAGTCTTAAACAAATTTTAAAAACCACACTTTCCGCACCACCTATTCAACCCTCCCTTCTAGTGGTGCCTTGCAGATCCTACAGTCATTACCATGACTTATATCATATGATATAAGACCTGAATATACTCATAAATATGAGTTAAGTATGATGGTGTGACGTTAACGTACGTACGTAAAATATATAACGTGTCGGTAGTACGTTGGAATACATGTGTATGTGCTTTTTTAAAAAAATCAGAAAATATATATTTATATATATGTGTAGGCATGCCATATGTAGTAAATGGGGAGGAGGAGACTTTCCTTTCTTAGTCTTGTTGCCTTTGTGCCTTGTCCAAATGTAGCTTCCTTTAATGAACTACTTAGTTTAATTAACTAAGTACTTCACTTAATGAACTAGTTTAGCTCATTAATGGTGGCACCTGAAAATAGTATAAACACAACAAATGTTTGCCATATGATGTAAGTTTTAACGCTTCATGGCTCGTTAGGCAACATTATATATGACCTAAATAAGGCAAGTAATAAGCAATATATCATGCACACGTTTATATCATGCACACGTTTTTTGTCATGCTCATTTAAATCACATATTTTGAAATCACTCAAACCCCTTTTTCTCTACACATGTTGGCCTCTCTAATCCATCTATTTCTACACCGGAAGATCTTAATAATTGTGTGACATACTGCTCTTTAATAGATTTGCCCTACGACGGCCCTATGTATACTTGGGCAACCGGTAGAGGATTGGGTATCGTTACACGCTGACTGGATCGTATGTTATGCTTAGAATATTTTCATAGTTTGTTTCAAAATCTACGAGTTCGACATTTACCATGTCTAACATCGGATCATGCGCCTCTATTATTGATGTATACAGAATGAATTTGCTGGCCCTGAATCCTTTCGCTTTCAAAACATGTGGACTGAACATGCGGAATTTTTCATATTTGTTAAAACAGCCTGGAGTTCTTATCCAACAGTAGGCGGTATGCGCTACAATAATCTACATTAGCTTAAAAAAGATTTGAGAGATTGGAACAAAAATGTGTATGGAAATGTCTTTGATCATCTCTATAATGCAGAACAAGAACTCCAGCGATGGGAAACACAGTTTGATCACAATCCAACACCAGAAAATCGCATGCATTACCATGCAGCACGGGCGAAATATAAGATTGCAGAACGAAATAGACATATATACTGGGCACAAAAAGCTAGAGTAAAATAGTTATCTGAAGGTGATGCCAACACATCTTAATTTCATAACATTGTCAAGGATAGGCACTCTCGTCAAACAATCACATCTATCCGACATCCTGATGGTAGTATATGTGATGCACAATCATCTATACAACAAGCTGCGGTATCGTTCTATACTCAGTTGTTTTCAGCAGAACACATTTCAGAGAATAGTGATATTTTGGATTACATACCGAGGCTGGTTACTGATTCGGATAATCATACATTGGTAGGATTGCCAACAATCAACGAGGTCAAATAAGCTGTGTGGCTATTAGATTCTAATAATGCTCCAGGACTGGATGGATACAACGGTCACTTTTTCCGATCATGTTGGGACATAGTCAAACAAGATTTGCATAAGGCCATGCAGGAATTTTTCCTAGGTATTCCTATACCCAGAGCAATGGGAAGTCAATTCATTACGGTGTTACCAAAGGTGCCCAATCCTCGAACATTCTCAGATTTTAGGCCCATCAGTTTGGCCAATTTTGTCTCAAAGGTGGCTACACAAAACATATCTTCTAGGATGCAATCGCTATTGCCAAAAATAATATCTCTAGAGCAAGCAGGATTTATCAAAGGAAGGGATATATCGGACCAGATTATAATGGCTCGAGAGATGATACATATACTGGAAAACAAGGTAAGAGGATTGAATGTAGTGATTAAACTGGACATTTCTTTCAAGGCTCCTCACAAAATTGGGTTTTGCAACTCGTTTCACTAATCTTATTTTTCATCATTTAAATGGAATATATTTATCAGTTTTGATAAATAGGGTTCCATCTGGTTTGTTCAAGCCATCGCGAGGGGTTAAACAAGGTGACCCATTATCTCCAACATTATTCATTTTGGCCTCAGAAGCATTCTCAAGGGGATTGAACAAATTGACTGAGACAGGCGCCATACAATATTTTAACACAGGAAGAGCTCGTCCAAGGATTACGCACCTTGCATTCGCATACAATTTGCTAGTGTTTATAAATGGAGGCTTAGTAAACTTAAGGAGATTTCGAAGATTCTTACAGTCATATCAAAGCGCATAGGACCAAGCAGTAAATTTTCAGAAGAGCCATTTTGTCCCAGCATCCTATGTATCTAGCGCATCAATACACCGGATGGAAACTAAATTGCAAATGACAGCGATTTCATTGCCCATCAAATACTTGGGTGTTCAATTACATCGGGGCAAAGAAAGAGCTGTTCACTTCTCAAGTTTAATATCATCTTTTCAGGCCAAGCTTAATATGTGGCAGAATAAATTTCGGAATCATGTAGGTCGACTGATTTTAATCAAACATGTATTATCTTCAATACCTTTGCACATGCAATCAGCTTGTGCTCTTCCACAAAGTGTTATTTGAATCATGCAACGTTTAATGACTAAATTTTTTTGGGTAGCAAGGATGATAGCATAAGCTACTCTTGGGTTTCTGGAGATAAAATCTTTCGGCCAACCGATGAAGGAGAGATGGGAGTTAGAAAGCTAGAAGATCTTCGAATGGCATATTCTTGTAGATTATGGTGGTGATATCTGGCACAAGGTTCTCAATGGAGTAAGTTTTTTCATTCAAGATATGGTAATTGCAACTCTTTTAAAATGCGAATCACGGATTCCCCAGTATGGAAATGCATTTACAGAGTCCACTCCTTTTGTTTGGAGAATTTTTCGGATGGAACATTTACAATCAAAGAGGCGTATGATAAATGTCGGACTGTGGGTATACGACGACTCTCTTTTCAGTATGTATGGTATAAGCGCATCCCTCCTCATATTCGAGTATTCCTCTGGAGAGCATATCACAAAGCACTATCTCTCCCGGATAATCTTGTCTGATTTGTCTATGCATTTCCAAGTCAATGTCCCTTTTGCTTTAATGACAGGGTGACAGCTGATCATATTTTCCTTCATTTCTCAGAAGTTAAGTGCATCTGGAATGCTCACTGTGTATATTTCAAAGGACCAAAAACACAAAACATCACATTACAGCAACATCTCTTGCAATGGTGGATGTCTACAAAACTCCTTCGATCGTCATTTGGGAAATTCGGAAGGTATACACCTCCATTATTTTTGGCGAGGGCTGTTGGCAAAGACAAACTATTTTCGAGAACATCACACGTTCCATATACGAGTGGTCGAATGCACAGGAGGGCAAGAAGTATGCTACAATGGATTCTTTTTTGATCGAATGTGGATTATCACCACCCATAAAATCAGCTCGCTGCTTGGTTGTTCGATGGATGGCACCTCTATCTGGAAGATTTAAGTTAAATACAGATGCAGCACATGGGCGTATCGTAGCCGCTGGAGGAGCAATCTTACGATATAGCAATGGTGTTTTCACTGGGGCACTTTCTTTTTACCTTCCATTGTCTACTCCTGCGACAGCAGAATTCCAGGCAGCATTCTATGCTTGCTTATATTTTGTACGGTATTGGCCTATAATAGATGTAGAGGTGGATACACAGCGGGTCATCTCTGACGTACAACAAAGTAGATCCACTCAACCAGTATTATTCCTGTTGAAAAATATGTTTGGATAATTTTCAAAGTCATGATTTTAAGTGGTGAGTACTTAAAAATGTCACACATGGTGTTATATGTGGTTAAAAGTTGAAAAGTTGAAAAAGTTGACATAGATGTCTCAGGTTGTTGCACATCGATCGATCTATTTACATAGATCCCTCACATCGATCGATCCATGTAAGGCAGTGAATGTTTAAGACCTTACGGTGAGACATCGATCTCTAAACCTGAGACACATCGATCGATCAATGTACATCGATCCCTCACTTCGATCGATCGATGTAGGTCAGATACAAAACCTGAACCTTTCTATGAGACATCGATCTCTGAAGCTGAGGCACTTCGATCGATTGATGTCTAGGGTTTTTAGAAATAATTTTCTAAAATGTATTAAAATGGTTGTTTTCTTTTGTATGTGATTTATATATGTTTATTATGTGATTATTATGTCTTTTTGGTAATTATAAATGTCTTGTGACTAACACGCCTGGAAAGTTTCTACAACTTACCAAAAAGGACAAAATTGGTATTTTGAGTTTTGTAGGAACGTGATATGATGGATATATATCAAGAACTGATTCTTATTATATTTATCAAGACAAAGGTGGTATTATGTTCATTTCTAACCATCGGGGTCATTTTCTGGAATTTTTTTATACCAGGGGCATTTTGGTCATTTCACCCCTGAGTGTATTTTTGGTATTTTCACTCAAGGAATCTCTTGAGCATATTATTATCTTCATTCTGGAGCTGAGTTATTATTATTTTAAAGATTATATAGTGATCTTATATCATTTCTCTCTTTTGATTGGATTAATGACTATAGCTGGATATGTGACGATTTGAGATGTCACATTCTATTTTTTCCTTGAAGACCCTCTTATATATGTTATGAGAGCATATTTATCGTCATTATTCAGAGATATCAAAGGTTTTAAAGGTGTGAAATGATCACGACATAATCTTGTCAACTATTATCTATTGATTTCTTCTTCAAAAATATGAGTTGCTACACATATATGTATGCTTAAAAACTTGTATGATTAGATGAGAATGATGGTGTACTTATTTTATGAGTTGGTGAAAAGTGGACCAACCAAAAAGGAGCTAGTTGGCAAATATTTTTAAATATAGCCAACAGTTACATGGCTATTTTCAGCAGAATGTTTTAGTCAAAATGAAGCTCTCACATGCCCTATTCTTGTGCTTGGAGCTGAGGTTATTTTGGTGGTATTATCCTCTCTTATTATCTTAATTTTACAAAGGATAATCAAGATTAATTTTTGGAAAAATAAAGGTGATAACCAATGGCTATAAGGAGCTGTTTTGGAGCTGATTTTTATTTGAATTTGTCAAATGCCCGCATGCCTATTATCTTGCCAAAAAGTTGAGAAGATGATGGAGTTGTTATGGACATATTATCTTCATATTTTCAAGATAATTCCAAGTCATTTCTTGGAGCTAATTTTCGGCCAACATCATTGTGTCAAGGTGGACCAATTATGTTGTCTCATTTTGCCAAGTGTACAAGGCCAACCAATGATGTGAAGATATTTGGACTTGATGATGAAGATGGTGACACATGTGTATTCTTATCTCCAAGGCTCAAATCACACTATAAATAGAGGCAATGGTGAAGAAGATGAAACACACTTGAAGCTCACAAGCATTTGTTCAATTGTCTAGCTATCATCCTCTTCTTGTTGTTGTTCTTGCTCCATTATTTGTAGCAAAGGTGTTCTTGTTGTTTTTGTTGAGCTACAAGCCTCTTGAGCTTATTTGTAATATTGATTAGCCAATTCTATAAGGCTATATCAATAGGTTGTAGAGGTGTTGCAACTAAGTGTTGCATAGAAGGTGATTATCCAAGTCTTGAGTAGGGTTAGTGTATAACCCAAGGATCAATCTTGGTTCTTGTTGTAAGGTGATTCATTTCATAGTGAAATCCAAGGAAAGGTCTTCCTTGGGACTGGAGTAGGTCACATTGACCGAATCAGGATAAATTATCGGTGTTCTTGTCTTGTTTCTTCATTTCTGTTTTCTGCCCTTTTTAATGCAGTTTTCACACAATTTCTCACGTTTTGAAAAAATAGCTAAACACTTTCAAAATTCATGATTTTTGGTGGAGTTATACTTTAGACTGTTAGCTTTCATTTGCAACAAGAATCAATTGATTTGAGCAAGGGAAAGTTAGTCTTTGTTTTTGCAAGATTAACTGCTCCAATCTGGCTGCAATCTGACCAGTTTTGAGAAAACTTCAATTCTGTATTTATCAAGAATTGTTTAAGGTCATGACATTTTGGAACAATCATCTACATATCCTAAGGAGTATTTTGATATAAAGATCAACCTTTTTGGTTGAGTATTCGAAGAGAAACACATTTTTCAAAGTCAGCAACATTCTGTCCAATTCTGTCCAGATTGACCATCTTAATCTTTGTATTTGTTTGAAGGGTCAAACGATTTTATTTTTGTCTGATTTTTGGATAGAGTCTTTTTAACACATTGAAGTTAATTTTTGAAAAGTTTCATAATTTTTGGAGCTGTGTACAATTATTTTTGAATTTTTCAAAAATGGATTCTGAATCTGAGGTGGTCTCAGATTCTGTTTTTAAAGGGGATTTTTACAAAGGGTTGTAGTGTAATTTCCGCTAACCACTATTCATCCCCCTCTAGTGGTGTTTATTGCAGGGGCACAGTCCAATAATTGGTATCAGAGACAGGTCTACACCACTCAAAGAAGCAAGATTCAACACCGTACAAACAATACAAGACCAAAAAACAATTACTCTTTGTAGCCTGCTAATCTCAGATTAAAGGTACATACAATGGCCATAATTTCTCACAAAGGTGAGTTGGAAGGTATGTTCACTCAACGTCCTCCTCTTTTTGATGGAAATAATTTTGTTCATTGGAAACTAAGAATGAGGCTATTCTTAATGGCTATAGACATTGATTTATGATCTATAGTTGAAGATGGGCCGTACATTCCAATGAAGATTGTACAAGTGGAGTCACACAGGAAGTAGAAAAATATAAAAGTGAATGGTCTTCTGAAGATAAAAAAAAAATGTCTATGAATGCAAAAGCCATGCAATTGCTTTTAAATGGACTTACGAATTCTGAAGCAGGATATGTATCAAATTGCACAAGTGCACATGACATGTGGAAGTCATTAGAATTAAAGCATCGAGGTACAAGATGTGTAAAAGAATCAAAAATAAACATGTTTATGACTGAGTTAGAATCTTTCAAAATGTTGCCGAACGAATCCATAACATCTATGGATTTGAGAATTACTAACATTTTCAATGCTCTTGAAGCTTTAGGCAAATCATTCACGAACAATGAAAAGGTGCAAAAGGTGCTATGAAGTCTTCCTGCTGAATGGGGTCCTAAGGTCATGACAATTGAAGAAACAAAGTCAATCTCTAAGATGGATGAATTAATCGGTTCACTCAGAGTATACGAGGTAAAATTAAACCAACGAGAGTCTGAATTGTCTAAGTCATTCGGTAAGTCTATAGCTTCCAAAACAGCTGAAACATATGCTAGTAATGATGATAGTAATAATGATACCGAATTAGATGATGACTTGATATTGACAGCTAGAAAAATTAGAAAGTTTTTCAAATGTCCAAATAGGAATAGACAACGTACTTCTTCTTCTTCTTCCTTTTCTCAATCTAAGAAAAATAACTCTAACAACAACAAATGGTATAATAAAGAGTTAAAGTGCTACGAATGCGGTCAAAAAGGACATATTTCATATGATTGTCCAACAAAGAAAAATAATAATAATAACAACAATAATAACAAACCAAGGACAAGGAGGCACAAACGACAAAGACAAAAGACTCTAAGGCAAGGAAACGGAAACGAGCAATGAAGGTGAGCACATGGAGCGACTCATCCGACTCAGAATCCGAAACTGAGGAAGCTCAAGTCTGCTTCATATCCAACGAGGTAAGTTCTTCATCTGATAGTGATTCTGAAAATGAAATGACATTTGATGAAATGTATGAAGAATTTTTAAAAATGCATGCTCACTGTAAGAGGATCTCTAAAGAAAAGAAGAAACTAATTGAAGAAAATGACAAGTTGAAGACGTTCAACTCGGAATTTTCCAATCAATTAGAATCTTTTAAACAAGAGTCTACTAATACCCTTGATTCTTTAGAGAATAAAATTGAATCACTTAGGAAAAATGAACAAAAGTTAAAAATGGAAAATAGTATGTTACAATCTAAGTTAGAAAGTTGTGACGATGAGATAGTGCAACTTAAGTATTCTAAACTTACCTTAGAAAAAATGTTAGAACAATTTAAATCTGGTACAAATATGTTAGATACACTTATATCTTCGCAAAAATATGGAAATGATAAAACTGGATTAGGATATAAAGAAGAAGATGACAAAGTAGGTAAAAAGACAGTTTGTATCTTCAACTACTAAACGACCTTATAAAGCTATAAAAACAACTTTGCCTGCTAAATCTTCTCTACTCCTTCTTCTGTTTATTCTAAGGCAAAAATACAACCTGCACATACATATCAACATACATCTAGGCAAAAATTTGCATCTAGACAACCTAGAAAATATGCCTATATATATACGAATACAACTAGAAATAATAAAATGCATTCAACTTATTATGAACCTAAGTATAGACAACACTCATATAAATCTTACAGAAATGCATATGAACTTACATATAGAGCACCATATAAGAAACAAAGTCACATGCCTTATACACATCATAAAATTCGGCCATCCTATAATAATTATCAACCATGGCGCAACATGTATAACAATGCATCTTCACTTATGTGGAATGATAATGTATATGCTAATCCTTTTTATTTTTAAAATTATAACAATGCTAAAAATGTGCCTAGAAGGTATGTCCAAATGAATTCGGATCAATATCCCTGTTATCTGCAATGTTATAAGGCAAATATAAGCAATAAACTTAATCGCCAAGCAAGTAATTCGTCTAGATATGTCATGTGGATCATGCATGGGAGACGGGGTAGTAAAATAACGATACATAAATAAAGAACATAACTCCGCGCCAAATATGCTGCAATAAAGGAGGCTAGAAAAAAGATGGTGTAATTACTTAATTTTCTAAAAGAAATGAGGAGGGATCAAAGTAGCAGACCGCTCTGTACCGATAGCCAAAATGCTTTGTTTATCGCAAAGAATCTAGTATATCAATCGGGAACAAAGCATATTTAGCTAAAGTATCACTACATACGTGAGTTAATGAACGATTGGACTTTATCGATGAAGAAGATTGTGGGTGAAATAAATCCAGCAGACATGTTTACAAAAGTCGTTACTATGGAGAAGTTGAGGCTATGCAAATGTACGGTTGGACTCGGACGGTGTTAGCCAAGTGTTGTCAGCCTTGTTTGGTTGGAGTGGATAAAATACAAGAGGATGATTGTCAAGTGGTTAGTGTTGCAAATTTGTCTTCAAGTGGAAGATTGTTAGGATGAAGACAAGTTTTAGTAATAAGTTTTATGATAGGGTTTAAGTATTCGATATCACATATGAGTCTTATCTTTATCTTCTTTTGTATAGGTTTCCTAGTTGTACTTAATGTCATTTCTTTGTAGTTACGTTGACAAATTATTCTATAAATACAAGCACAAGGGCCAGCTATGTGTGTGTTGTTTTTCAGCCGGCAGACTTTGGTTTTCCATAAAATTCTCTTGTTTTTCTTATTGCGTTCTTTGCTTTGTCGTTCGTTTATTTCTTATATGTGTTCTTGGCTTATTATCAAGTAGACGATGCCTAGATGAATATGCTGATACTTTATGATTTCGTCGGTTTCTACTTAATGTAGGTACAAAAAGTAGAAGGTATAACATCAGTGTAGTGTTACATATTCAAGAAAAGGGAATAAACTTTACATTTACTTATCCTTGGTAAACCTCCCACACCAGAATGTTAAAGAAAAGTCAAAAGGATGACTATTTTGTATTATCTCGCTTAAAAATGTTGTTTCTAAAAATGTTATTTCTTTAAAATTTTTAGTGTATGTAATTTACAGATTAGAAAAAGAAAACTGCAGCAGTCATTTTACAGAATGGATGGGATATTTGTCTTCGTGAGTTGGGCATCTCTTTTTGAAACAATAAAAGCAAAATATCGATGCCTCTTTAATAATATTAAAACTCGAATTAAAAGGTTCGGTCCTAAAGAGGAATTTATGGTGAAATTTGTGAATGATCATGTATCGTACCTTATAAAGTTTTGAAAATTTGAAGTGACAAATATATTACAACATTGATATATAGAAGACCACCGGGTGAATTAGTAACTGTTTATGTTATGACCGTGACTCCCTACGTAAACTTGCATTCAAAGTTCAGGAACATACACGTCAACATACAAATAACAATAATATATGTATAATATACACACATACATGGCAAACAACAATGAAATATATGTTACATATTGTACAGACACATAAACCGCAGAAAGGAAAAGAGAAACAAAATAAAGTAAAGCCTAGAAATACAAATCTTAAGATCGACTAGAAAAAGAATACTTAAAGAGATAGAATCCTAATACTCTAGGATTCTACCTATCTTTGCCTATATCTATATAACCATAACACACAAATCAAACACTTGTTGAGAAAAAGGGGTTTGAGTGATTACAAAATGCATGATTTAAATAACGTGTATTAAAGAAATGCATGACATGTTTTATGACATGACACGTTTTTGCATGAAACTTGAATTATATTTTTCATATATATTGTTGTCGTACTAACGAGCCATGAAGCTTTAAAGCTTACATCAAATAGCAAACATTTGTTGTGTTTGAACTATTTTCAGGTGCCATCATTAATGAACTAAACTAGTTTAAGTGAAGTACTTAGTTAAATAAACTAAGTAGTTCATTAAAGGAAGCTATATTTGGAAAAGGCACAAAGGCAACAATTTGAAGAATGGAAAGTTTCTCCTCCCCTATCACACGTCTTATTATATATATTTTTATATATATTCAGATTTTTTTTAAAAGGCACTACAAACATATATTCCAACGTACTACCGACATGTTATATATTTTACGAACGTACGTTAACGTCACACCACTATATTTACCTCATATTTATGAGTATATTCAGGTCTTATATCATATGATATAAGTCATGGTGATGAAAAATTTATTATGACACGTTACAATGTTCTAAACTAAAAATTGTCGTATCGGGTGAATACCAAAACTTCGCCAACGTGTCACGTACTTGCCATATATAGATGGCCAGCCCCTACACTTCAAAACTGGACACAAATTTCGAGGTTTACATGGTATATACAGCCATAAAATCATTTCATGTTGCCACACACAAATCACCCCAAATTAAGGCCAAATTGTGGAGATTCCAAATTCAATTTTTGTCACATGTTAGGCGCCACTTTAAATCAGCCATGAGTGCTGAATATTAAAGTTTAATTTATGTATATTATGTGTAACATAATATATATAACATGTGCAAAAAGTTGGAATTTAATCAGAGAAAAATCGGGTAATCAACAAACGTCGAAAATTCGGTTTTCTACGAACACGACACAAGGAACATTTTTGTCATCGCATATAACATGTATCTAGACACTTTTTACTTACTCTATACATTTCAAAGTGTTCTAGAAAAATCAATTAAGGGCTGATTGAAATATACCATGTGTGTACAATTATATGTGTACTATTTTACAAAGTTTGCAAAAATAAAATTCAGCACATGTACGTTCATCATCACACGCCTATCTTAGATTATTGGAGCATATGGCGATCTTTGTTGGCATCTTAATTGGCCAAGAATGAAGCATACAATGCTGGTGACATAAAGAAAGGAGCTACACAAGGTAACATTTCAAACTATGTCACATTTGTTACACATACTGAAAATTTCAGCATGTGTGCATTAGGGTGGCCGAAATTTTGAAGTTAAATGAGCCATATTTACTACTTTGAATTATATAGATCGATTGAAAGATAATATGGCAAAGTTTTAAAATAATGTGATGATATTTTTTTCAGCATGTGTTGAAATATGTTGTGGCCGATTTTATGCTCTAAAATTCAACATATTTGATTCTTCAATCTTCAAGGAATTAATTTATACATACATGGCAATGTTTTGAATATTGTGTGAATACTACACATGCTGAAAATTTCAGCATGTGGAATAAGCATGTGGCCGAAATTTATGATGAAATGGAGATTATTTGTCTTGCTAATTATATGGAATTATTATGTGACTTATGGAAACACTTTTACGGATAATTGACACATGTTCTTAAAGGTTATTTTCAGATTTATCTAGTCATGAAATGATGACAACTTCCATCCAATCAATGAGTGCCAAGTAAGCAAGGGCTTAATGATCATCCAATGAGGAGTTGCCAAGTAGCAAGGAAATGTCACAATGATGCAATATACTCTTTCAAGGACTTAGAAGATAATTTTCAAGAGGAAGAAAAGGATAGGGGGCGGCACATTGTTGATAAAAAGGGAGAAGGAGAGCAAACAAAAGACAAGACAAGTCTTACAAATCATAGAGCAAAAAACGTGGTCTTCATCATCTTCTTCTACACTTCTTTCTTTCTTCTCTCTTAAAGCCTATTGTATTCATATTCATACATCTTGAATAGGCTTCATCTATACCACCATATATTCTATATTGTTGTAAAAGATTGATCAAGGTGTGATCAATCTTGCATTCGCAAGGTGGTGGTGTTCGTGATCGTTGTATTCATTTACAAGGTTTGTAAAGGGTTGGAGTTGGTGTGTAACTCCATCAACCCTGTGTAGTAAGGTGTTATTTGTGTTTTGTGATTAGTGCTAATGGAGGAAGGTATCCTCGAAGACTGGAGTAGGTTGATTTAACCAAACCAGTATAAAATTCCTTGTGTTCTTTACTTTCAGCACTTACTTTCAGTTTCCAGTACAGTGCATCATTTTTATCACGTTGTTAAAAATAGTAAACGAATTTCAATATTCCCGAAAAGTTCAGGAAACTTACCCACACATCTTAAGGTTCTTTTGGCACAAGTTTCAACCCTTTTGGACAAGTATAAGTTATCCAAACGTCTAAAGTTCTGAGACTAGTGCAGTCTGATTTTCAGGCTTGCAAAGGTTGATACTTTGAATGTATTTGACTAACTTCCTAAAAAACATTTTCAAAAATGTTTCAACCCAATTAAATACACCTAATAAGGGGTTAGTCATTAAATTTTCAAAGCATTTGGAGTCACGGTTTAGTAGGAATTAATTTTTCAAGTCAGAATACCGTTTCTGGCATATTTGTGCAATCTGACCACCAACAATTTTTAAAGGGGTTAAAGGTTGAATTTTAATCTGAAATTGTTAGGAGATACTCAGAACATCTTAGACTAAGAACACTCCAAATTTCAGAATTTTTAAAGACCTATAACCTAGTTTTCAAAACGTTTCAAAACAGGTCCTGAAAACAGAAATTTTTTTCAGAAGTTGAGTTTTTGGTCTAAAACAATTTTAAAAACCACATTTTCCGCACCCACTATTCAACCCCCCTTCTAGTGGTGCCTTGCAGATCCTACAAGTGGTATCAGAGTGCAGGAACACTCACAACAAGAAGATCCAATGATCTAAGTGAGATGACATCCACTAGCTATAACATCGTGCAAGAAGGAATGTCAACCATAAGGCCTCCTCTTTTCGATGGTGAGTCCTTTATTCAATGGAAATTAAGAATGAAACTTTTTATTATGGCCATTGATATTGACCTATGGTCCATCATAGAAGATGGTCCATTTTTTCCTTCTAAGTCGTCAATTGTTGATGGTGTCACACTAGAGGTTATAAAAACGAAACAAGAATGCACTAGTGCTGATAAAAAGAAGTTGAATATGAATGCTAAAACCATGCAACTACTCTTAAACAGTCTAAGTAAAAGTGAGTCTAGTTACATGTCTAATTGTTCTAGTGCTCAAGAGATGTGGAAAATTCTTGAAATGAAACATGAAGGGACTAGCCAAGTAAAGGAGTCCAAGATTAATATGCTTATGTCCACACTTGAGTCCTTTAAATTATTGCCAAATGAGTCTATCGTTGATATGGATCTACGCTTGACTAACATTTACAATTCTCTTGAGTCTCTTGGCAAAGCCTTCTCTATGCAGGAAAAGGTCCAAAAAGTATTATGAAGCCTTCCATCCGAATGGGACCCTAAAGTGACAGCTATAGAGGAGAGCAAAGAAACCAAATCAATTAAAATAGAGGAACTAATTGGATCACTTAAGGTATATGAAAACAAACTCACTTTAAGAAATTTCGAGTCTATTTCCAAAAATGATAAGGCTATAGCATTTAAATCAAATGAATACGTTGTAGATGATAGTGACACAGATTCCAATGATGAGGATTTAATCACGATGGCTAAAAGATTAAGAAAAACCTTGAGAAAATCGATTAAAAATAAACATAAGTCTACTTCATCTAAGGATCATATAGATAAAAATAAGGAAACAAAGTGTTATGAATGTGGACAACCTGGACACTTGTCATATGATTGTCCGAACAAGGACGAACAAACGAACAAATACCTTGACAAGGATCGGACCAAAACTAGACTCGTCTCAGAACCTAAACAAAGGAGAAGAGCCTTCAAAGCCTCCACTTGGAGTGACACATCCGACTCTGAGACTGACGATACGGAAGAACAAAAGGCACAAGTATGCTTTACATCTAAGGCATCAAATGATGTGTATTCCGACTCTGATTCTGATTCTGAATGTTCTTATGATTATTTATTTAGTCAATATTTAGAGTTGCATAAGTTTTCAAAGACTCTTGCAAAAGAAAAGAAACGATTAATTGAAGACAAGAAGTTGTTAGAATCTTCTAACACGAACCTTGTTTCTCAATTAAACGATTCAAAAGAAGAGTTGTCATGCATCATTAATGCATTAAAATTAGAGATCTCATCATTGACCACGCATAATAATAAAATAAAATCCGAGATTTCAAACTTGAAATCAAGGAATTCGAATTTAGAGAAAATGGTGAAACAATTTGACATGGGAACAAACATGCTAGATCACATCATCTCTTCACAAAAGCATGATAGTGACAAAACCGGACTAGGATATGTTGAGAAAAATGAGTCACTAAACAAACCAACCAAATTCATTCCATCTAAGAAAATAGATGCATCAAAGACATATGTGGCATCTAAGAAGACGCCTAGACCTTCCCCTATGACATCTCATCGTGCTTCATCTTCATATCATACGAGATATGTTGTAACCCAATTAGAGAATCCTTCTTGTACCTAAGGTTGAGTTAGTGAACATGTGACAATGTACGCTTGCATTTGGAATTGATTAAGTCAATGATCATTATAAGTATATCATGAAGAGTACTATGTGTATTACAAGAAAGGATCCAATTTCTCCATGGCTTTGTGAATTTCGGCCCATAGGCAAGAAGGGCTATTTCTAAAATCCCTACATAAATATAAACCAATAGCATAAATGTGTATTATTTTTTTTAGAAAAAAAAAGGTGGCTAAAGAGATTACAAAGGCTTAGTTGGGGTCATTAAAGACCCCAACCGCTGGCTGCATTAAGAGGGAAGGGGGAGGGAGGCTAATTAAGTGAAGGGCGGCTATGTTAATGAGAGTTAACCTAACTAAACCAAAAAAGAACTAGGGTTAGTCAAAAGAAACTATGGTTAGCCTAAAGTAACCATAGTTAGTAGTAAAGTAACCTTGGTTAACCAAAGGTAACCAAGGTTAAGAGACCTAATTGAGTAGCTAAGACAAAACCCTCACCACCCTTACACCCCAACGGCTAAGCCTAGCCAAAGTAACAAGAAGTCTCTCCAAGAAATACTTGAGAACTTTCTAAGTCTTTCAAACCCTCCCAAAGAAATTCAAGTGAGTTCCTTCACTTCCTTTCTCTTCCAACCCCACGGCCAAGAGAAGCACCAAGAAGGATTGGATTCCTCCAAAGCTAATTGACATTAGGTAAGTGTTCTTAGCCTCTTAAGAAGACATCTATACTTTCATGAAGATGAAACTCATGGTGTACCTCTCTTTGCTCAAACCGTGACCCTTAGTGGTCTCTAGGCACAAGGATCTCAAGCATTCAAGAGCTCTAGCTTAGAGAAGCTTGGACACTACTCAAACTCCTTTTGGTAAGCCATTTAGCTTTCTTTTAAAGGGATGTTGAGATAAAAATATAGACTAACTATGTTCCTTTCTTTCTCCTCACCCTACCGTGGAATGCTTGTGTAGAGGAGAGAAAGACTTCAACTTTTTCACCTTTCCAAGAAGAGTAAGCTTCAAAGGCAAGTACACTATACTCTTTATGGTTTAGATGTGAAAGTGTTTGCATGAATGGCTAGAAATACCTAAGATCTAATCTTAGTTGTAAAATGGTAAGTTGTAAGGCCAAAACTTTCGGCCCTAGGCATTTAAATGTGTAGGAGTGGAACCTTGCTCCAAAGATGTGTTCTTTGAGGGTTATATGCATATTTATGTGATAATCTAGGCTTGGATGTGTTAAAGATCCTTTCTTTCATGATGAAATGCTCACGGTGGAAGGGTTAAAGGGGGATGGGTGATTTTACATGAAAAATGTCAATTTGGTAAGGAAGTGGGGACAAGTTTTGATCTTGTTGTGTGTTAGGCTTAATATACTCTTGATTATCTCATTTTCTTGCATGCACCAAATAATGAGGCTGTTGGTGAAGGGTGTGTGTGCTCATCTCAAAATTGTTGCTAAGTGTTGGTGACAAAATGTGAGCTAAGAACATTTAGGAAGAATATATGATCACTGGAAAATTCTGGAGCTGGACCGAAATTTAGGCTGTTTTGTGAAGCCAGAAAAGGGACCTTAGGAACCTTAAATTCCACTGATTTTTGGTATGCTATTAGTTTTATGTGTTTGTTAGATGTGAGAGTTGGAATCACCTTAAAAAGAGCCACGGTTTATTTTTCATGAATTTCCTACTGAGATTGGTCCTGCTGGAAAAAGTGGTACTGGACAGAATGTAAGTAACGTGTTTGGAAGTCTAAAAATAGACCTTAGGGGTGTGCAAATCCACTAATTTTCGGCATGGTACTAACCTCATGAATAAAGAAGAGGTGGCAATTGGAATTTTGTCAAAATAAGCTGTGGTTTATTTTTAATAAATTTATTAGTAAAACGGGTCAAACTGAAATATGCTGGATAGACAGAATTTGTGTCACCATTTGCATAACCTGGAAAAAGGGCCTTAGGAAATTGAAAATGGGCTAAAAATTGACAGGATGCTAGTCCAATGAGTTTATTAAGTTGGAGAGTTGGAAATTCCAGAAAATGATTAAAGGATTGGCAACAATAAATTTTATAGTAAAATATGGTCAATTCAGAATTCAGGTTACACCATTTTATGAAAAAGAGCAAACGAGTCCCTTATTGACATCGTAATTCCACAGTGCATGCATGGCATTTCACTTATGACATTTACGGAGAAGTGCATGTGATCAAATGGGTCTAAAACGTGCATTTTAGTAGGAAATTCCTAAGGAGAAGTAGACACTACTAAGCTGGAAATTTCCAGCATGACAACGAAACGTGTCTATTCGTTTACGCCATGCATTATGCCATCGTTTGCACGTCACATGTCATTGCATTGCATCATTGTCATGAGCATGATTTACAGCATGTCTTTTATGAGAAAGAAAGATGAAAAGCGTTTTCAAAAGATGATTTTTGAAAAGAATGATTCCCCACTGGTACCGTGTGTGAGTATGAACTTGGCTAGTATGAACCTGAGCAGATCCGGGTTAAGTGATCTGAGAGAATGACCGTGCAGGCCTGGAAAATAATAGGCCTGATGATGAGAATGATGATGATGACCGTGCGGGCCCGGAAAAGAATAGACCCGGCAAGTATGATGACCGTGCCGGCCCGGAAGAGAATAGACCCGGCAAGTATGATGACGTTACCGTTCTGAATCCGGGAGTAATAGATTCGAAGGGGAGAAGTTACCGCCTCAGATCCGGGAAGATAGATCTGAATACTCTACTGTTTTACGATGACGATGATTTTAAAGAAAACATGAAAGAGCATATTTCATTTCATCACGATGCATCACATGAACATATGCATGCTTGTTACATTTATGTAATGACTCATGAGATTTAAGTTGAGACGACTCCGTAGATCCTAAGTGATAATTCTATTTGTGTTATTCACCAATATAAGTTACAGTCTCTCAGTGTTATATTCTGCTTCGAATGGTGATTGTTACTTAAGTTATGATCTTATTATATTAAGCGATGATCTTATAGAATATTGGTCGAAGGACAGGTATGCTTCTAAACCAAACTCTTTTGGGATTCGGTTCTTGTTCGCACTTTCCATCTAACTCATGATTATTATAGTATACTTGCTGGTGACATTGTCACTCACCCTATTTTTCTCTCCAGAGGTGGCAGGAGACAGAGTAGAATGGATTGATGACGAACCTAGGGTTCCCTACCCGTGAGTGCATTGGAGGATGGCCAGGATTAGAAGACCAAACTTGCCAGCTTTAAGGAAATGACTGAGTTTTGTAATGGAGTTGGAAAACAATTTACTTTTGTCGCTTTCTGCTACAATGATGTGGGTTGTAAACTTTAAGTGGTTGTGATGACGTTTTAAATTTGAAGTTTTAAATTCTGCCACGGTTTTTCTTATTTGTTGTGCGTAAGCACGAAAATCTATGTATTGCTATCATGGATCACGACGCGTATGGATGACGCCTAGTACTCTCCTTAGTGAAGTACGGCGGGTGCACCGACTTCGGCGGGGCCGGGGTGCGGGGCGCCACAAGATATAACTTTGTATCGTACAAATATGAAAAGAGACCATTGATGCATATGCGACATTCATATCATAAAAATGCATATAGATCACGGCATGTGCATGCAAACCGAAATGCATATCAAAAACAAAAACCACACTATATGCATGATGGGATTCTCGGCCAAAGGCTAAACGCATTTGCCCCTAACGTATATTATGTTGAGTTTTCATCACCTTTCTCACCTTATGGAAGACCTAGAAAGGTCACCCAAATTTGGGTACCAAAAGGGACATTCTCAAAGAGTTAAATAAATAACCCTTAAGAACGCACTTTTCATGTTATTTGAAATGCATGATTTTTTTTCTATCTTCATCTTTACATGCGCTTTTGATTGTCTTTCCAAAATAAAAGGGGAGAGAATGCATAATTTAAGGGGGAGAGAGAAAGATTAATTACAAAAATCAAGGGGGAGAGAATTAAAAATTCAAAATGCACGATTGGATGGAGAGCGACAAAATTTAAATCATGAACGTAGGTTATTTTGTAAATCATCAAAAGGGGGAGATTTTTGAGAAAAAGTGGTTTGAGTTATTACAAAATGCATGATTTAAATAACGTGTATTAAAGAAATGCATGACATGTTTTATGACATGACACGTTTTTGCATGAAACTTGCCTTATATAGTTCATATATATTGTTACCGTACTAACGAACCATGAAGCTTTAAAGCTTACATCAAATGGAAAACATTTGTTATGTTTGAACTAGTTTCAGGTGCCATCATTAATTAACTAAACTAGTTCATTAAGTGAAGTACTTAGTTAAATAAACTAAGTAGTTCATTAAAGGAAGCTATATTTGGAAAAGGCACAAAGGCAACAATTTGAAGAATGGAAAGTTTCTCCTCTCCTATCACACGCCTTATTATATATATTTTTATATATATTCAGATTTTTTTAAAAGACACTACACACATATATTCCAACGTACTACCGACACGTTATATATTTTACGAACGTATGTTAACGTCACACCACTATATTTACCTCATATTTATGAGTATATTCAGGTCTTATATCATATGATATAAGTCATGGTGATAACAAATTTATTATGACACGTTACAAGGTTCTAAACCAAAAATTGTCGTATCAGGTGAATACCGAAACTTCGCCAACGTGTCACGTACTTGCCAACATAGATGGCCAGCCCCTACACTTCAAAAATGGCCACAAATTTCGTGGCTTACATGGTATATACATCCATAAAATCATTCCATGTTGGCACACACAAATCACCTCAAATTAAGGCCAAATTATGGAGATTCCAAATTCAATTTTTGTCACATGTTAGGCGCCACTTTAAATCAGCCATGAGTGCTGAATATTAAAGTTTAATTTATGTATATTATGTGTAACATAATATATATAACATGTGCAAGAAGTTGGAATTTAATCGGAGAAAAATCGGGTAATCGACAAACGTCGAAAATTCGGTTTTCTACGAACACGACACATGGAACATTTTTGGCATGGCATATAACATGTATCTAGACACCTTTTACATACTCTATACATTTTAAAGTGTTCTAGAAAAATCAATTAAGGGATGATTTGAATATAACATGTGTGTATAATTATATGTGCACTATTTTACAAAGTTTGCAAAAATAAAATTCAGCACATGTACATTCATCATCACACGCCTATCTTAGCTTATTGGAGCATATGTGGAGATTTGTTGGTATCCTAATTGGCCAAGAATGAAGCATACAATGTTGGTGACATAAACAAAGGAGCTACACAAGGTAACATTTTAAACTATGTCACATTTGTTACACATGCTGAAAATTTCAGCATGTGTGCATTAGGGTAGCCGAAATTTTGAAGTTAAATGAGCCATATTTACTACTTTGAATTATATGGATTGATTGAAAGATAATATGGAAATGTTTTAAAATAATGTGATGATATTTTTAATATCACACATGCTGAAAATTTCAGCATGTGTTGGAATATGTTGTGGCCGATTTTATGTTCTAAAAGTCAACATCTTTGATTCTTCAATCTTCAAGGAATTAATTTATACATACATGGAAATGTTTTGAATATTGTGTGAATATCACACATGCTGAAAATTTCAGCATGTGGAATAAGCATGTGGCCGAAATTTATGATGAAAATGGAGATTATTTGTCTTGCTAATTATGTGGAATTATTATGTGACTTATGGAAACACTTTTATGGCTAATTGGCACATGTTCTTAAAGGTTATTTTCAGATTTATCTAGTCATCAAATGATAACAACTTCCATCCAATCAATGAGTGCCAAGTAAGCAAAAGCTTAATGATCATCCAATGAGCAGTTGCCAAGTAAGCAAGGAAATGTCACAATGATGCAATATACTCTTCCAAGGACTTAGAAGATAATTTTCAAGAGGAAGAAAATGATAGGGGGTGGCACATTGTTGATAAAAAGGGAGAAGGAGAGCAAACAAAAGACAAGACAAGTCTTACAAATCAAAGAGCAAAAAATATGGTCTTCATCACCTTCTTCTACACTTCTTCCTTTCTTCTCTCTTAAAACCTATTGTATCCATATTCATACATCTTGAATAGGCTTATCTATACCATCATATATTCTATATTGTTGTAAAAGATTGATCAAGGTGTGATCAATCTTGCATTCGCAAGGTGGTGGTGTTCGTAATCGTTGTAATCATTTACAAGGTTTGTAAATGGTTGAAGTTGGTGTGTAACTCCATCAACCATGTATGGTAAGGTGTTATTTGTATTTTGTGATTAGTGCTAACCGAGGAAGGTGTCCTCGAACACTGGAGTAGGTTGATTTAACCAAACCAGTATAAAATTCCTTATGTTCTTTACTTTCAGCACTTACTTTCAGTTTCCAGCACAGTGCATCTTTTTTATCACGTTGTTAAAAATAGAAAACGAATTTCAAAAATCACAAAACTTTCAGGAAACATATCCACACGTCTTAAGGTTCTTTTGGCACAAGTTTCAACCCTTTTGGACAAGTATAAGTCATCCAAACGTCTAAAGTTCTCAGACTAGTGCAGTCTGATTTTCAGGCTTGCAAAGGTTGAGACTTTGAACATATTTGACTAACTTTCCAAAAGCATTTTTTAAAACTTTTTCAACCTAATTAAATACACCTGATAAGGGGTAAGTAATTAAATTTTCAAAGAATTTGGAGTGACGGTTTAATAGGAATTAATTTATCAAGTTAGACTACCGTTTCTGGCAGATTTGCGCAATCTGACCACCAACGATTTTTAAAGGGGTTAAAGGTTGAATTTTAATCTGAAATTTTTAGGAGATACTCAGAACATCTGAGACTAAGATATCTCCAAATTTCAGAATTTTTGAATACCTGTAACCTAGTTTTCAAAACGTTTTAAAATAGGTCCTGAAAACAAAAACTGTTTTCATAAGTTGAGTTTTTGGTCTAAAACAATTTTAAAAACCACATTTTCCACACCCACTATTCAGCCCCCTTCTAGTGGTGCCTTGCAGATCCTACAACACTAACCCTAAGAAAACCTTGGCAGCCACCCTTATTCTTCCCACAATACAATTTCTCCAATCTTTATATTCTAACAACACGGCAGCAGCATCTCCTAAAATTTCCAGTACAGCCAGCAATTAGGAAGAAAGGCAGCATTCAATTTCCTCATTTTTCTTGTTGCAAACAATCGGCCAGCCTGCATCAATTCCAACCAGCACTATTTTTCTTCAAAATTGCATCCTGCGCCAGCAATTAGGAAGCCAAAAGTAATAATTTTTGGTTCATTCAACCCCAATTCTTCACATAGTATGTATAATCGAAGCGAAAGACAAGTACCATTACTATATTTGCTATGATTTTTCAGTGTTATGATGTTATTTTTTATCAAATTGGATCATGCATGTCGTATTTGTGATTTGCATAGATTGTTGTATATATATACGAAATTGTTGTAAATATGTATCGGATGTGTGTATAGGTATAAAGATTGCATAATTTTGGTGTGCTGGGGCCATATATTGCTGCGGGAGTTCTTCAGGATGTTTTCATATTCTTTAGAATTCTTTAGGAATTCTATCTTCAGCAGCATGATTTCTTAATATTTAATCTATTTAGTAGTGGGTTTTAGCCTTACGTAAATTTGCAATCTGGATTTGGACTTTTGCCTATTCATTTGTCGGTGGGAAGATTTCTCATGACAGTCGTCAGTATGCACTTTCTGTAACCGTACTGGGAATGCACTTTCTAGGTGAAAGACCATTATGTGGAATGCTATATTATATTGTATGTACAAATTATATATGCGTGTACGTGTATTTTGGGTAAATGAATTACATGTGATCTATATGTGTACATGATATATATAGATATATGTTGTTATGACAAATAGGGAAAAAATAGAAAGCTATGAACTAATTATTTTAAGTAAGCCAAATTAACCTTTATTATTAGGTATTGATTTTTATATTGCAATTGTTTAGATTCGATCCAAGAAGAGAAGAAAGTGAATAACGGATTCAAGGTAAGTGGTCTATCTATACTCGTTATGTTGTCATGCATCACAGGTAAGTGGTCTATCTGTGCCCGTTATACTGTCATGCATCAGAGGTAAGTGGTCTATTTGTGCTTGTTATGCTTATCGTGCATCAGTGTGTTGTTTGTTGCATATCTGTAATTGGACTTTCTCTATATGCGAGTTGTATGTATATGTGAGATAGGTATGTATAAATGAATTGGGTGTATGTATGGTTGTACGATCTCAATGCGTATTGCATGTGTATATGGATGTGTGGGGGTAGACATGCAAGTATATATGCACGTGTATGGACGCGGGTATATATATGAGTATGAATACACCGTAATAAAATGGGGGTATACATGTAAGTATATATGCACGTGTATGTGCGCGGGTATATAAATGAGCATGTATGCGCCAAATCGTGGATTATGTGTGTGTAGCATTCATGGCATGTGCATTAGCATTGCATCCCTTCGGGGCGAGTGACTCCACGTTACGGAGCGTGTGTTCGTTGACTCCACGTTACGGAGCGTGTGTTCGTTGACTCCACGTTACGGAGTGTGTGTGCTGACTCCATGTTACGGAGCGTGTGTGCTGACTCCACGTTACGGAGCGTATGTTCGTTGACTCCATGTTACGGAGCGTGTGTTCGTTGACTCCATGTTACAGAGCATGTGTTCGTTGACTCCACGTTACGGAGCATGTGCGCTGACTCCACGTTACGGAGCGTGTGTTAGGACCCCGGGCCATGCATAGCATATCATGGGAAAAAAAGAAGAACATATTGTGTGGGATAATGATGTTGTTGCGCGTGACACGCAGGGAAAGGCATGCATCATGAAGTTGCGCATTATTATGTGGAGTGACTTACTTTCTGCGGTTTATCTACTTCATTGGTATGCATTGTTCTCTTCTTTGTTTGTATGATTATTTGTTGTTGTGTATGTCATACTTGAGAAGAGCATGTTTCACGATTATGTAGATTGAATGATGGATCTTATTTGACTATTCTTGATGTGTCAGCTGTTAAAGATATTCGAATGAATTTAATTGAGTAATAGAGACATGTATGTTGGTTGTATGTTATCTGTAATTGTCTCTGCATGTATGATTTTCATAATGGGTATAGGTAGGTTGCTTACTGAGCCCGTTGATTTTGGCTCACACCACCACTCACCAGCTTTGTAGGTATGGGAAGTTAGGACATGCTTACACATGAGTTAGTATACCGTGGAAGATCGAGACGGGAGATTTCGAGACTAAGGGTATTCAGACGAGACTTTCGAAAGTTGGTTGAGGCAGTTATTTTGATATTTGAGGTGTAGGTATTTTTATGATTAGTGTTTATATTCATTTAACTATTGTATTGATTTAGAATTCTTAGACATTGTATTAATGATGATGTTTATGTTATCGAAAGTTTTTAGTTTATGACTTCCGCTAACATCGATTTACGTTATTGTGATGACGTGTAATTGAATTATATCGACGCAGTGAGTCGTTTCGAGTACTAGGGCTCGAGACGGGTCGCTACAGTTTACCCAGCCCCATGTCTAGGTTACACACTAGTACATGTTCAATTACTAAGGTGTTGAATGAGCTAAATTGGATATTCATTTATGCTCAAAGTTAATTGTCAATAAAGCGTCCAATTTTCTGGTTTTAGAGCAGGATGGTTTTCTTCAAGAATGAATTCAGCAGTGCTTTATTTTTGATATAGTTGTTTTCATGATTTAGTTTATGTTTCTAACAGTTTCAAGTGATCTGTTTTAAATAATCCTATCTATGGATAAAATTTACATCATCTTATCAACGTATAACATATAACCAAATTTGTAGTGACTCAAATTGTGTGATATATGATATTTTATTTACATTTCTGGTTCATTTATAAATATTTCTTCTGTTTTGTTAGGTATGGCCAGTTCATCTATTCATACCGAAGGAATCACGGACGCACTCTTCCTTAACTTTGGATTATGATGGAATAAAGCAAAATAACTCACTATATTGGCTGCGCTTCTTATATTGTGAAGTAGCATTTGATCGACACAGATTGACGCAATTTTCATTATGGGTCATCGGGAAACGACCTCTATGTGTTTCTAACACATGGATATGGTTACGAATATCCGACCTCCTATACTCTGTCATAAGCACGAGCCTTTAAGGCAACGAGATAATGTTGTTGTTATTGTAAAAGGGAAAAAATGACACTACCCCAGAGGATATGTAATGTAAGCAATCTCAAACTTCAGTTCTTGTTCGGACTGAAAATATGAAGTTGTCCTCTAAAATTTGGACTACTTCATTATTTTGGAAACGAAACCAAAAGCGCCAGGGAAACAAATGTAAGGACGCATATTATGCAAATAATAAGAATGGTACAGGTAACCTTAAAAGGCTTATGAATATATGTCAAAACATGACAACTAATGATATAAGACAATTTCAGATATCTTTGGATAAATGTTCTCTAGAAACATGATCTCCAACGTTGAACAAATATAAACATAGGGAGTGGCTGGTGCATACATTGATTATACATGAGAAGTTATTTTCATTTTTAGAACAGTAAAGGGTTTTAAATATATGTTCACATCTTCAACTACATGCTACGATATTTTTTGTATGTTCACATCATCAACTATAAGTTACGATATTTGTAGAAGCACTGTAGCACTCCACCCGAAGCTAGGGTCTTAGTATGGTACACCGACTATACTATGCTACGAGAAGTACAAGGTGTCGATAACTTCTATATGCACATCATCATAGACATGTATCAAATTCGTAGAAGCATCATAAAATATACAAAGCATAATCGACATGCATCATACAGAATAACTAAATTCGAATACATCTGAAATGTCATCAGTACAAAGATCATGATACAAGCCTAAAATAACACAAATGAAAACTACATAATCTGGGCCCGTAGCTGCTCACTAATGTCCAACCCTCGAGTCATCCTCCTCGGTATCTAAAACTAGCTCTCGAGCCTCTGCAATATGGTAAAAATAGGGATGAAGCAAGTATTTCTGTCTAGGTTCGTCATGTGGATCATGCATCGGAGACGGGTAAATAAAAACAAATGCAGTTAAATAGTAACATAATCGCCTCTCTTTCACAAATACAGTGACAACTAAGACAAGTAGCATCAACATCATGTAATCATGTAAAGTACGGAAAATAAAATCAACGAATAATTATTTCGTTTTCGTATTTTCATTCTTCTTATGTAGCTATTAATCTTTTAACTTGTGTCTTATATTAAATACCTTTTGACTATGCCTATGTCACAACTCATATCTTATCCAGTCATCGTATGTCCACTGATGGTCTAAACATATACCTAGTAGGGTAACTCGGGTAATATGCATATGCTCATATGAAGAAATATCATGCATCATGTTTCAGAAAAACTTTTCAATACATAATCATTTTTGCAATCATCGTATCAAATCTGTCTCACCCATGTACGTAGTGTAGGACCTCAGGCGCTACCATCTCTCCCAAAACCAATTGGTGACAGGAGATGCGCATACCCTAGCCTTATAGTGCATTCAGCACACAAGCGCCCACGGCATTCGACTGTGACTTGGCCCACATGGCCTACGCCCACCGGCCTACGCCACGGGACAACTGCTGCACCTAACAATCTCCCCCTCAGCAATTGCTCCTGCTAGGAATCGAACCCGTGACCTCGCTCTGATATCACTTGTAGGACCTCAGGCGCTACCATCTCTCCCAAAACCAATTGGTGACAGGAGATGCGCATACCCTAGCCTTATAGTGCATTCAGCACACAAGCGCCCACGGCATTCGACTGTGACTTGGCCCACATGGCCTACGCCCACCGGCCTACGCCACGGGACAATTGCTGCACCTAACACGTAGCATATCTCATACGAACGGTACACAAGACACACCGACGGAATTCTCCATATAGTACTATGTACCAACCATGAATCTCAATTGTCCAACTATGGTATTACATCATGTGTACATAGATCTCAAAGTGACACGTTTTGGCAGAGATCCAGGGTCCCAGACATGATGTTACAATCAGGCCAAAACGTAAGGGTAGATGTCATCTGGAAGGTGGAGATACTTTGTCCCAGACAAGGTCTTACACTTGGCCCACGAAAGAACATCTCTCTATACCAAGTGACACCAACCTCTCACATAGGTTCCAGTGTCGAGAGGCGCATCATAACATCTTCCTCTGACATCCTCACTAATACACCTGACGCTAGGCAGCCTCCAATCATAAAATGTAAGCTGTAGGAAGAGCCTAACATATTGAAAACTGTCTCGTATAGAATAAGTCGATACAAGGTACGGTTCGTTAAAATCCTTTTAAAACTTTTCACATGATAAAATCATCTCTGACAAATATGCTGCGTAAAATTCCTTTAAAACATTTCATGAGGTAAAGCATTTCGTAAAATCGTGTCGTATGATAAAACATCTTTTCAAAACTTGCTTTGTCGTATGATGTAAGAATGCTCGGATTGGGCTGATTTCATGTCTCTACTAATTTTAGCACATAGGTCAAATGTTTGGCTCATTTATCATATCATATTCCTAGTTGAAATTTCCCTTTGCCCTCTTAGGGGTGGTCTCGGTTTAGCCTTTATAATCAACCCACTTTTGGGCTTAAATTGCTAAAAGATTGTCCTAAATGGTCCTTTTCTTAGTTTATTTTGTAGCCCTCTTTAAAACAGCCCACTTTCATATCTTTTGAAAATGTCTAAGTTACCATTTTGCCCTTTTTAAGGGGGTCTCGGCCAAAATGATCAAAACAGCCCCATTCTTCCATTCTTTAATTTGATAGTATAGCACATCCACTAATTAGCCATATCTATATTGCATAATATATATATATATACACTTTTCTTGGCATAAGAAGTTTATACTTATTATGTAGCCTCACTTATAGCGGAAGAATACCATAGTACAAGAAAGTATCATCATATGAAAAATTTCGATATAAAAATCTAATGATTGTCAATCACCAATCATATATGATATGCCGTATTAAAACCTTGCCAAGAAAAACCACCTTTATGGATAAAAACTTGGTGAATGACGTGTTATTCCTATGTGCATTCTATTCTTGCCATAATCTCTGAATGTGATCCATAATGGTAGGGCAGCAAGTAGAGTAGTATATAATCCAGAGCAAAACAAAGCAGATGATGAAGCAATCCAACAGATGTATATATAATCCAGCATCGCAAGGAAGATGGTGTCATATATCAACACAGGCATGACTCCGATGAATTTGTGTGCCATCCTTGTAACAATATCAACAGATGAATAATCCCGCCAAGGAACAGCATCTCTCGGCCAAAGGGTGAAATCATTCGCCATGTACCAAAAGGATGCATTAGTAAATGTTAAAGAAATTTGAGTGCTGCTAATTTCCATGAAATGACAAAGTGTGTGTGCTGGAGTAATATCCTTGTTGCCCGCATCCTTAGATACAGACAGTCCACATATACACATGCTATATAGAAAAAACATAACGCAAAGAGAATAAGATATTACCTGTGTTGCCTGTCAAAGATGATGATCAGGCTATAGTATCCTCATGTCAAAGATGTAGATAAGGGAGAGACACATCTGTAAGTTTTGCACCTTTAACCGTAGGAGGTAATGCATCTGTCGTTAGAAAATGGTGAAAATGGTGATGTAACTGTCCATGCTGTGCCAATAAGTGTGCCACCATATTAGCCTAGCGTGGTACGTGCGTCATCTTAATATCTACGGACTCGAGTAAATCACGAATAAGGGATGGATGGTCTGTAAACTGAACATGTTGTACTACCCTTAGAGAATTCACCTCCATATCCACATGTCTATAGCGTTGTAAAAAATATAAGAGCGCAAGAATAGCCGTCTGAAGCTCTACTTGGAATGGTGTGGATAATGGAAGATAAAACACAATTGCTTCCTTCAAATTACCGGCTGAGTCTCATAAGATCTGTAGCGCCCCGTACTCGGCTACCCCTCGTACGGTGCACCCGCCGTACCTTCCCTTTCGGAAAAGTACAAAGCGTCGATACTTAACTCATAAAACCCATGGATAAACATGGATTACAAAGTCACAATCTTAACAGGTAGATGAAAATACGGCAGAATTTGAACCTTAATCCGAAAGCGTCAAATCGCGAATACATAGCAAAATTATACAAACTGAACCGATAGCAAACTACACCGCGAAATTATACAAAAATTATCCGAAAAGAATCCGAAAATAGCTAAGTCCCAAAATGTCCCAAAGGTTCATCAAAAGCTTCCATCATTATTATGTTAACAGCGACTTCAATCACCTATGGGTATGGTACCCTCGGCTCATCATCAATCCACTCGACTTCATTACCTGGCTCTGGGGGGGAAAATAAATGGGTGAGCGACAGAGTCGCCAGCAAGTATACAATAACACCGTACAATAAAGAGAAAACGACATACAAGAATCAAACCCCAATTCCTTAAGTTAAAACATACCTTCCAATACTTTTCCGAAGCATCATACTTAAAGTCATATCAACACTTAGCTAAGATCTAAATGTCAGCACTTAGTTAGATTCTACGTGTTATAGCCAACCCTTACTTCTACGAATAGGTATCATGCATAATATGTATGAAAATGCGAATGCAATGCAAATGCAACGGGAAACATTCTTTCTTTCATTTAGACATGCTCACAAAAATACTTGAACTTTCTTTCTTTCTTTTAAATCATGCTCATCATAAAACAAGAGGGTGTGTCAGCCTATTATACCGGGCATGACTCGGTTCTTATAACATGATCACCTTCAGGTCTATTATACCAGACCTGGCTCGGTTCTTATACTCTTCAGACCTATTATACCGGGCCTGGATCGGTTCTTATCTTTCATCAGACCTATTATACCAGGTCTGGATCGGTTCTTATACTTCTTCAGATCAATTAACCCCGGATCTGTAGCGGGTTAAGCTGTCCAGAAGGGACGAAATTCTTTCAAAACAGAAACTTTATATAAAATATCGATAAAATCATGAGCATGGAACATATGAGCATGTCAATGCAAGTGCATGAGATGCAACATGGTAAAATGCACTTATAACATCATAAACAACTTTCTTCATGGGCTGGAAAACGATCCAGCAGCATGTCCTGTATTGTTTGGCCTCAAAATCAACCTTTTAAGCCTATTTTCCAGAAACTAAAAATATGGACATGCACCACATGATCTTAACTATATTATGTACAAATTTCATGCGATTTCGACAAGCGTAGGTACCTCAATAAAAATAATTCCCAACAAGGGTACAACAGAAATTCTGCTGCACTCTCAACTCCATTCCTTACCTTGTCTCCATCCATAAACTCATTATGGGGCTCACTTAGCACCTGGAAATCTTTCCTATTTCTTTCATAAACAATATCCAAATGCCCATTCACCAAAACAAGTCAAAATAATTACAATACAAGTCATACAAGCACAAAGGGTCAATCTGCTCGGTTTTCCAGAATGTTATGTAAACTTTACCTTAATGGTTTACCCCCAACAAAAATAGATAAAAATCAATTTCTTTACATGGATACTTAGCTCTATGTCTTAAGTACCTCCTGTAAAAATTTCAGGTCAATCCAAGAGGTTTAAGGTACTTAAATAATTTTCCTCCCTAAGGTTGTACGACCAGAAACTGTTTTGACCCCTTGATACTAAAAATTTATTTCTGACCAATCCACAAATGATTTTTCATAAATTCCAACGCCAAAATAAACTAGACATAATAAGCTACGACCGCACCAAAAATAAGCTCAATCCAACTTTTAGAAGGTCCTTAACTAAGTTCATCAATTCGGCATAAAATCTGTCCAGAACTCTGTTTTCAACCAACATGCATAGAAGTATTCTTTCCTTCCTAATTTTGTTCTTTAGCCTATAATCCAAGTTAATGGTCATTCAATAGACATAATAAGGCTTCCCTATACTAGTTCAAGTCTCTTTTTAGCATGCAAAAGTCGTTCATTTGGCTGTTCATTCCTTCTAAACAAAACAGTCCTCTAGTCCAACAATTTCACACATTAAAATCACTAAAATGCTAGGTTTCATACCGATCATGTCTCATTCCATATCAAACATAGGGCAGTCCCTAATCCATCACTTTTAGCTCTTATTTCAAGTTTAAACATGCTTTATATTGCAACATAAGAGAGGTCTATCAACCAACCCTTCAAAACATAAGAGAAGGTAACAACTTAGGCATATTTTCACTAAAATCATGTCTTAGGCTTCTAGACATTCAAGTATGCACATAATCACATATATTGTAAGGGGTTAAAGTATACTTGCCTCTTAAAGCTAAAGCTCTTGTCTTTGCTTGGTTATGAAGTGAGATGTGATGAAATCCTTTACCTCCTTCACCTTAAGCATACGGTTTTAAGGAAATGAAATGAAAAGATTAGTCTTTATTCAATAGAGGAAATAGGATAGGTTTGAGGGCTAGAACATCTTACCAAAATGAGCTTGGAATGGAGATTCAAGCATCACAACATGTCACCACCTAAGAAAAGTTGAAGGCTTCCACCTATTTCAACCATGAAACCCACGGTTTTGGGTATGGAGAAAGAGAGTTCATGTGAGCTTCATTCTTTACCAAAAATGAGAATTCTCTTAAGGAAACTTGGAACAAGACTTACCTAGATGTCTTCTTGAGTCTTGGAAGTGAAGTTGAACTTCTATCCTTCAAGATGAAGGGGGCGAAATCTTGGTGAGGGGAATGGAGATCGTCTAAGTGTTTTGCTCTTGCATGATGAGAAGGTAGATGTTTCTAGAATGGTTTGGTTTAAAACATGTTAGGGACTTAGGAGAGGGGGACGGTTTTGGAAGGATTTTTGTGAGGGTTAGGGCTTTCTTGAATGTTAATCAAGGTTAAGTTAGTATAACCTTGGTTACTTTATTCAAACTATAGTTACTTTTGTGCTAACCCAAGTTACTTTATTAAATCATGGTTACATTAACCTTGGTTTAGAGAAAAGTAACCATGGTAGGATTTAAAAATCCTCCATGTCTAGACACTAAGGGGGCGGTTTTGGTTGGGGTCTTTATGACCTCAACTATACTACTTCCTTCTTTAATGAGTTGTCTTAACTTGTTCCTTAAATTCATGTCTATTTTATTTTCTATTTATTCTTTGCATAATAACTTCTTGTCTTATTATTTTAACTAATAAAATTGGCTAGAGATTTCTAGAACATCTCCATGTATAGGCCGAAATTTTTAGGCTTCTTGGGCCATTTGATATTTCTTGTAACTTCAGTTCATATACTATATTGTTTCGTATATTTTATTGTATTCTAAGATTAGCATATGTATGCATACATATACCATACACGCACATACATATATATTGGTATGTATGGTTCATATAACTCTTCATTTCATGTATTACTTTCTTGAAGTTTCCCTTATTTAATTTGGCTTGGTACCACCTTAATAATGATTAAGTAAAGAGGCTTAAATTGACTTAAGTAACATGCGCTAAAAGAAATTTCCGCTTTCATTCCGTCTCATATTCATAGTTTTCACGTACATGATTGTTGGGGTACAACATCCTTCCCCCTTCAATAAAGTTTCGTCCCCGAAACTTATGAACTGTCAAAGAGATAGGGGTAGTTTTGCTTCATGCCTACCTCTAACTCCCAAGTGGCCTCATCGACTGAATGGTTCTTCCATTGCACCTTGACTATAGGAATAGACTTATTTCTTAATGCTTTCACTTCCCTATCAATTATCCTTTCGGGTTCCTCAACATACGATACATCAGCTTCAATCCTCAAAGGTTGCTCATCCATAATATGGCTTGAATCATGCACATACTTACGCAATTGAGATATATGAAATACATTGTGTAATTGAGACAACGATGGTGGTAGTGCAAGTCTATAAGCAACTTCTCCAATCCTTTCTAAGATCTCAAATGGTCCAATGAATCTAGGACTAAGCTTCCCTTTAATTCCGAACCGCTTTACTCCTTTCGATGGAGATACCTTCAAGAATACCTTATCTCCTACTTGAAACTCAAGTGGTCGACGCCTCACGTCGGCCCACGCCTTGCTTCTATCCTGAGCAGCCTTCAATCTTTGTCTTGCAATCATAACCTTTTTCTTGGTTTGCTCCACTAAGTCGGGTCCTGTGAAAATCTTATCTCCAATCTCATTCCAATACAATGGCGATCGACATTTTCTTCCATAGAGAGCTTCATAAGGAGCCATTCCAATAGATCTGTTGATAGCTGTTATTGTAGGAAAACTCAACCAACTTCAAACTCTTATCCCAGCCACCCTCAAAGTCCAGCACACAAGCACGCAACATGTCCTCCAATGTTTGAATTGTTCTCTCTGATTGACCGTCAGTCTGGGGATGAAAAGCTGAACTCATGCGAACTTCCGTACCCATCGCTTTCTGAAATGCCGTCCAAAACCTTGAGGTGAAGCGGGGGTCTCGGTCACAAACAATGCTCATAGGAACTCCATGCAAACATACAATCTGATCAACATACATAGAAGCCAACTTTTCCATGGGTGCTTTAATCGACATTGCCATGAAATGAGCACTCTTCGTCAGACGATCCACAATAACCCAAATAGTGTCATATCCACTTCTTGTCTTAGGTAAATTGGTTACAAAATCCATAGCAATGTGATCCCACTTCCACTCAGGCACCTCAAGTGGTTGCAATAATCCAGCTGGTCTCTGATGTTCTGCTTTGACTTTCTGACATACAAGACATTTCTCAACAAACTCTGCTATCTGATTCTTCATTCCTGGCCACCAAAACTTTTGCTTCAAGTCATGATACATCTTATTTGCTCCTGGGTGAATAGACAATCGAGAATTATGGGCTTCCTGAAGTACTTCACTTCGTATCGCGTCATCATTAGGCACACACAATCGACCTCTAAACCATAAACTGCCGTCACTACGGACTTCAAAATCGTCAAATGGCTTCTCCTTCAACTTGCTCTTAACTTTCATCAATGCATCATCCTTATCTTGAGTCTCCTTAATCTTATCGATCAAAGAAGGAACCGCTACTAACTTTGCAAGTACGTCGGAAATCGAATTCACTTCTTCCAAACCAAACTCTTCCATATCACGTTGTAAAGGTGGTTGACGAGGATGACTCGTCTTACGACTCAAAGCATCAGCAACTCTATTAGCTTTACCTGGATGATACTGAATAGAGATGTCATAATCCTTGATCAACTCAAGCCATCGCCTTTGGCGCATATTCAGCTCCTTTTGAGTGAAGAGGTATTTCAAACTCTTATGATCCGTGAAGATCTCACACTTCTCTCCATACAAATAATGACGCCAAATCTTCAGAGCAAATACGACTGCTGCAAGCTCAAGGTCATGTACTGGATAATTTTGCTCAAACGGCTTAAGCTGGCGAGACGCATACGCGATAACACGCCCATTCTGCATAAGAACACAACCCAATCCATTCTTGGAAGCATCACTATAGATCACAAACTGTTCTCCTGAAATGGGTTGAGCCAAAACTGGTGCAGACGTCAACCTTGCCTTCAGCTCAGAAAAGCTACTTTCACAATCCTCATTCCATACAAATTTTGTCTTCTTCTGAGTCAATCTAGTGAGTGGCATAGCTATCCTTGAAAATCCTTCAACAAACTTGCGGTAGTAACCGGCCAGTCCGAGAAAACTCCTTACATCATTGACATTGGTCGGTCTCGGCCACTCAGTAATTGCCTCAATCTTTCTGGGATCAACCGAAATCCCATTTTCACTAATAATATGGCCCAGAAATGACACACTATGCAACCAAAACTCACATTTACTGAATTTTGCATAGAGCTGATGCTTTCTTAGAATACCAAGTATTGTCCTCAGATGGGCTGTATGAGTTTCCTCATCAGGCGAATAAATCAGGATATCGTCAATAAAGACGACCACATACTTATCCAACTGGTCCCGAAACACCCGATTCATAAGATCCATAAATGCTGCAGGGGCGTTGGTCAGTCCAAAAGGCATCACGAGAAATTCATAATGTCCATATCTCGTCCTGAATGCTGTCTTAGGAATATCCTCAGCTCTTATCTTCAATTGAAAATATCCAGATCTTAGGTTCACTTTGCTAAACACCCGAGCTCCCTGCATTAGGATATTTTAGATATTATTCATGATTATTACATTGAAATAAGACTTGGTAATTACTGACCCGAAGCTGGTCGAACAGATCGTCGATCCGAGGCAACGGATACTTATTCTTCACGGTAATCTTGTTGAGTTCCCGATAATCAATACACAGCCGCATACCTCCATCCTTCTTCTTTACAAATAAAACTGGGGCACCCCATGGCGACACACTTGGACGAATCAACTTCTTTTCCAATAACTCATGCAATTGCTCTTTTAGCTCCTTCAACTCAGTGGGTGCCATGCGGTAAGGAGCTTTAGAAATGGGCTCAGCTCTGGGGATGAGGTTTATCTCAAAGGAAATTTCTTGATCAGGGGGGAGTCCTGGTAGTTCCTCTGGAAAGACATCAAGAAACTCTTGAACTACTGGAACTTGCGAAATGTCCACTGCTGCCTGCTCGGCACTAAGAGCATAAACAAGATAGCCTTGACATCCCTTTCGCAACGCTCGACGGGCACGAGCTATATTCACAAAAATATTCTTTGACTTCTTCAACTTGGGACCTCCTTGAAATGATACTTCCTCTTGCTCCGGGGCTCTGAAAGTGACTTTCTTTTGATTGCAGTCAATATGGGCATGGTTCTTAGACAACCAGTCTATACCAAGAATAATGTCAAAGTCATTCATAGAAATCGGGATCAGATCAGCCGCGAACCGATGGTCATCGAGCTCGACCGCGCAATTCTTATACAGATAATGAGACGTAAGCACTTGACCACCAGCGGCTTGGATTCGATAGGGTGATTTCAGCCGGATGGGATTATGGTCTAATCCCTTTGCAAATTTCTTAGATATAAAGGAGTGGCTGGCGCCACTATCAAACAACACGTTTGCGGGCATGCAACATACAAGAATAGCGCCTGAATCATGCAAAGCTTTAACTACGCAGCAATATAGTATTTATCAAATTAGTATTGCATAATTTTAAATCATACCAGCCACGACGTCTCCAGCTTCCTCAACTACAGCATCGGTCATCACATGCACACGCACATTCGAGCGCTGACGTTGTTTCCTCTGCTGCTGACCACCACGCTCACGACAATCTCTCAGAATATGTCCAGTCTTTCCACATCCAGCACAAGCAGCTCCCTTATCAGGACAATCCCTAATTATATGACCAGTCTTGCCGCAACCAAAGCACTTACCAGCTTGTACATAGCACTCGCCCAAATGATTCTTCTGACAATGGGGACACATGGGAATGGCCTGCTGCTGCTGTCCTTGATTTCCTTGATTATTTCTTTGATTATTCTGATTCTGCCCACGGCGCTGTCCACGATTCTGATTTCCTCTTTGGTTCTGATTTTGCTGTCTACCTTGCCTCCCATGAAAATTCTGTCTAGTCATTTTCCTTGCTCCTTTATCACCGGAAGTGTCCCTTCCTCTTTTCTGGCCCACCGTCGCATCGCGATGAATGATATCCTTCTCAATCTGATAACATGCATCAACAAGTGCCTCAAAATCAGCAGAGATAACATTTACCAACCAAGTGCGAATCCTTGGGTTCAGCCCACTCTCAAACTTCACCATCTTAGATTCCTCATCATTCATCGTAGCAAGAGAAAATCTTCCTAAAGCTAGAAACTTGCTCACATATTCAGACACAGTCATGCCAGGTTCTTGCTTCAACATTTCAAAATCATGCCTCTTTTGCATTTTTACTGACGGGGGAAAATAAAACTTGTTGAACTCTTGGATGAATCTCTCCCATGGAATAGGTCGGGGCAAAGGTTGCAGCTTAGCCTTCCACCACTGGTTCGCCTCTCCAAGGAGGAAAGGCCTCACAGCTTTGGTTTTCATATTGTCAGGGGCTCCATTCAGTTCAAAACAGTTCTCCACTTCATCTAGCCATTTTTCAGCCATATCGGGGTCAGACTTGCCTTCAAAAGGCAGCACATTCGCTCGCTTGAGCTTCTCAAAGTAGTACTGCGCATCTCTTATCGGTTCATAAGGAGGAGGAGGGGCGACTTGCTGAATCATTCCCTTGCCAATCTGAGTTATGGTCTGACAGAATGCTTGGAAATCTGGGATAACAAGTGGCACTTGCGGAAGAGGGTTTCCTTGAGCTGGTGGGGGATTTTCATTCTGCGGTGGAGGAGGAGGCAGTGGATTCTGATTCTGAGGAGGAGGTGGAGGGACTTGATCTTGAGGTTGTGGAGGGTTTGGTTCGGGTGCATGGGCAGCATCTCTGTGAGGTCTACCACGAGTCCGAACCATCTGTATACGGAGCAGAAAGATATATATATGTATATATGGATCGAGATGACTGACTGAATTTAGACATGCTTGGAAAAGGAATTTAAAGCAGGAAAAAAAAGTTAATATGCGACATATCAGGTTAGCAGGTCAACCAAGGGGACCCTATTTCCAATCTAAGTTGTTTAAGCTAAGGCCATCTCTCTTCTAAGATCATGACTTAATTCTAAGATCAATTCTTAGTTTTCTAAGATCATAACTTAGCTTCTACGTTCTGCCCGAATCTAGAGCCTCGGCTCTGATACCACCTGTAGCGCCCCGTACTCGGCTACCCCTCGTACGGTGCACCCGCCGTACCTTCCCTTTCGGAAAAGTACAAAGCGTCGATACTTAACTCATAAAACCCATGGATAAACATGGATTACAAAGTCACGATCTTAACAGGTAGATGAAAATACGGCAGAATTTGAACCTTAATCCGAATGCGTCAAATCGCGAATACATAGCAAAATTATACAAACTGAACCGATAGCAAACTACACCGTGAAATTATACAAAAATTATCCGAAAAGAATCCGAAAATAGCTAAGTCCCAAAATGTCCCAAAGGTTCATCAAAAGCTTCCATCATCATTATCTTAACAGCGACTTCAATCACCTATGGGTATGTACCCTCGGCTCATCATCAATCCACTCGACTTCATTACCTGGCTCTGGGGGGAAAAATAAATGGGTGAGCGACAGAGTCGCCAGCAAGTATACAATAACACCGTACAATAAAGAGAAAACGACATACAAGAATCAAACCCCAATTCCTTAAGTTAAAACATACCTTCCAATACTTTTCCGAAGCATCATACTTAAAGTCATATCAACACTTAGCTAAGATCTAAATGTCAGCACTTAGTTAGATTCTACGTGTTATAGCCAACCCTTACTTCTACGAATAGGTATCATGCATAATATGTATGAAAATGCGAATGCAATGAAAATACAACGGGAAACATTCTTTCTTTCATTTAGACATGCTCATAAAAATACTTGAACTTTCTTTCTTTCTTTTAAATCATGCTCATCATAAAACAAGAGGGTGTGTCAGCCTATTATACCGGGCATGACTCGGTTCTTATAACATGATCACCTTTAGGTCTATTATACCGGACCTGGCTCGGTTCTTATACTCTTCAGACCTATTATACCGGGCCTGGATCGGTTCTTATCTTTCATCAGACCTATTATACCGGTCCTGGATCGGTTCTTATACTTCTTCAGATCAATTGACCCCGGATCTGTAGCGGGTTAAGCTGGCCAGAAGGGACGAAATTCTTTCAAAACAGAAACTTTATATAAAATATCGATAAAATCATGAGCATGGAACATATGAGCATGTCAATGCAAGTGCATGAGATGCAACATGGTAAAATGCACTTATAACATCATAAACAACTTTCTTCATAGGCTGGAAAACGATCCAGCAGCATGTCCTGTATTGTCTTGCCTCAAAATCAACCTTTTAAGCCTATTTTCCAGAAACTAAAAATATGGACATGCACCACATGATCTTAACTATATTCTGTACAAATTTCATGCGATTTCGACAAGCGTAGGTACCTCAATAAAAATAATTCCCAACAAGGGTACAACATAAATTCTGCTGCACTCTCAACTCCATTCCTTACCTTGTCTCCATCCATAAACTCATTATGGGGCTCACTTAGCACCTGGAAATCTTTCCTATTTCTTTCATAAACAATATCCAAATGCCCATTCACCAAAACAAGTCAAAATAATTACAATACAAGTCATACAAGCACAAAGGGTCAATCTGCTCGGTTTTCCAGAATGTTATGTCAACTTTACCTTAATGGTTTACCACCAACAACAATAGATAAAATCAATTTCTTTACATGGATACTTAGCTCTATGTCTTAAGTACCTCCTGTAAAAATTTCAGGTCAATCCAAGAGGTTTAAGGTACTTAAATAATTTTCCTCCCTAAGGTGGTACGACCAGAAACTGTTTTGACCCTTTGATACTAAAAATTTATTTCTGACCAATCCACAAATGATTTTCCAGAAATTCTAACGCCACAATAAACTAGACATAATAAGCTACGACCGCACCAAAAATAAGCTCAATCCAACTTTTAGAAGGTCCTTAACTAAGTTCATCAATTTGGCATAAAATCTGTCCAGAACTCTGTTTTCAACCAACATGCATAGAAGTATTCTTTCCTTCCTAATTTTGTTCTTTAGCCTATAATCCAAGTTAATGGTCATTCAATAGAAATAATAAGGCTTCCCTATACTAGTTCAAGTCTCTTTTTAGCATGCAAAAGTCGTTCATTTGGCTGTTCATTCCTTCTAAACAAAACAGTCCTCTAGTCCAACAATTTCACACATTAAAATCACTAAAATGCTAGGTTTCATACCGATCATGTCTCATTCCATATCAAACATAGGGCAGTCCCTAATCCATCACTTTTAGCTCTTATTTCAAGTTTAAACATGCTTTATATTGCAACATAAGAGAGGTCTATCAACCAACCCTTCAAAACATAAGAAAAGGTAACAACTTAGGCATATTTTCACTAAAATCATGTCTTAGGCTTCTAGACATTCAAGTATGAACATAATCACATATATTGTAAGGGGTTAAAGTATACTTGCCTCTTAAAGCTAAAGCTCTTGTCTTTGCTTGGTTATGAAGTGAGATGTGATGAAATCCTTTACCTCCTTCACCTTAAGCATACGGTTTTAAGGAAATGAAATGAAAAGATTAGTCTTTATTCAATAGAGGAAATAGGATAGGTTTGAGGGCTAGAACATCTTACCAAAATGAGCTTGGAATGGAGATTCAAGCATCACAACATGTCACCACCTAAGAAAAGTTGAAGGCTTCCACCTATTTCAACCATGAAACCCACGGTTTTGGGTATGGAGAAAGAGAGTTCATGTAAGCTTCATTCTTTACCAAAAATGAGAATTCTCTTAAGGTTACTTGGAACAAGACTTACCTAGATGTCTTCTTGAGTCTTGGAAGTGAAATTGAACTTCTATCCTTCAAGATGAAGGGGGCGAAATCTTGGTGAGGGGAATGGAGATTGTCTAAGTGTTTTGCTCTTGAATGATGAGAAGGTAGATGTTTCTAGAATGGTTTGGTTTAAAACATGTTAGGGACTTAGGAGAGGGGGACGGTTTTGGAGGGATTTTTGTGAGGGTTACGGCTTTCTTGAATGTTAATCAAGGTTAAGTTAGTATAACCTTGGTTACTTTATTCAAACTATAGTTACTTTTGTGCTAACCCAAGTTACTTTATTAAATCATGGTTACATTAACCTTGGTTTAGAGAAAAGTAACCATGGTAGGATTTAAAAATCCTCCATGTCTAGACACTAAGGGGGCGGTTTTGGTTGGGGTCTTTATGACCTCAACCATACTACTTCCTTCTTTAATGAATTGTCTTAACTTGTTCCTTAAATGCATGTCTATTTTATTTTCTATTTATTCTTTGCATAATAACTTCTTGCCTTATTATTTTAACTAATAAAATTGGCTAGAGATTTCTAGAACATCTCCATGTATAGGCCGAAATTTTTAGGCTTCTTGGGCCATTTGATATTTCTTGTAACTTCAGTTCATATACTATATTGTTTCGTATATTTTATTGTATTCTAAGATTAGCATATGTATGCATACATATACCATACACACGCACATACATATATATTGGTATGTATGGTTCATATAACTCTTCATTTCATGTATTACTTTCTTGAAGTTTCCCTTATTTAATTTGGCTTGGTACCACCTTAATAATGATTAAGTAAAGAGGCTTAAATTGACTTAAGTAACATGCGGTAAAAGAAATTTCCGCTTTCATTCCGTCTCATATTCATAGTTTTCACATACATGATCGTTGGGGTACAACAAGATCGCTCATCCGGAGGTAGAGAACGAACCATGCGCTGCATCAACACTGAGTTTGAATCTCCCAGCGGGTGTTGTGCACCATCGAATAACTTGCGGACAATTCACTCGAAGCTTTGATGTCAACCCATGAGCTAATAAAATAGGATCAGTGAGTGAATATTTCTTCCCATGTTGTGCAATACACCATATATAAATTTGTTGTCTGATTTGCTCCTGCAACTGCCGCAACGTCCAGCACTCGTCACCAAAGGTGACGGCGGTATAAGTCCACCATATAGTCCATAATATAATGCCAGGGGCAACAATGCGCAATATGCCACGAAATGATTTCTCACGGGTTGAAGTCCACCAAAGAAATAGATATTGAGTCAACATAATATTCTAGGGTTGGGGGCCATCCAGCAGTGCCGCATAGTGAGCCCAGATAGGACGGATATTCAGAAAATGTAAGAATAAATGATCTTGGGTAGCAGATGATGCACGACAAAAAGGGCAACAAGTTGGCCTAGCAGTTAAAAAATTCTGGAGATTATCTTGTATTGGGAGAGCATGATGATACAACTTCCATAGAAATACTTGTATGCTCGGCTGATGGGAACGATGCCAAATGAATCGATGTAAAACGCTTAATTACTGGGTTGCGGAGCATGTCATATGCTGATCGTATCGTGAAAAGACCATGTGGTTCCAGTGTCCATGTGTAAGAATGTACCGTACCAATCACGTGTGATGAACATATAGAATCAATATCACAGATGCGCTTCCATGTCGTGGTATCTGTGATGCGAGGATGGAAGTCCTTCGACCACCATATTTGGAGTTCATAAAATCTGCCCAAAGACAATTTTTCATGTGATATGACCACCACAAGCAACTGGAATATGCCTTATATAAGATTTCTAAGTGTCTCAAGCCGAGGCCTCCCTCCTGCTTGGGTTTGAAAAGATTTTGCCATCGCACCCAATGATGTCGTGGCGCATCCCCATAGCTAGCCCGCAAAAACTTACATACTCTCTGTCTGATAGCCCGAATAATGCTTTTAGGAAGATGGTGTGCTATGATGACATGAACTGGTATTGCACTTAAGACATGCTTGATCAAAACTAATCGACCATCTGCCGATAGGTAACGATTTTGCCATCCTGATAACCTTCAATCAATTTGATTGATCAAGTCAGTGCAATATATAGGCCGATTATGACCCCGAATAAGAGAAACTCCTAAATATTTCATTAGCAAAGATGATGCGGATATCTGAAGGACTCGTTCCAATGTATGAACATGACGGGTATAGGCATGAGATGAAGGTATAAACCGGCTCTTATGAAAGTTGACACATTGTCCCGAAGCTGCTTGGTATTTACCCAAGAATCGTCGAAAGCTTTTTAAATTATTGGACGCACCATTGATAAAGATTAAGAGATCATATGCAAAAGCAAGGTGTGAAATAGTTGGGCTCACCCTACACACTGAAAAAGCTGTTAGAACACCGTCTGCTATCAAGGCATTTAGACCACGTGAGAAAGCTTCTGAAGCAAGAATGAATAATATCGGCGAGAGAGGATCTCCTTGTTTAACACCTCCCGCGGGCTTGAAAAAACCACATGGTTTTCAATTAACAAGGATGGATAGATAGGTACCTTCCAAATGATTAAAATGCGTGGAAAAATCCATCTTGTTTAGCAGTTGGCGGAGAAATGTCCAATCCACTCGGTCAAAAGCCTTCATCATGTCTAGTTTAATCATGATATTATGCCCCCGTATCTTCTTATCTAACATATGTGTCATTTTCTAGGCAAGCAATACATGCTCAGTGATATCCCTGCCTTTCATGAATCCTGCCTGTTCCAGCGAGATAATTTGTGATAATATACTTGAGATTCTGGTGGTCAAAATTCGGGTACCAATCTTGGCCAAGAAATTAGATAAAGAGATATGTTGAAAATCCGTAAATGTGGAGGGAGAAGGAGTCTTTGGTATGAGCGTGATAAGAGTGCTACCCATGGCCTTAGGAATGCGAAGTCCCAAGAAAAACTCTTGTATTGTTTTATTACATCATGAAAGACTATCTCCCAACAGTGACACAAAAAGAAGCCTTGTAACCATCCGGTCCTGCAGCACTATACGGGTCAAGGGACCAAACCACTGATTTTGTTTCCTACAATGTAGGCATTTGCGTTAGTGAGCTATTCATATTTGGTGTAATCACGTGCGGAATGTTCTGTAATAGCTCTGTGGGCTCATCAACCTGTTCCGCCTTAAATAAGTGAGTGTAGAAGGAAATGGCTTCTGTCTGAATAGCATCTGTTGTTTCACATAATAATCCAGTTGTTATGCGTATTTGACGGACTTACTGCCTATGTCGTCTATCTTTAACCAGATTATGAAAATAGGCAGTATTTGCATCTCCTTGCGTGAGCCATTTGATTCTGGCTTTTTGTTCCCAGAATAATAATTCATGCTTTGATGCTTTGTTATACCCTGTCTTGGCTTGATGATAAAGAATTCTATTCTCTGAGGTTGGGTGTCGTTCATAGACTGCTTCTAGACATTGAACGTCTATCTTTGCTGCTACTAATTTATCAAAGATGTTACCAAATATATGAGTATTCCAATTCTGTAAGTCCCGTTTTAGACGTCGCAGTTTATCATAAATTCTCTGCATTACACCAATCGTTGGATAACTTGCCAATTGTTCTCTAACATACGGAATAAAATTTGCATGTTCAGCCCAGACATCAAAAAGGCGAAAAGATCTTGGACCTGTTTCATTCTGTTGAACACAAGAGAGAAGTAGAGGCATATGATCGGAAGTTATTCTTGATAGATGTTTAGCCTTCAAGTTAGTAAATTGATCATAGAACGCCTGAGAACACAAAAATCGATCAAGGCGACGTTTGACAAGACCCAAGCCACATCCACCCACCCATGTATATGGCGTGCCATCATACGGTATATCAATTAGTGAGCACTGTCTGACACAATCAGCAAAGTCCTCTAATGAAGTTAAATGAGGCATAGAAGTACCATGATGTTCATCTACTGACAAATAAGCATTAAAATCTCCTCCAAGTAATCATAATGGCTGCGCCTGTTGCTTGTATTGTTGCACTTCAAGCCACATACGTCTTCGATCAGTCACCGTATGTAAGCCATAAACTGGACTAACAGATACTTCTTGGCCTGTGGCAATAACACTAAATCGAAAGAGGCTGACCTGTTCACCATGACATATATTGACTAGATTAATCACCGAGCTCTGCCAAAACACCCAGATTTTGTCACAGCATGTAGCTAAAGATTGTGTGTATGATAGCTTAAGTTGATGTCTTATCAATCTGTTTGCTGGTTGCTTTGGTTCAATTACAACCAGTAGATGAACATGATGCTTCGTAACTTATCTTTTAAGATGAACCAAGGTTGTCCACAAGCCCCCAACATTCCAAAATAGACAATTCATTTTGAAGATTGCATGCTAGAGCTTGAAGCATCATGTGAGTTTGAGCGTCAAAATATATATATATTAAGCAAGAAATTATGTATTATTATGCCTCACTTATGGCGGAGGAATACCACAGTACAATATGAGTCATCATATGAAAAAAACCAATATAAGGATCTAATGACCGTCAGTCTCCAATCATATATGATATGCCGCATTAAAACCTTGCCAAGTAAAACCACCCTTTTGGATAAAACCTTGGCTAAAGGAAAAGCGACCATAATTATATTATTGAAGCGATGAGATAACATAAATCGTGTCGGAAAGCCAAAAACCGAAACACAAATAAGTGATGACTATTTCGAAATGCCAACACACGCCTAAGAATGATGTAACCCAGCCGAAACTCCTTTAAGCTCAATTTCTTGTATGTGTATGTCAATGCCCCAAGAGGAATGAGTATTGTGTATGCTTGTAGTTGTGATCCATATCCAAATGTGAATTATCAAGCAGGTTGGACTCCAGTCGAGCGACCACCACGAACCCATGCAATAAACACATAACAAGGGTATGAGTAGAATCAATTGAATATTCACCACATATACATAAAATCCGAGAGATGGAAAGACTATACCCGCGTTGCCTGCATCCTTAGACACAGGCAACAAACAGTGTAAGAGAACCAAAGATCTCCAACTTAAGAATGATAAATGAGAATTTGAAACTACATAAAAAACTGAAATTACCCCGATTGCCCATATCATTGTATGATACAGGCAACAAGTGATACAGATAATGTTATCAATGTCACAATTGAGGTACTCCATCTGTCTGAACACTAGGTCGGACAAGTGGAGGTAATTCAGTGATGCTCCTAAATAGAGTGAAGCGATTCCAAAGCTAACCATGTTGAGCTAGAAAATGTGTTGTTGTGTTTACCTCTCTTGGTTTGTAGGATAAAGAACCGGACTAGAAATGTAGAATATCCCGAAATACAATAGCCATATATGAATGCCCCTAATGTACTTGCCTCAAAACCTCCTGTGCATCCACTTCAACCTCAATAGGAGGCCAAAGTCGGGCAAAATATAATAAGGCTAAAGAAGCAGCCTGCAGTTCTGCCTCAGCAGGCATGGAGAGCGGCAAATGAAAAGAGATTGCACCCACAAAAGAACCACTACAATCCCGAAGAATTGCTCCCCCAGCAGCAGAATTGCCTTGTGTAGATGATGACACAACCTTGCTTACTCGGTACAATATGATTGGAGGAATGACTTGTCTTTGCCTAGTTGTCACTTCTTAATATATATATGTGTGTGTATGTTTAGATACATGCCATCAAGAAGTATTCAAGACATCATTACGACAACTCACATGGCCACTTGGCCGAATACTCTATTCTCACACACACATGATTTTGCGACTTGATCATCACCATACATACACGCAAGATCCACCTATCTTTTACTAATCATTTCATCAATTACATCATGCACATGGTTTACATATTGTTGGGATACTTACACATATATGGCCTTGGGGTAGGAGCCCATTTTATTCACTAATTTTGATCATGGAACATGTCAACATATTGGGGTTATGGTGTATACTTAGTGTGGTGTTAAATGCATTGAATATGAGGTTCATAAACATGTTGCATCAAGATCCCCATATGTGTAAAAATTTGAAAACATCAAGTAAGAGACAAAGTGAGGTCACATTGTAAAACATGGTGTAGAATGTGTCCCTTAGTACTCTTTTACAAGAAAAGATATCATGAAATCAACACTTTTAGGAAATGAAGCATATATACTCTCTTATCTCCTATATGTACATGCATGTTCATATGAAGACTAAATGCATCACAAGAATCACATGCATGCTACTTTCTCACATCATCATGGTCATAGGTGCATATCCAAGCAAGAATTATACACCAACCATCACATATAAAGCATGCAAACACACTTTTTGTATGTTTATAGAGGAGAAATCGTTTTGAATATATGCATGCATGATCCAACCTTCAATAGAAACATAAAAGACCCATTTTTAAACATGCATGAGGAAGCTAAGTAGAATACTTGTCTTTTTCTTTGAATCTTAGCCTAAAATGGAAAAAGATTCCTTCTTTCCTTCCCTCTTGGTAACACACGGTCAAATGGCTAAAATGGAAGGAAAATGAGTCATTTTTTGGGATCTAATGCTCAAAACATGCCTAAGATCAATTCTTAAGAAACTCACCTTGGAAATCCGTGAAGTTTCCTTTTTCAACATAGAGAAGGCCTTCTTCCTTCTTTAGAGAGCTCTCGGCCTAGGTTCCCATTTGAAAAGAAAAGTTGAGCAAATTGAAGATAGATGAAAGATAATAGGACTAGAAATGGTAGTACGGGTTCTTACCTTCAAGACTCCTACACATGCAAGCTTAGTCCTTTACTTGAATTTTGGAAGAAACTTCATCTTTCTTGCTTAAGTCTGCCCTCGGTTTTAGTTCAGAAAAAATGAAAAAGAGAAGAGTTGTTGGAGTGAGGCAATGAAATGGGGAGAAGTATGAGTGTATCTCCCCGCTCCCAAGCTCTAACATTGGGAACAGTGCACCCGCCGTATCTCACTAAGGAGAATACAAAGCGTCGAATCAATCTCTTACTCGTCAAAAATGACGTAGAAATTTTTCGCGGAAACGTAAACCATAACATATATTGAACTCCAATAATCATCATTACATTGCTAAATAAAAATTCTGGGAATAAAAGTAGTAAAGTAGTATGAGAAAAATCCTCAAAGTACAAATAAGAACAAAACAGCTGCAGAGTCCCCTCATATCCTAGCTACAGCTCTCAACCAGCGCACTCCGCTATGTCCGTCCTGTCCTCAACGAAGATGCGCTCATAGTCCTCATCCGGGCCACCTGGGAAGTAGGGGTGAGTGACAGAAAATCACCCAGTAGATGCCCGCCTCAAACCAATACAAAACGTGCATACCGAAATGATATAGCCACATAGCACATAGATATGATATAACCACATAGCACATAAATATAAGATAAAACCACATAGCACATAAATATAAGATAAAACCACATAGCACATAAATATAAGATAACATGCATAAGATAAAGTAAATGCGATAAGTAAAGCACTCCACATAAAAATGCGCAAGTACGTGATGCATGCTCAATCAACGTGTCACACGCAACGAGAATCATGTCATGCAATATGCCCCTAGACCTATATGCAATGCATGATCCCGGGATCGACTGGATGCCTGTAGCCCGTACACTACATGTTATGCCCGCTATTTCTTACGTGGAAAAGAAAAAAAATGCATGCAAACTCCATGCAATACACGGGCTCACAAATGTTAACAAACGTATGAAACAATAAAATATATATACATATTACAGTACACACATAATACATGGCAGAAAAAAAAAGAAAGAAAAGAAAATAAAAGATGATAAGTTTAAAACTTAGAATCCTAATATGACTAGAAAGTAGATAGATGGAGTTTGAATTTAGAAACAAATCCTAATTACACTAGAATAAGGTTACCTAAATGCCTTAGGATTCTACCCTACACCCATCTATATCTATCTACAATTGCAACACAAATCAAACCGGATAATAGTCATCAACAGCCGGCCACCAAATCCTCCCAGCAATTCCAGTTTCTGCCGAAAACTGTAGGAAGCAACCCATCCTTATTCCTCCCTTAACTTATTCAATATTCATATTAACAAACCAACGGCAGCTGGGCTACCTTATTCATCCTATTGTTGCCGCCAGCAACAAACAACAAAACAAAAGAAATAGATTCTAGCAGTCCTTCCATTAATCTAATTCCAAAGTGGATGTCGCTAGTTGCAAGGCAAAGAAACAATAATTCTTCATCCGATTTTCATCCGATTCTTCGTATATCGCGTATAATCGAGACACGAGGCAAGTACCCTTCCTATATTTGTTATGTTTTTGCAAATCTTATGGTTATATATTTATAATAAAACCGGATCATGTATGATGTATTTGTGATTGCATAGTTGGTTGATCTTATATGTATGTATGTGTTGTAAGTAATCTTTCTATACTAGCTATGCTTTGCGAAAATATATACATTATTTTGGTATTGATTTTGGATCAAGCATTCGTAGATGTGTTTGAATAGATGATTTGCTTCTATATGGGTATCAAGATGTGTGTGCGCATGTATTTATATTTTATCGACATATCTTACAACTTGTCAATTTCCAATACAACGAGAATTTTCCTCCGGTATTCATAACCCTTTATTTGTTATTTGAAAACCACAATTTTCCACCTTAATAAAATACATATTATTTTCATAAAAGAAATACAACTTTACGGTTTGGTATTCATATGTTAATTTGAAACTTGGATATTCTCAAATTTAGGAGTGTACTTGTTATAACCGGATTTATAAAAAAAAAGAAAAAGAAAAGAGAAGAAGATAATAACCAAATATTTAAAATAACTAAATTCTATCCTTTTTCCTAAATTCTATCTTTTCTTCTTTAATCATCACCCTTAATTCCCCTAAAAGCTCTCTCACTTTTACTCTCTCTAACCCTAATCCTTTCTCCCCACTCTCCCAAATTCAGCAGCCACCTCTTCCCCCTCTCCTCTCTCAATTTTCGGCTAAGGAGGAAAAGGGAAGGGAACGAAGGATCCTTGATCAAAGGATCAAGAGGAGGAAATCACAACGCTCGTAGATCATCACACCTTTCTATATCAATCACTTCTCGCTAGGAATCGAGGTAGGTGCATATTTATTATTTCCTCAAAACGGTATGAAGGCTTGCATAGGCAAAAGGGTATTTTTATGTGATGTGGTTGTCGTTAGTTCTTGATTTTATTTGGATCATGTGCAACGTGTTTATTTTCCGTTAGTCGTTTTGTTTCAACGTGATCTTGTTGTTGTACGTTTCTTTGTGGGGTTGAGATGTCATTATGCGTGTATGGATATGTGGGGAAGGGGTGAAAGGTTGAATGGGATTGAACGAATGGACTGCAGAAATTTCAGAATGAGAATTCTGAAATTCGGGGACATCGATCGATCGACGTCCAGAGGCTGAGGGTTCGACGTGCCTCAGATGGACATCGATCGATCGACGTCCAGAGGGTGAGAGATCGATGTGCCTCAGATGGACATCGATCGATCGACGTCCAGGGGCTGAGGGTTCGATGTGCCTCAGAACCACGTAGATCGATCGACGTCCCATGGCTGAGGGTTCGACGTGCCTCAGAACCACGTCGAACGATCGACGTCAAAGGATGACGTCCAGCTGTTTTTTTTTTCCTTTCTTTTGCATTCATGGCACGTGCATTGCATGAGGTACCCATTGTCTGAGGGTGTGCGTGTTCGGAGGATACGTAGTGCCTATAGGGCGTGGGGGCCGTGATGATACACAGCGTCGGTCGGGCGTGGGTGTCATGTGATACGCAGCGTCTATAAGGCGTGGGTGTCGTACGGATACGCAGCGTCTATAGGGCGTGGGTGTCATGAGATACGCAGCGTCTATAGGGCGCGGGTGCCATACGATACACAGCGTCTATAGGGCGTGGGTGTCCAGAACGGCAAGTGGTGGCTAGAGACCATGACGCTGGAGTTAGGTCCCGGGAACATGCATTGCATATAGGCCTAGGAGCATATTGCCTGACATGTTTCTAGTTGCGTGTGACACGTTATGTGAGCATGCATCACGTACTTGCGCGTGCATCTTGTGTGGATTGTTTATTTCCGTATAAGCCATGTCATGTAGTTTATGTTGAGTACGTGGAGTGTCTTACCTTCCGGTTGTATGCTATCTGTTCTATGTGGTCACGTGGAGATATCGTTTTGGGGTATGTAAGTTTTGTATTGTTTTGAGAGGCACCTACTGGGTGATTACCATCACTCACACCTACTATTCCATATGTAGCCGAGACGGAGTATGATTACATTTTCATTGAGGATGGATCTGATACCGTGGAATGGGCCGAGTGACTCGTAGATACGCGTGCGGCAAGGATGGAGACAGGCTTTTTGTGATGCTTTGGGGTGACACCGACATTCTATTTTATTATTCAGTATTACTCTTGGAAACAATTTCATGTTTTGATAAATTTAGACATTTCTGCTACGCGTCAGTGCTGACATAGAAAAGTTTTCCTTTTCCTTGTGCGGAAACGATAAGTCACAACACTAAATTGAAATAAATGAACTTTAAGGAAATAACGAAAGTAATTCTAGGCTGACCGGGCCTTACAAATCAAAATCAAATGTCTAAATTTATCAAAACATGAAATTGTTTCCAAGAGTAATACTGAATACTAAAATAGAATGTCGGTGTCACCCCAAAAGCATCACAAAAAGCCTGTCTCTATCCTTGCCGCACGCGTATCTACGAGTCACTCGGCCCATTCCACGGTATCAGATCCATCCTCAATGAAAATGTAATCATACTCCGTCTCGGCTACATATGGAATAGTAGGTGTGAGTGATGGTAATCACCCAGTAGGTGCCTCTCAAAACAATACAAAACTTACATACCCAAAACGATATCTCCACGTGACCACATAGAACAGATAGCATACAACCGGAAGGTAAGACACTCCACGTACTCAACATAAGCTACATGACATGGCTTATACGGAAATAAACAATCCACACAAGATGCACGCGCAAGTACGTGATGCATGCTCACATAACGTGTCACACGCAACTAGAAACATGTCAGGCAATATGCTCCTAGGCCTATATGCAATGCATGTTCCCGGGACCTAACTCCAGCGTCATGGTCTCTAGCCACCACTTGCCGTTCTGAACACCCACGCCCTATAGACGCTGTGTATCGTACGGCACCCACGCCCTATAGACGCTGCGTATCTCATGACACCCACGCCCTATAGACGCTGCGTATCCGTATGACACCCACGCCCTATAGACGCTGCGTATCACATGACACCCACGCCCGACCGACGCTGTGTATCATCACGGCCCCCACGCCCTATAGGCACTACGTATCCTCCGAACACGCACACCCTCAGACAATGGGTACCTCATGCAATGCACGTGCCATGAATGCAAAAGAAAAGAAAAAGAACAGCTGGACGTCATCCTCTGACGTCGATCGTTCGACGTGGTTCTGAGACACGTCGAACCCTCAGCCATGGGACGTCGATCGATCAACGTGGTTCTGAGGCACGTCGAACCCTCAGCCCCTGGACGTCGATCGATCGATGTCCATCTGAGCCACATCGATCTCTCACCCTCTGGACATCGATCGATCGATGTCCATCTGAGGCACGTCGAACCCTCAGCCTCTGGACGTCGATCGATCGATGTCCCCGAATTCCAGAATTCTCATTCTGAAATTTCTGCAGTCCATTCGTTCAATCCCATTCAACCTTTCACCCCTTCCCCACATATCCATACGCGCATAATGACATCTCAACCCCACAAAGAAACGTACAACAACAAGATCACGTTGAGAACCAAACGACTAACGGAAAATAAACACGTTGCACATGATCCAAATAAAATCAAGAACTAACGACAACCACATGACATAAAAATACCCTTTTGCCTATGCAAGCCTTCATACCGTTTTGAGGAAATAATGAATATGCACCTACCTCGATTCCTAGCGAGAATTGATCGAGATACGAGATGAGGATCCCGTTAGGGTTATGGTTTCCTCCTCCTAACCGTGGATCAAGGATCCTTCTTTTCTCTTCCTCTTGTTGTGGCCGAAATTGAGAGAGGGGAATGGGGAGGGGAGGCTGCCGTGTGAAAAAGAAAAAGGGGGATTAGGGTTAATGAGGGTTAAATGAGAGAGGGAGAGATAAGGTTTAGTAAATTAAGAGTGAGAGATTTAAGGAGGGATAAGGGTGATGATTAAGGAAAAAGATAAAATTTAGGAATTTTAAATATTTTGTTATTATCTCAAACGTTTCTTCCTTTTTTTTCTCTTTTTTTTTGATTTTTATACCCGGTTATAACATCCTACCCCCCTTACAAAAAGTTTCGTCCCCGAAACTTGTCGTACCTTAATCAAATAGGTGAGGGTAGCGGTCGCGCATTTGCTCTTCTAGTTCCCACGTCGCTTCATTCTCTCGGTGGTTGCTCCATTGAACCTTTACGTAGGGAATGATCCGTCTTCTGAGCTCTTGGTCCTTGCGATCCAGAATTCGTATCGGCACCTCTTCATAGGACGCATCGGATCTAATCTTAAGAGGTTGTGCATCCAACACATGACTCGGGTCAGGCACGTACTTCCTTAACTGCGAGACGTGGAACACGTTGTGCACTTGAGCCAACATCGGAGGTAATGCCAATTTGTAAGCCAAATCTCCAACTCTTTCTAGTATTTCATATGGTCCAATATAACGCGGCTTCAACTTCCCTTTAACTCCAAACCGTGTCACACCCTTCATGGGTGACACTTTAAGATAGACCTTTTCTCCCTCCTCGAATTTCAAAGGTCGTCTCCTCGTGTCGGCCCAACTTTTGCTTCTATCTTGAGCTGTCTTAAGACGTTCACGAATCAGTTTCACCTTTTCCTTAGTTTGCTCAATTATTTCTGGAGCCGTCAACCTGCGTTCACCAACTTCGTCCCAATGCACAGGTGACCTACACTTCCGTCCATATAAGGCCTCAAATGGTGCCATACCTATGGCACTGTGATGGCTGTTGTTGTAGGAGAACTCTATCAATTTGAGCATGCTGTCCCAATTTCCTTTAAAATCCAACGCGCATGCCCTCAACATATCCTCCAGAGTCTGAATGGTCCTTTCAGATTGGCCATCGGTCTGAGGGTGAAAAGCAGTACTCAGTCGCAACTCAGTCCCCATCTTCTTCTGGCACGCCGCCCAGAACTGAGATGTAAACTTCGAGTCACGATCCGATACTATGCTAACTGGCACTCCATGGAGGCAAACAATGTTATCAATGTACATGGTTACCAACCTCTCCACCTTCCGGTTGCATGCTATCTGTTCTATGTGGTTACGTGGAGATATCGTTTTGGGTATGTAAGTTTTGTATTGTTTTGAGAGGCACCTACTGGGTGATTACCATCACTCACACCTACTATTCCATATGTAGCCGAGACGGAGTATGATTACATCTACGTTGAGGATAGGTCCGATATCGTGGAATGGGCTGAGTGACTCGTAGATACATGTGCGGCAAGGATGGAGACGGGCTTCTGGTGATGCCATGGGATGACACAGACATTTTAATATTCAGTATTACTTTTGAAAACAATTTCATGCTTTTAAATTTAGACATTTGACCTTGACTTGTAAGGCCTGGTCAGCCTAGAATTACTTTCGTTATTTCCTTAAAGTTCATTAATTTCAATTTAGTGTTGCGACTTATCGTTTCCGCAGAAAGAAAAGTAAAACTTTTCTATGTCAGCACTGACGTGTAGCAGGTTGATGTGACGCCTTGTATTCTCCTGAGTGAGATACGGCGGGTGCACCGTTTCCGAGGATGGAACTCGGGAGCGGGGCGCTACAGGTGGTATCAGAGCCGAGGCTTCAGATCCGCCTCGGAAACGCAGGATTAATTAGATCACTTAGACATAAGTTACGATCTTTTATAAAATTTCAAATTTTACCCCTAATAAACAAAGTAGACTTAAGAAATGATTTTAGACTTAGGCTATGATCGGGTTGCGGGAGGTATGTGCCAATGGTGAGCTTTCTCTGTCTAATTACCGTTTTACCCCGTGTCTAACTCTTTTAACTCGCTATTGACTAATCTGATTTCTTTTCATGAAGTGGAATTACAGAAATGCCTCCACAACGTGAGCCAGCCGGAAGTGGTGGTGAGAACCACCAGAATCAGGTGATCATCCCAAGCAAGATGTCATAGTCACCAAGACCAACACCTTAGCACAGTAGCACCAGCTGCTGAACTAGCATGCACCGTCTCCACCACCAATGCACTTGGACCTGAGATTCTTCGACAAAGAGATGCGGAGGAGTGATGGCGCAGCACAACTGACACCGCTGATCACTTGGATCTAATTTCGAAATGAGTTTAAGAAGCACTACGTGTTCGACAGTGCGACCTTTTAGAACATGGTTCTAGATCCACAGCGGAAGCATAAGTTTAGGTTATGATCTTAGAAATTAAGTTACGATTTGCCCGTAAGTCACGATCTTAGGCATAAGTACCGATTTCTAGTCGTAAGCAATGATTATATATTGTGCATGTTATTGGGAATAAAATGTGACCTTATTATTTAAGTAATGATCATACCCGTAAGTCATGATTTTAGACATAAGCGACGATCTTGATTAAGAGTTTATCTTTGACTTAAGCATTGATTTTAGTCGTAAACATTGATCATATGCTAAGTATGATTTGGAAATAAGAACTGATCGTAGACATAAATGGCAATCTGAACATCAGGTATGATTTGAATATAAGCACTGATCTTAGTTCGTAAGCTGTAATTATATTCTAAGCATCGAACTTAGAAATAGGTAATGATTTTAGACGTAAGGAATGATGATACCGAGTATCGATTATAGAAATAAGTGATGACATTAGACCTAAGTGATGATCGGATAAGGGATATGCCACGTATGCCTAGGGCACCCTGTACGATTTTGAATTATTTGCCTTACTTAAGTGTTAATTATAATATTTTGCATAACCCCTTAGATCAAATTCCTGCAAACCCGGTACCGTTATGATAAATGAAGCGGGTTCACGCCCCTACCTCTATATTAGTGTTGGAACCTGACTAGGTCTAAGTTGAGATTGTAGCTCTTAAGGAATGAATTGTAACAAATTATAGAGGCTAAGTAACGATTTATAAGTACTATAATTAGTAGATTCGAGCAAAAGATAATGTACAAAGGGGACTATAGTTATGATTAAGATGTTGAATTTTAGAGTATCAAATAGACCAAAAATATTAGTTTGATTAAAGATATTAATTGATAGTGATAAGCGAGAAATACTAGAACGAGTGTAGTGGAATAGCAAAGAACTATGAATTTGAGTGTTGATTCATAGAAGTACGCCAGGATTGATGCATCGAGTAGGCTTGAACTGAAATAGGGTAAATATGAACATGTAGTGGGTGCTTTCCGGGTAAGATCTAACTAAGTTAAAGTTAGCGGTCAAAACAATCAAGTAAAGAAGTATGGTGGATCAGTGTGGCATGCGGAAGCATGGTGATTAGAATGCCCTAAGTCGAATAATATTTAGTGTTCCATACTAGGATTGAACAACTTAAGTTAAAGATTTATAAGAAAAGGTACATGTGTGGAATTTTCATTGACATTAAGGGATGACTTAGAAAATGCGTCTATATACATACTTTGTATATTAGATTGTGGATGACATCTCTGTGAAAAGTAAGAGTATGATCATAGAACTAGCTCATAAGTATAAGAGTTGATTTCGAAGAATTTGATGATAAGGGAGAGTGATGGTTAATGTAGTGGAGGACTCGATGGATGTTTCGGATGGTCATGTAACTAGGAGATGAATCATATATGATGAGTTAAGAATTCAGAATCGTAGATTGCAATAAGTTGAATAATACATATCAAGTGATATGAGTGGAGATTTATAAGTTGTAATGATAAAAAAAAATCAAGTCAAAGATTATAGTACACCGAAGAACTGATTTTAGAGGGATGTTGATGACCGCAGATACAAGTACGTTATAACCGACGATTAGGATATGGAACCCCGGTAAGATGACAATATCTCAAAGAATTTTAAGAAGATAGGTTATGATCTTAAATAAGCAGAGAATGATGGACTTAGAAATTACCTTGTCGGGTACAAAGAAGGATTTTCAGGGCCTTAGTATATAATAAGAAAGCGAAATGGTTAACGTATAACAATATGCAATGGTATTTAGCGTGGTCATTACCTAAGTTTAAGTAGAAGCATACTAAACCATTGATCACGTCATACACAAGTTTCGAGGACGAAACTTTTTGTAAGGAGGGAGGAATGTTATGCCCGCTATTTCTTACGTGGAAAAGAAAAAAAATGCATGCAAACTCCATGCAATACACGGGCTCACAAATGTTAACAAACGTATGAAACAATAAAATATATATACATATTACAGTACACACATAATACATGGCAGAAAAAAAAAAGAAAGAAAAGAAAATAAAAGATGATAAGTTTAAAACTTAGAATCCTAATATGACTAGAAAGTAGATAGATGGAGTTTGAATTTAGAAACAAATCCTAATTACACTAGAATAAGGTTACCTAAATACCTTAGGATTCTACCCTACACCCATCTATATCTATCTACAATTGCAACACAAATCAAACCGGATAATAGTCATCAACAGCCGGCCACCAAATCCTCCCAGCAATTCCAGTTTCTGCCGAAAACTGTAGGAAGCAACCCATCCTTATTCCTCCCTTAACTTATTCAATATTCATATTAACAAACCAACGGCAGCTGGGCTACCTTATTCATCCTATTGTTGCCGCCAGCAACAAACAACAAAACAAAAGAAATAGATTCTAGCAGTCCTTCCATTAATCTAATTCCAAAGTGGATGTCGCTAGTTGCAAGGCAAAGAAACAATAATTCTTCATCCGATTTTCATCCGATTCTTCGTATATCGCGTATAATCGAGACACGAGGCAAGTACCCTTCCTATATTTGTTATGTTTTTGCAAATCTTATGGTTATATATTTATAATAAAACCGGATCATGTATGATGTATTTGTGATTGCATAGTTGGTTGATCTTATATGTATGTATGTGTTGTAAGTAATCTTTCTATACTAGCTATGTTTTGCGAAAATATATACATTATTTTGGTATTGATTTTGGATCAAGCATTCGTAGATGTGTTTGAATAGATGATTTGCTTCTATATGGGTATCAAGATGTGTGTGCGCATGTATTTATATTTTATCGACATATCTTACAACTTGTCAATTTCCAATACAACGAGAATTTTCCTCCGGTATTCATAACCCTTTATTTGTTATTTGAAAACCACAATTTTCCACCTTAATAAAATACATATTATTTTCATAAAAGAAATACAACTTTACGGTTTGGTATTCATATGTTAATTTGAAACTTGGATATTCTCAAATTTAGGAGTGTACTTGTTATAACCGGATTTATAAAAAAAAAGAAAAAGAAAAGAGAAGAAGATAATAACCAAATATTTAAAATAACTAAATTCTATCCTTTTTCCTAAATTCTATCTTTTCTTCTTTAATCATCACCCTTAATTCCCCTAAAAGCTCTCTCACTTTTACTCTCTCTAACCCTAATCCTTTCTCCCCACTCTCCCAAATTCAGCAGCCACCTCTTCCCCCTCTCCTCTCTCAATTTTCGGCTAAGGAGGAAAAGGGAAGGGAACGAAGGATCCTTGATCAAAGGATCAAGAGGAGGAAATCACAACGCTCGTAGATCATCACACCTTTCTATATCAATCACTTCTCGCTAGGAATCGAGGTAGGTGCATATTTATTATTTCCTCAAAACGGTATGAAGGCTTGCATAGGCAAAAGGGTATTTTTATGTGATGTGGTTGTCGTTAGTTCTTGATTTTATTTGGATCATGTGCAACGTGTTTATTTTCCGTTAGTCGTTTTGTTTCAACGTGATCTTGTTGTTGTACGTTTCTTTGTGGGGTTGAGATGTCATTATGCGTGTATGGATATGTGGGGAAGGGGTGAAAGGTTGAATGGGATTGAACGAATGGACTGCAGAAATTTCAGAATGAGAATTCTGAAATTCGGGGACATCGATCGATCGACGTCCAGAGGCTGAGGGTTCGACGTGCCTCAGATGGACATCGATCGATCGACGTCCAGAGGGTGAGAGATCGATGTGCCTCAGATGGACATCGATCGATCGACGTCCAGGGGCTGAGGGTTCGATGTGCCTCAGAACCACGTAGATCGATCGACGTCCCATGGCTGAGGGTTCGACGTGCCTCAGAACCACGTCGAACGATCGACGTCAGAGGATGACGTCCAGCTGTTTTTTTTTCCTTTCTTTTGCATTCATGGCACGTGCATTGCATGAGGTACCCATTGTCTGAGGGTGTGCGTGTTCGGAGGATACGTAGTGCCTATAGGGCGTGGGGGCCGTGATGATACACAGCGTCGGTCGGGCGTGGGTGTCATGTGATACGCAGCGTCTATAGGGCGTGGGTGTCGTACGGATACGCAGCGTCTATAGGGCGTGGGTGTCATGAGATACGCAGCGTCTATAGGGCGTGGGTGCCGTACGATACACAGCGTCTATAGGGCGTGGGTGTCCAGAACGGCAAGTGGTGGCTAGAGACCATGACGCTGGAGTTAGGTCCCGGGAACATGCATTGCATATAGGCCTAGGAGCATTTTGCCTGACATGTTTTTAGTTGCGCGTGACACGTTATGTGAGCATGCATCACGTATTTGCGCATGCATCTTGTGTGGATTGTTTATTTCCGTATAAGCCATGTCATGTAGTTTATGTTGAGTACGTGGAGTGTCTTACCTTCCGGTTGCATGCTATCTGTTCTATGTGGTTACGTGGAGATATCGTTTTGGGTATGTAAGTTTTGTATTGTTTTGAGAGGCACCTACTGGGTGATTACCATCACTCACACCTACTATTCCATATGTAGCCGAGACGGAGTATGATTACATCTACGTTGAGGATAGGTCCGATATCGTGGAATGGGCTGAGTGACTCGTAGATACATGTGCGGCAAGGATGGAGACGGGCTTCTGGTGATGCCATGGGATGACACAGACATTTTAATATTCAGTATTACTTTTGAAAACAATTTCATGCTTTTAAATTTAGACATTTGACCTTGACTTGTAAGGCCTGGTCAGCCTAGAATTACTTTCGTTATTTCCTTAAAGTTCATTAATTTCAATTTAGTGTTGCGACTTATCGTTTCCGCAGAAAGAAAAGTAAAACTTTTCTATGTCAGCACTGACGTGTAGCAGGTTGATGTGACGCCTTGTATTCTCCTGAGTGAGATACGGCGGGTGCACCGTTTCCGAGGATGGAGCTCGGGAGCGGGGCGCTACACTACAATCCACCCTTACGGATGCCCGTGGCCCGTACACCACGATCCACCCCAACCGATGCCCGTGGCCCGTACACCACGATCCACCATAACCGATGCCCATGGCCCGTACACCATGATCCACCATAACCAAGTATTCATGGCCCGTACACCATGATCCACTCCACTCAAGCGTCTGAGACCCGTACATCTCAACCCACTCCAAATGCAAATGCACGTGCCATGAATGCAACAACAAAGTCGCCTTGGGCCCGTACCCCCATCCTCACCATCTTCGGCACTCAATATTTGGTTTCATAAATTTTACGAATATTGAAAAGTTGTTATTTAGCATCCCCTTATTTTTCCTTAGCTTGTATTAATTTTCTAGAATGTTCTACTAATTTCTCCTTATTTAATTCCATTTATTACTAATTATTTTTAATTACTTACATTTACCAAAATTCAGAAATTATAATTTAATTTTAACCTTTTATATTTTCTGTAATTTATTTAAAATTTTCTGATAAATAAATATATTTTTCTGGAATTTTAAACTAATTTTTAATTAATTATTTATCATTTATTCATTTCAGAAATTAATTTTCAGATTTTTTTTTTAAATTTTTTGGTTTGGGCCGGCCTGCTGGCCTGGTCCGGTCCGCTGGCCATCCGGTCCGGTCCGGCAACCAGGCCGGTCCAACAACATTTTTCTTTTTTTTATTTTTTATTTTAAATTATATTTCCTTCTAACCTTTATAAAATCTTCGTTTCAACTCCGATTGACCTCAAACCAGTTGCGTTGGACTCGTTATAACGAGACGCAACTTTTGGGAGTGGACACGTCAGCACGTGTCGACTCTCAACCCAATCCCAACTTATTCCGGGCTAGATGAACTTATTCTAAGGCTAAAACGCAATTTTAAAGAATCCTAAGTGTGAAAATATTCAACCTTTTGATTTCATTCAAGGGTGTTTCCAATCCGAATCACAAAAACCATCAATTTCAATACACACGCACATACACATACAGCCATAAACAACACATCTCATGCTTTTCCATATAAAACAAGACAAAATTCACATATTAAACAAATAAAAACAACGAATCACATAAATATATCATCAAAGCATGCATGTATTATACCTGTTTGAGGGGGAAGAGGCACCTACCTTTTTGACGAATTTCCTACGCGATTCTTTTCTTTCTTCTCCCTAATCTCGGATGCTAGACTTGGAGGGTGTCAAAAAAAATCTTTTTTTTTTTCAAAGTGGGGCAACCGAAAGTTTGGAGGAAACAAAAAATCAAGATTTGAAATGAAAAGTATGGCTGCTGTTGTTGCTTTGCTGAGGATAAACGTAGGCTAGGATTGAGTGGGGAAAGGCCCAAAAATATTTGTGTTAATAATAGAAAAATGCCGTCAATGCATATATATAATATATTTAGTGTTGGTTAGAGTAGTTTAGGTATATTCCTTATAGATGTAGGCTTTTTTTTCTTACTGGATATGTTTCAATTTCCTATTGATATAGGTTTTCCATGTAATTCTATCCTAATTTTCAAATCCTAGGTAGACTAGATTTTATCATCTTTATTTTTTTATTAGCTATTTATTATTATTATTATTATTATTATTATTATTATTATTATTATTATTATTATTAAACTACCAGTTGTAACAATGAGATAGATGAATGTTTGAATGGTATAAAGGAAAAGGTTTTTATCCTTTGGTTTGGCTTGAGGACCACCCACAGTTGGAGGCTTAAAAATGGAGAAGGGGAATTTTGGCCTTGAGAGCAAAAGACGGTAGAGAGAAGGAAATTGTCTTGAGAGAGTGAATAAAAGAAAGGGAGTGAGATAGAAAAATGAAATGTGCCTTCCTCTTTCTCCACTTTGTTGGCCGAAATTAATGGGAGAGTTGGGGAGAAGGAAGATTCCTTTCCATTATCTTGGTTCGAGGGGAAAAAGGATGGAACGATAAAAGTAGTGGAATATGCATGAAAGACAATTGGTTGGAAGAAGATGTATGGAATGTGTGTGTAAATATTGCATGTCCTTTGATTGGTCAAAATTGGAATACTGTAAGAAAAAAATGTTCCTTCCTTCCTCCTTGTGCAGACAACGGTTTGTAAAGGGGTTTTTGGAAGTTTGAATGTGTCTTGGAATAAATAAGATGATGACTTAAAATACTTTGCTTCACTTTTCCTATTTGGCCGAAATCAAAGCTAGTGGGAGAACGTTTCATCATCCAAAATTAGGAAAGGAGAGTGATGATGGGTGTGTAAGTTCGCATGCAATATAATTGGGTAAAAAAATGGCATGCCAAGAGAGAAGCTGAGTGGAGTGAATGGAAGGCAAAGTGAAGACAACTTGTCCTCCATGTGGGGAGGAGGTGGCGGTCAAGGGATACTAGTGGGGTATAATTGAAGCGTTAAAGCTTACATCATATGGCAAACATTTGTTGTCTTTGTACTATTTTCAGGTGCCACAATTAATGAACTAAACTAGTTCATTAAGTGGAATACTTAAGTAAATGAACTAACTAGTTCACTAAATGGAGATATATTTGGTGGAAGCTACATGGTAACAAATTTGGAAATGGAAAGTCTCCTCCCTACTTATGTCAAACGCATATATATATATATTTTTTAATTAAACATTTATTTGATTAAAAGAAAGCCTCGCTTATGACGGAGGAAAACCATATTACATCAGTTCAGAGTAGGCAAATAAATGAAATAACGAACTAATAATAACATATCTCCAGTCGTATACGATATGCCGCATTAAAACCTTGCTAGGAAAAACCACCCTTGTGGACAAAACCCTAGCGAAGGAAAAAGCGTACATATTTATACGACCATCATTGAAATGCATAGAGGCGAAATCTGAGTACAAATGTTTATAGTCTGCAGATTGGTGCGTATGTCGAATGTGGCACAATGTTGTCACCTCCAGTAATCCCTTCGAGTAAAACCAAGGTGTGGGCATGTCAATGATCGTTAAGTCCGCCAATGTGAAAAAACCATCGCTTGCCAGCGCCGGATATAATCCAAGACATGAAAGAGCAGGCACAGAACTGTAGTTATGATACAGAAAGAAAAAATATAAAATGCAGGCCAATAGATAATCAGACATACCGAGCCTGCCTGGATCCCTTAGGAGACAGGCAGGATGTGTCAGAAAACGCCAATCCTTGTGGAAGACAATCGGAGGCATAGGACTCCAACGTGCCATATTAGCGTCCATCAAGGCATAGTCGATTGCGCGAAATGAGAACCCAGCCAAATAGCAGCACCAGAGAAAAGCAATCATCCAAGGGTGTAGACATTCAAATACCCATGCAGCAGCAAAATCAAAATATACATCACGTATGCATAGCAAATCCAGCCCAAGAAAATAGACCAACAAGATGTTTAGCTCACCAAGGCTGCCTGCGCCGAGAAAAGCACAGGCAGCAACAGTACACCTTTGCCAATCAATGCGAAAGACATTGATATCTCTGACCGTGGCATGTACAAAAACAGATTGAGCGTCCTCGCCAAGTATAAACCATGTACATGGAAAAACAATATGTGTATAAGCAGTGCGAATGCCAATGATAAATAATTGAAAAAGGACAGTCAACATACCCTGTCTGCCTGCACTCAATCAAGTACATGCAGAGAAAAAACGAGTGTGCCAATCCATTCGGAAGACGTTATGTTGACCGCCTACGCAAGATAGCTGACGTGAGGTCCAACGAAACTGCAGCACGAACCATTGATGCCAGGCTGGAGGATGTAAAGAATGAAGTGCACGGCGACAGCATTGCATGCTGAGCCAAGTAATGTGCTGGCATATTTGCCTCTCTGTATACGTGCTTAATTTCCAAGTTATGTCGAATGATCAACAGCTTTAGTAATTTGAGATGGAAGTTTCCGAACACGGGTTGCTATTGATGTAGACGTTGCAGTAGCTGTGCACAGTCAGTCTCTAGAATAAGAGACCTGTATAATGGCAGAAAATATAGCAAGCCAAACAAAGCTGCCTGAATTTCAGCCTGCAATGGTGGACACGGAGGGAGGCGGAATGCTACGGCACGCACACAAGCGCCACAAGAGTCACGTAAAATGATACCTCCTGCAGCATTGAGGCGTCCAACAGCTGCGTCAGCATTGAGTTTAAATCGACCTGATGGAGGAGTAAGCCATTTAATCACTTGTAGACGTAGAGTGCGAAGCGTTGGAAGCCATGACAACGACGGGGCAGGTCCGGCTGCAAGCTTGGAACCATGGAGTGTATGAATCCACATATGAATATCAAAATGGATTGTAGCCCGAAGTGCAGATATAGAAAAGGATGCCTGATCGCCATACACCATATTAGCATAGCAACGCCATATATTATGCACTAAAATGCCAGGGACAACAATTTTGAGCACCCCATCGATTGAAGAAGAGGAAGATCTGTGCCACCAAGCCAATAAATACTGTCGGAGAGATAGAGTAGTTGGAGAAACGCCCTGCAATTCTGCTGCAAAGAACATCCACAAGCGTCGGATTGTCGAACAATACAACAATACATGATCAACCGAGGAGGAATGCTGCTTGCAAAACGGGCACTGCGTAGGACGTGCTGTCAAATAAGGACCTATATAGTCTTCAAATAAAAAAAGCCGCATGGAACAAACGCCAGAGTAATAATCTGATGGATGGCGAATGGTGTTTAAACCAAATGAACTTAGCTGAGAGCAATGTGGGTCTAGATGATCGACATATATTGTAAGCAGATTTTAAAGTGAATTCCCCCGAGGCCGAGGGCTGCCACGTGAGAAAGCTATTCGTCCCTACTGTGTGCGTTACACAAATATTATTAATGCGACAAATAAGCTTCCAAACTGGCGAATCCGGCAGACATGGTCGAAAATCTCCCCTACGTCCATATTTTGCCTGCATATACCGACTCCATAATGTGTCTTGCTTATGATATAGCCACCATATTCTGCAATGATATGCCTGCTGTAACGAATTAAGATCCCGCAGCCCCAATCCGCCCTCCTCAATAGGCAATGTAATATTGGACCATGCAACCCAGTGGCGTCGATTCCCCCAATAAAAAGTAGCCATTTTTCGATGAATCATTTTAATGACTGACTTTGGCAGCCCACCTGCCGCCATGACATGAAGAGGGAGCGCAGAAATCACAGAACTCAATAAGACTAAACGCCCCGCAGAAGATAAAAGCCTGGAATGCCACCCTTGCAATCTGTCATCGAAATGTTGTAAAAGAGTAGCACAATAGCGAGAACGGTTGATACCTTTGTGAAGATAATAAGAACCCAAATAACGGAAAGGCAATGTCGAAAGTCGCATCCCAAGTATCTCCTTTAAATTGCGAACCCGACGTATAGAAAGGCGAGCCGATGGAATAATACTACTCTTTTGAAAATTGACCTTTTGTCCAGACGCAGTTTCATAGTCCGTTAAGAACTTTTTAAACTGTTGGATATTACGCTGTGTACCTTGCAGGAAAACAAGGAGATCATCGGCATACGCCAAATGAGATATGGCAAATGGGATACGACCAAGCCTGAATGGATGAATATTGCCTGCTGCCACAAAAGATTACAAGCCGCGGCTGAACATGACAGAATGAAAAGCAGAGGAGATAAAGGATCCCCCTGTTTCACCCCCCGATGTGGGCGAAAAGCTGGAGATGGTTTACCATTGATCAAAACTGATAATGTAGTAGCTCGGAGATGATTGAGGATAATCCTAGTGAAAAAGCCTGAAAAGCCAAAGCGCAACAAAAGACGTTCCAAATAATCCCAACTGACTCGGTCAAAAGCTTTCATCATATCCAATTTCAGGCATAAATGTGAAGTGCCATTATCCAACATATGAACCATTTTTCGTGCCAATAAAACTTGTGTGGAGATATCATACCCTAGAAGAAAACCTGTTTGTTCCGGAGAAATCAACTTAGGGAGAAGCAGGCCCAAACGCGTGGCTATAATGCGGGTACATACCTTACTTAAGAAATTCGTCAAACAGATTGGTTGGAAATCACTGAAAGACTGTGGTGATGATGTTTTGGGTATCAAAGTAATAACTGCACTTGCCATAATTGATGGTTGCGGAATACCCAGGAAGAATTCCTGCACAGCTTTTTCCACATCAGAATGTATGACCGACCAACATGAACGATAGAACATACCGTGAAAACCATCCAGACCAGCAGCACTCTGAGGATCCAGATGCCATACAGCATCCTTGATTTCGGCTGCAGTAGGAAGCATGGTAAACCGTGTATTGTCCTCATCTGAGACCAGCCGAGGAATGTAAGATAATATAGCCGGATGATTCTGCGTAGAAGCTGGAGCAAACAAATCGGTGTAAAAAGAAACCGCAGCTGCCATGATGTCCGATGGCTCCGTTAGCAAATGGCCCTCAGCATCATGTATGTGCTGAATACTTAAGTGTGTCCGCTTCCCCTTAACAATAGAATGGAAGTATTGTGTATTAGCATCACCCTCCTGAAGCCATTTCACTCTAGCTTTTTGCTTCCAGAAACATAATTCCGCGGCATATGCTTGCAAATATTCGGCCTTATACTTATGATATGCGGCCCGTGTTTCCTCTGTAGGCTGAGCATCCAAGGCTGCCTCGGCATAATTTAATTGAGTCTCCGCATACTTAAGGTTATTAAAAATATTGCCAAAGATGTCAATATTCCACCGTTGAATATCTTTTTTGAATGAGCATAATTTTCTATAGAAACCATACATACCACCAGTAGTAGGATAAGATAGCCACGCCTGCTTCATATAAGTATGAAAGTCTGAATGATGCAACCATGCATCTAAAAATCTGAATGTGCGCCGGCTATTACCCCCATGTCGGCGACATAAGAACAATAATGGCATGTGATCAGAAGCAACCCTCGGTAAATGTGACAACTGTAGCGCCTCAAAGCTATCTTGAAATGTAGAATTAATAAACAGCCAATCTAATCTGCGACTTACACGACCAAGACCTCTCCCATCTGCCCAAGTAAATCTTGAGCCCTGGTGAGGAGGAGCCACAAGAGAGCACTGTTCAATACAGTCATTAAAGTCTTGTAATGCTGCTAATGATGGAGCCGACCGACCACGATGATCTTCTAATGAGCGAAATATGTTAAAATCACCACCAACCAGCCAAGGTAAATGACACGAAGCTGCAAAATCACCCAAGGCTTGCCAAAGAGGACGGCGCTGGATAGGCGTCGTGTTGGCATAGACAACCGAAAATACAAACGTCCATTGCAATGAAATGGATTGAAGTGTAAAATGCACCACTTGACCCTGATCCTGAGTAGCAAGTAATCGAAACTCAGCATCACGCCAAAAAAACCACATACGATGTGACTGTGAAGCATAAGAGTGTGTAAAACCAAGCTGCAACATGAATCGACAAATGCTTGAAGGTGTGTGTTTGGGCTCTAGTAAAGCTAGTAAGTGCAATCGATGCTCTGAAATTAATTGTTTTAATCTAGGTAATGAGGCACGCATGCCCCGAATATTCCAAACTAGGCTATTCATTGAGTAAGAGAGGTACTTCCCTGGACGACGTGAGATGCGCTTCGAGTTAAGATCGTGGAAGGCGGGAGAGGTGGCAAGTCCTTACGCGTGCGTCGCTTGCGTCTTGGCACTACCGGTATAAATTCTGTCGCAGTCTCAGTATCCGTTAAACGTGATATCAGAATATCTTCATCCGGCGATGGCGGTATAGATTGCAATCTGCGGGCAATATCTTCCGGAACATCTAAAATCTCCTCTATCGACCCCTCTAAGGGTAAATCTGTTTCCAAAGAGTGACCTGTTTCGACTTGCGTTGGCTCGACAGGCAGTTGTTGATCTGCAGCATCGCAAAATTCCTCTTCAGGAAGATTAGCCGCAACGTGATGACGTGGTGAAGGCATTTGAGGATCGTCAACCTCGGTCTGCATGGCAGGGGCCAAATTCGGATGGGACGCCAACCTAGGAGAGGAGTTATCAATAGCGGTAGTAGGCTCAGCAAAGACGGGCTGAGGCACCTCCGACACCGTCGCACGCTTTTTGATTGGGGTCCATCGCTGGCGCAGAGGGCGGACGACTTTGGAGGGGGTGGTGGCGGCGGAGGAGGTGGCGGTGGAGGAGCCGTACCACTTGCTGTTGATGGACATGCAGCTGTTGCATGACCTAATCGACGGCATGATGTGCAAAAGAGTGGGAGATCCTCATATACTATGGATTGCAAGATCATTCGTCCTTTCGCTTGCAGATAAATTTTTTGAGGCAATTCTTGTGACACATCAACTTCGACACAAACGCGAGCCACTGATGGACGCAGACCATCTGAAGTGGCGACATCTAATTTCAAAGGGGTACCAATCGGCTTAACCACTTCAAATAGTGCCGCCCGATGATGAAGATGTATCGGCAAAGACGGCAGTGCAACCCAGATAGGAACAATAGGAACATCAGCGCTGGGGTCAAAATCAACAGTCCACTTTGTAATCCGCATATAACAACCAGAGATCTGCCATGATCGGCGATAGAAGCAACGCAAATAATCCGCTTCATTGCGGAACGTTAAAAGGATATGCGACTTATCAAGCAATGTAATACGTAAATCTTGATGGAAACCGATTTTTTCGAACGCCTCTCGTATAACTTTCAGAGGTGGCCTGCCATACCAAAAAGTGCCAACCAAAGAATACCTGTAGGGTTCAGCCAATGCGTCAATTTCATCATCGAGAAAGGAAACCAATGGAAGGCCTTTGTGTCTAGAAACCGTTTTCGGCGCAATGTGGATGTTGTCGGATTGGGCGGCGCCGGTGACAACCGCAGCAAAAGACGATGCCGCTGTCATGTGTGTTACGAAAGGGGTGGAAGTCGAATGCAGCAATGCGATCAGTGCAGTAAGAATCAGGAAAAAATAGAAAAGCGGATGTGAATAAGAAATGGAAGCGGAGTGACGAGAGAAAGAGGCTTCCGGCAGCAGCGGCATCAGCGACGGCTAGCGCCGCCGGGAGAGATCGCCATATATCTATTTTTTTTAATAAAACATTTATTTGATTAAAAGGAAAGCCTCACTTATGGCGGAGGAAAACCATATTACATCAGTTCAGAGTAAGCGAACAAATGAAATAACGAACTAAGAAGTACATATCTCCAGTCATATACGATATGCCGCATTAAAACCTTGCTAGGAAAAACCACCCTTGTGGATAAAACCCTAGCGAAGGAAAAAGCGTACATATTTATACGACCATCATTGAAATGTATAGAAAGGTAATATGAGTACAAATGTTGATATCTTTTCAGCTGGTGTAGATATCGGATAAAGCCGAAATTATGACGCAATAACGTTGCCTCCAGTAGTCCCGGTGGGTCAGACCAATGCGTGTGTTTGTCAATGATCGTTAAGGTCTCCAAGGAGGACAAATTATCAAGCCGAAATTATGATCGCCATATATCTATATGCATATATATATATATATACATTTGAATAAAGGTGGGATTTTATTGAATTAAAAAACCTCAGTTATGGTTGAGGTAACCATATTACAAGAATGTATATCGTACGAAAAACGAGAATGTAAAGTGGCTATAATATGCAGTCTCCAATCATATATGATATGACGTATTAAAACCTTGCCAAGTAAAACCACCCTTGTGGATAAAACCTTGGCGAAGGAAAAAGCGTACATATTTATATGATTGGATTGAATCTACCTGCGGAGTAGCATTAAGTAAACTAGTGTACATGGCAATACACATATATTCCGACGTACTACCGATACGTTACACATATTACAAACGTCGATGTCACACCGTTATATACACCTTATATTTATGAGTATATTCAGGTCTTATATCATATGATATAAGTCATGGTGATGACAAGATTATAATGACACGTTACAAGTTCATAAACCAAAAATTGTCATATCTAGTGACTACCGAAACTTCACCGACGTGTCATGTACTTGCCATATAAAGATGGACAGCCCATATACATCAAAAATAGCCAAAAAAGTCCGTGGCTTACATGTTCAAATCAGCCAATAAATCATTCCATGTTGGCACACACAAATCACCCATAATTTAGGCTAAATTTGTGGAGATTTCAAATTCAAATTTTTAAAGCACATGAGGTGCCTATACCTAAGCCATATGAGCTGAATATCTACCTTATTTTATATAAATTATGCGTGACATAACATATATGACATGTGCAAGAAGTTTGAATTTAATCGCAGAAAAACCGTGTAATCGACGAAAGTCAAAAATTCGTTTTCTACGAATATAACACATGGAACGTTTTTTTGGATGCAATGTAACATGTATCTAGACACTTTTTACACATTCAAGACATGCTAAAGTGTTCTAGAAAATTCAAATTAGGGTTGATTGTTATTTACCATATATGTGTAAATATTATGCATTATTTGACAAAGTTTACTAAAATGAAATTTCATCACATGTGCAGCTCTATACACACACCTACTACATCATTTTTGAGCCAAGGTGGAGGTTATTTGGTATCTCAATTGGTGGAGAATATATCACACAAGATTAGTGACATAAAAGAGGGCACTACATATGGAAGGAATTCAAAATAGCAACATGCTGAAAATTTCAGCACATGCTACTTTGGTTGGGCGATTTTGATGACTTAATGGCTTTTAATTTGCATCCCAAAACTTAAGAGATTGATGTATTGTAGTATGGAAATATTTTGAATATTTTTGAGCATGTGTTTTATGAGTTTTGTTTTAGATTTTACAGCTCATTAAAGGATGTCAAGTTGGAACAATCATCAAGTCACAAGTAAGCAAGGTCAAGTCATCCTTCCAATCATGTGTTGCCAAGTAAGCAAGATGGTGTCATCTCTATACAAGGCAATCTTCCAATGACATTAAAGAGAATTCTCAAGAAAGAGAGAAGCCCTAGGGGGCAGCCACATATGCATAAAAGGAGAAGAGTAGTGCAAACAAGGCTAAGACTACAACTCATATTCTCTCAAGTGCAAGAAGCAATACTACTTCCTTCTTCTCCTTTTCTTTCTTCTTCTTCTTCTCTTAAGCCTATTGTTCATATATTCTACATATTGTATATGCTTTGAATATACCACCCACACTCATTCATTGTTGTAAAAGGTTGATCAAGGTGTGATCAAACCTTCATTCAATCGGTGGTGGTTTCCGTGATTCGTTTGCTTGATTGTATTTGTTGTAAAAGGGTGGAGTTAGTGTTTAACTCCAGTCACCTTTGTGGTAAGGTGTTTATTGTGTTTATTGATAACCGAAGAAGGTGTCCTCGAAGACTGGAGTAGGTTGATTTAACAGAACCAATATAAAATCCTTGGTGTTCTTACTTTTCTGCACTTTACTTTCAGTTTTCAGTTTTCTGTATTGATTTTGCTACAACCGTAAAAATAGTAAACGATTTTTGAAAATTATAAAATTTTGCAGAAACATAGCCACCTATGTTAGCATTAATTTGGCATAAGTTTCAACTCATTTTGATAAGTATAAGTCATTCAAACGGGAATAGTTCCAAGACTAGTGCAATCTCATTTTCATATTTGCAAAGGTTGAGAACATCAACGTGGTTGACATACTTCCCAATGAAATTTTCAGAAACTATTTCAACCCATTAAAATATATACCTTGAGGGGCTTGTCATTAAATTTTCAGACCATTTGAAGTATCCAATTAATATAAAAAATTTCTCAAGTCGGAGTACCGGTTTCTGGTAGATTCGTGCAATCTAACCAAAAACGTATTTTCAAGGGGTTAGGAGTGGATTTTTATTTTGAAATTTTCGTGAGTCTCTTATAACATCAGAGAGTACATTCACACCAAATTTCACAATTTTGGGAGGTCTACAACTAGTTGTTTAAATAATTCAATTCAGGATCTTAAAACAGAAAATGTTTTCAAAAGTGGGTAATTTGGTCTAAAAGTTTTTAAAAACAATTTTCCACACCCACTATTCAAGTTCGTGTGGGCCAAGTCATAGTCGAATGCTGTGGGTGCTTGTGTGTTATGAATGCACTATAAGGCTAGGGTATGCGCATCTCCTATCACCAATTGGTTTTGGGAGAGTTGGTAGCACATGAGGTCCTACAAGTAGTATCAGAGCCAGGCACACTCACTACGAGGATATCCAACAATCTTTGTAAGATGACATCCACTAGTTATAAAATCGAGTAAGAAGGAATGTCAACCGTAAGGCCTCCTCTTTTCGATGGTGAGTCTTTTATATAATGGAAACTTAGAATGAAACTTTTGTTTATGGCTTTTGATATAGAATTATGGTCCATCATAGAAGACGGTCCTTTTATTCCATCTAAAATAACCACAATTGATGGCGTTACGTTAGAAGTAGTAAAACCTAAGCAAGAGTATACCGTAGACGATAAAAAGAGATTAAGTATGAATGCCAAGGCTATGCAACTTCTTTTAAATAGCCTACGTAAAAGTGAATCAAGTTATGTGTGTAATTGTTCTAGTGCGCAAGAGATGTGGAGAATTCTCAAAATGAAACATGAAGGGACTAGTCTAGTTAAAGAGTCTAAAATAAATATGCTTATGTCTACTCTTGAGTCTTTCAAGTTATTACCAAACGAATCTATTGTTGATATGGACTTACGCTTGACTAACATCTACAATTCACTTGAGTCTCTTGGAAAAGCTTTTTCTACACAGGAAAAGGTTCAAAAGGTGCTAAGAAGTCTCCCATCCAAATGGGACCCCAAAGTCACAACAATTAAAGAAAGTAAAGAAACGAGATCAATAAAAATGGAGAAACTAATTGGGTCATTGAAGGTATATGAAAACAAACTCACTCTAAGAAATTGTGAATCTACTTCTAAACAAGATACGTCTATAGCGTTTAAATCAAATGAATACGTTTCTACTTCTTCTGATCGCGTAGATGATAGTGACATAGATTTCAATGATGAAGATCTAATCACGTTAGTTAAAAGATTAAGAAAGATAATGAGAAAATCGCTTAAAGACAAATCTAAGTCTACTTCATCTAAGAATCTAAGAAATAAAAATAAAGATAATGAGGATATTAAGTGTTATACTTGTGGAAGTCTTGGACATATCTCTTGTGACTGCCTGAACAAGGACAAAACAATGAACAAAAACCATGACAAGAATCGTAAAAAAACTAGACCCATCTCAGAACCCAAAGAAAGGAGAAGAGTTCTTAAAGCCTCCACATGGAGTGATTCATCTGATTCCGAAAATGAAGAAGCCGAAGAGGAAATGGTTCAAGTATGCCTTGCATCCAAAGCATCAAACGAGGTATCTTCTGATTCTGATTCTGATTCTGAACTCTCTTATGATGATTTGTTTAGTCAATATCTTGAGTTGCATAAGTTCTCTAAGGCTCTTGCATAAGAAAAGAAACTTTTAATTGAAGACAAGACATTGTTAGAATCTTCTAACACGAATCTTGCATCTCAATTAAACGATTCAAAAGAAGAGTCGTCTTGCATGATAAATTCATTAAAATCTGAAATTTCCTCCTTAAAATATGAGAATACTTAGATGAAAGTCGGGATTTCACATTTGACATCAAGAAAAGCGGATTTATAAAAGACCGTAAAATAATTCGATTTGGGTACGAACATGCTAGATCGCCTTATTTCCTCACAAAAACATGAAAGTGACAAAACCGGATTGGGATATGTTGAGGAAAATGAAACACAAAATAAGTAAACCAAATTTATTTTATCCTCATCTAAGAAACCGGATGTGTTCAAGACAAGTGTACAACCTAAAGAGACTTCTAGTTACCACACATTATATCTCATCGCACTCCTATTCTTTCATCACGTGCAAGGTATAACTATGTGTCGTATAAATATGAAAGGAAACCATTGATGCATACACAACATTCATATAACATACTTGCATCTAGATCACGCACCATGCCCACTAACACAAAGACATATCAAAAACGAAAATCATACCATGTGCATGATGGCATTCTCGGCCAAAGGCCAAACGGATTTGCACCGAACATCTATTATATTGCTTCTTCATCTCTTTTCATTCCTTTTGGAAGACCGAGAAAGGTCACCCAAGTTTGGGTACCAAAATATACATTTGTAAAGGGTTGAATAAATAATCCTTAGGAACGCACTTGAAATGCATGATTTCTATATGCTATAAATTGCTATTTCTTTACAATTCTTACATGTGCTTTTGATGCCATTTACAAAATAAAGGGGGAGAGAAAAGATGCTATAAAATTCAAAATTCAAAATTCGAATTTGTACATAATTGAAGGGGGAGCAATCATATTTAAATCATGAACCAATTCTTGATTAAAATAGAATTCAAGTTTTCTCAAAACTGGTCAGATTTCAGCCAGATTGGAGCAGTTATCTTGCAAACACTAAAAGACTAACTTTCCCTTGCTCAAATCAAGTGATTCTTATTGCAAATTAAAGATAACAGTCTGAAGTATAACTCCACCAAAAATCATGAATTTTGAAAGTGTTTATCTATTTTTTAAAAACGTGAGAAGTTGTGTGAAAACTGCAGCGAAGAGGGGCAAAAAACAGAAATGTAGAAACAAGAAAAGAACACCGAAGATGTATCCTAGTTCGGTCAATGTGACCTACTCCAGTCCCAAGGAACACCTTTCTTTGGATTTCACTATGGTATGAACCAACTTACAACAATTACCAAGCTTGATCCTTGGGCTATACATCAACCCTATTCAAGACTTGGATGAACACCTTCTATGCAACACTTAGTTGCAACACCTCTACCACTTATTGGTGTAGCCTTATAGAATTGACTAATCAATCTTACAAATGAAGCTCAAGAGGCTTATAGCTCAACAAATACAACAAGAACACCTTTGCTACAAAGAGTGAAACAAGAACAACAAGAAGAAGATGATAGCTAGACAAATCAACAAATGCTTTCAAGTGAGCTTCAAGTGTGTTTCATCTTCTTCACCATTGCCTCCTATTTAAGTGTGAAGGAGCCTTGGAGATAAGAATGCACATGTGTCACCATCTTCATCATCAAGTCCAAGTTGTCTTCACATCATTGGTTGGCCTTGTACACTTGGCAAAATGAGACAACATAATTGGTCCACCTTAAACACACATGTTGGCCGATTTTTTTCACATAGAATAGTCTTGATAGTCCTTTGTAAAATGAAGATAATAAGAGAGGATAATACCACCAAAATACCCTCAACTCATTGAAAAAGAATAGGCATGTGATTCTTTGACAAATTCAAATCGAAAATCATCTCCAAGAAGACCAAGTAGCCGTTGGTTTTGAATGAGAATTTCTAAGTTGGTAATTTTTGTCAACTAGCTCCTTTTTTGTTGGTCCACTTGTCACCAAGTCATAAAATGAATAATATATCACCTCCACCTGAATATGGATTTTTTGAGCATATATAGAAGTATATCAACTCAGATTTTTGAAGACGAAATCACCAAATAATAATTGACAAGATTATATCAACATGTAACACCAAAATTCCCAATATATCTTCTTGTATGTTGTGATCATTTGCACACCTTGAACACCTTTATATTCTCTGAAATATGATGATAAATATCATCAAATAACATATATAAAAGAGTCTTCAAGAAAGAAATAGAATGTGACATCACAACTCGTCACTTATCTCGCTATAGTCATTAATATCATCATGTGAGAGAAATAATATAAAGCCACAATATAATCTTCTAAATAATCACAACTCAACTCCAGAATGAAGATATGAATATACTCAAGAGATTTCTTGAGTAAAAATACCAAAAATACCCTCAGGAGTAAAATGACCAAAATGCCCCTGGTGAGAGAAACTCCAGAAATGACCCCGATGGTCAGAAATAAACATAATTCCACCTTTTTCTTAAATATGATAAGAATAAGTCCTTGATATATATCCACCATATCATGTTCCTACAAAACTCAAAATACCAATTTTGCCCCGTTTGGTAAGTTGTAGAAACTTCAAAGGCACGTTCGTCACAAGACAATTATATTTATCAATATCATATAATAATCACATAATGAACATATATAAATTACATACAAATGAAAAAAACCACTTTATCACATTTTATAAAAATATTTCTAAAAGCCCTAGACATTGATCTATCGAAGTGCCACAGCTTCAGATATCGATGTCTCACAGTGAGTTTCAGAATTTGTACCTGACCTACATCGATCGATCGAAGTGAGGATTCGATGTACATCGATCGATCGATGTGTCTTAGGTTGAGAGATCGATGTCTCACAGTAAGGTCTTGAACTTTCACTGCCTTACATAGATCGATCGATGTGATAGATCGAAGTACATCGATCGATCGAAGTGCAACAACCTGAGAGATTGATGTCAAATTTTTCAACTTTTTCAACTTTTAATCACATATAACACCATGTATGATATTTTTAAGTATTTACCACTTAAAATCATGACGTTGAAAATTATCCAAACATATTTCTCAACATTCTCCCTTTTTGATGATTTTCAAAATAATCTAACATGATTTCAATGTCACAACTCTTTACCCATTGTTTATCATAAATCTACCAAATACCTCACCAATTACTAATTGTGTCACCAAATTTGTACCAATTGTTTTAAAACCCAATTACCAACTAATTACCAATTGTTTTCATCAATTCTCATGTATTCATGTGCTCCCCCTCAAATTATGCTCTCCCCCTTAACTTATGCTCCAAAACATATACCAATTGAATCTTAGCATATTATTCAACCAAATCATGACTTATCAACTAAAATCATGTTTTTATTCTATCTCCCCCTTTATTTTGCAAATCATGCAAAAGATAGAACTATGCAATGGTATCGTAAGTCATCATACCTAACTTGGCTCGTGCGTATTCAAAATTGGCTTGACTAAGGGGTTTGGTGAAGATGTCAGCTATTTGATGATCAGTTCTTATATGGTTTATAACTATATCCTCATTTTGAACATGATCTCGAAGGAAGTGGTATCGCACCTCATTGTGTTTGGCCTTAGAATGAAGTACTGGATTCCGTGAAAGATTGATCGCACTTGTGGTATCATAGAAAATTGGAATCTTATTCATTTTAATGCCAAAATCACTAAGTTGTTGTTTAAGCCAAAGTATTTGGGTAGTGCACAAACTCAAGGCTATATACTCGGCTTCAGTGGTAGAAAGAGCTACACTAGCTTGCTTTTTAGAAAACCAAGAGATCAAGTTGGTTCCTATGAATTGACACGTACCGCTAGTGGATTTTCTATCTAATTGTCAACCACCATAATCAGCATCACTATATGCATATAATTCCAACTTAGCATTTCTATCATACCAAAGTCCTAACTGAGGTGTGTGTTTAAGATATCTAAAGATCTTTTTGACCGCATTGTAATGTGATATCTTAGGACAAGATCCTAGCACACATACACACACTAAACATGATGTCAGGTCTTGATGCAGTTAAATATAACAGTGAGCCAATCATAGACCTATATAGTGTGTCATCAAAAGGTTTACCATTTTCATCCTTATCTAGTTTGGTGCTAACACTCATGGGTGTTGGTGTTGGTTTCAACTCTTCAAAGCCAAACTTCTTAATCATATGATTGACATACTTAAGTTGGCTAATGTGAATTTCTTGAGGGGTTTGTTTGATTTGGAGCCCTAAGAAGTAATTCAACTCTCCTACCATTGACATTTCAAATTCTGACTTCATACACTCTTCGAAGTCTTTTACTAAGGTAGGGTTGGTTGAACCAAAGATTATATCACCTACGTATATTTGAAACATTAATAAATTATTATCTTTTCTTCTTAGGAACAATGTGTTGTCTATGGTTCCTCTTTGATAATTATTTTCAATAAGAAAGTTTGCAAATCTATCATACCAAACTCTTGGAGCTTGTTTCAAACCATATAAAGCTTTCTTAAGCTTGTACATATGGTTAGGATTCTTTGGATCTTCGAATCCATGAGGTTGTTTGACAAACACCTCTTCTTGGATTTATCCATTCAAGAACGCACTCTTGACATCCATTTGGAAGAATTTAATGTTGCTTAGACTTGCAATAGAAAGTAACAATCTAATTGCTTCTAGTCATGCAACGGGTGCAAAGGTTTCTTCATAATCTATCCCTTCTTGTTGATTATAACCTTGTGCGACTAGCCTAGCCTTATTTCGTGTGATGTTTCCTTGTTCATCTATTTTATTCCAAAACATCCATTTCGTTCCTATTATAGACTTGTTTTCATATTTAGGTACTAAATCCCACACGTTGTTCCTTGTAAATTGATTCAATTCCTCATGCATGGCGTCAATCCATGATATATCACCTAAGGCTTCTTTAACATTCTTAGGCTCTAAGTGTGAGATTGAACTATGTCCTTCAGGTTGACTTATATTTCTGCGTGTTCTAACCCTAACACTTGGATCCCCAATGATTAATTCTTTAGAGTGCCACCAATTCCTAGATTGACTAGGTTCACTCTCATCTTGTTCAAATGTTTCATTTGTATGAACATTATCGTAAGTAATTGGATCATTAGTTGTATTATCTTCCAATTGCAAAATTTCTTCATTTATTTCATTTAAGGGTTCATGCATGTCTTGTTCAGGGAGAGTTGGTTCTAGATGATCAATTACAGGCTCAAGTAATACATCATCATAATCAAACATATTTTCAACATTATTCTCATGTTTATGTTGAGTTTTACCACTAACTTCAAAGCATGCATTTTCATTGAATTTCACATGTACAGATTCAATTATTTTTCTAGATGCAGGATTATAACACATATACGCTCTTGAATTAGTTGAAAACCAACAAATATGCATTCAATAGATTTTTGTTCAAACTTGTCTAGATTATCCTTAGTGTTCAACACAAAACACTTACATCCAAATACTCTAAGATAATCGATCTTAGGTTGTCTATTGTTTAACAATTCATAAGGTGTTTTATTTAATTTCCTTCTAATAGAAAGCCTATTTAGTATATAACAAGCACAACTTACAGCTTCAGCAATAAATATCTTGGTAAATTATTTTCACATAACATTGTTCTAGCAACTTCTTGAATTGTTCTACTTTTACGTTCAACAGCTCCATTGAGTTGTGGTGTTCTAGGTGGTGAGAATTTGTGTTTAATTCCATGTAATCCACAAAATTTGATTACATCTTTGTTTTTAAATTCTCCACCTCTATCACTTCTAATTCTTTTAACATTTTCTTCGTATATATTTTCAAGTTGCTTAATAAGAGTTTCGATTGCTAATGGAGCATCGTCTTTGTGTGTTAAGAACAATGTCCATGTGTAGCGTGAGTAATCATCTACTATGACACACACATACTACTGTCCACCTGGACTTCTTGTCCTACTTGGACCAAATAAGTCTAAGTGAAGCAATTCTAGTACATGACTGGTACTCACTTCATGTTTAGGTTTTAATGTTTCTTTAATATGTTTTCTTTTAATACATGTTCACACATTTGAAAATTATCTAAGTCTAACTTAGGCATTTCTCTAATTAAATTCTTCTTAGATAACTTCTTAATGGTTAAAATTCCTATATGGCCTAATCTTCTATGCCATAAATTCACATCTATGTCATGTGATATTAAACACTAAACCTTAGCATCTAACATGTTATCTAAGGTAAGAGTGTAAATGTTACCATCCCTATTTGCTTTTAAAACAATGTCTTCTTTTTCATTTATTATATCACAACAATTGGGAAGAAAAGAAACCTTATATCCGCAATCTATAAGTTGAGAAATACTTAATAAATTATAACAAAGATTACTTATTAACAACACATTTCGCATTTGAAATGTGTTAGGGTCCCCAATTGTTCCTTTTCCAACAACTTGTCCTTTGTTGTTGTCACCGAATGTTACCTTTCCTCCATTCTTTATATGTTCCAACTCGGTGAATAGTTTGGGGTTATCCGTCATATGCCGTGAACATCCACTATCTAAAAACATTTAGTTTTTAGATTCTTTGACTTTGCCTCCTTCTTGCATTCCTTGCGATTTTTCTACAATGGAGACAAAGTTTTAGGTACCCTTTATTTGGGTCATTGAATGTTAGGGGCACCATCCTTTTTTACATACCCTTTAGGTATCCAAACTTGGATGTACCTTTTTGGCACATTTTTAGCATAGTTATAATTGGAAGAATAAGAAGAATTAGTATATACATTCCATGAAAATGCATTGTTATACATGTTGTACCTTGCTTTATATATACTATGTTAAGGCCGATTTTTGAAGCTTATGTAAGGCATATGATTTTGTTTCTTAAATGGTGCTATGTATGTATGTTCATATGTATTTCTATAAGACTTATATGAATGTCGCCTACATTTAGGTTCATAATAAGTTGGATGCATTTTATTATATCTAGTTGCATTTGTATACATGTAGGCATAATTTCTAGGTTGTCTAGATGCAAAACTTTGCCTAGTTGCACATTTATACGTGTGTACATTTGCGGGTGCGTGTTGTATTTTTGCCTTAGAATAAACAGAAGGAGTAGAAGAAGATGCAGCAGGCAAAGTTGATTTCGTTGTATTATATGGCATTTTTTTACTAGATGAGACAAACTTAGTCTTTTTATCTACTTTCACATTTTCTTCTTTATATCCTAACCCGGTTTTATCATTTCCATATTTTTGTGATGATATAAGTGTATCTAACATATTTGCACTAAATTTAAATTGTTCTAACATATTTTCTAAGGTAAGTTTGGAAGATTTAAGTTGTACTATTTCATTTTCACAACTTTCTACCTTAGATTTCAACATGCTATTTTCAGTTTTTAGTTTATGTTCATTTTTCCTATATAATTCAATTTTAACTTCTAAAGAATCAAGAGTATTAGTAGACTCTTGTTTAAAAGTTTCTAATTGATCAGAAAACTCCAAATTGGACGTCTTCAACTTGTCATTTTCTTCAATTAGTTTCTTCTTTTATTTAGATAGCCTCTTACAGTGAGCATGCATTCTTAAAATTTCTTCATACATTTCATCAAATGTCATGTCACTATCAGAATCATCATCAGAAGAAGAACTTACCTCGTTGGATACGAAGCAAACTTGAGCTTTCTCACTGTCAGATTCTGATTTGGATGAGTCGCTCCATGTGCTCACCTTCATTGCTCGTTTGTCTTTCCTTGGCTTGGTCTCCTTTGCCTTTGATTTTTGCGTCTCCTTTTCTTGTTTGTTGTTATTATTATTATTGTTGTTGGCGTTTTCCTTTGTCGGACAATCATAAGAGATGTGTCCTTTTTGACCACATTCATAACACTTCAACTCTTTATTAGACCATTTGTTGTTATTAGTGTTATTTTTCCTAGGTTGAGAAGAAGAAGAAGAAGAAGATCGTTGTCTATTCTTATTAGGACGTTTAAAAAACTTCAGTATCACTATTACTATCATCATTATTTGTATGTGATTCAGTTGATTTGAAAGCTATTGACTTACCGGATGATTTAGATGACTCGGACTTCCATTGGTTTAGTTTTCCCTCGTATACTCTTAGTGAGCCTATCAATTTGTCCATTTTTGTGATCGATTTCGTTTCTTCAATTGCCGTGACCTTTAGATCCCATTTAGCAGGAAGGCTTCGCAACACCTTTTGAACTTTTCATTGTTCGTGAATGATTTGCCTAAAGCTTCAAGGGCATAAAAAATGTTAGTAATCCTCAAATCCATAGATGTTATGGATTCGTTTGGCAATATTTTGAAAGATTCAAGCTCAGTCATAAGCATGTTTATTTTTTATTCATTTACACCACTTGTACCTTCATGCTTTAATAGAAGTTATTTCCACATGTCGTGTGCACTTGTGCAATTTGAAACATATCCTGCTTCAGAAGTCGTAAGTCCGTTTAAAAGCAATTCCATGGCTTTAGCATTCACAAACATTTTCTTTTTATCTTCCGATGACCATTCACTTTTATATTTTTCAACCTCTTGTGTGACTCCACTAACTTGTATAATTTTTATTGGTATGTACGGCTCATCTTCAACTATAGACCATAAATCAATGTCTATAGACATTAAGAATAGCCTCATTCTAAGTTTCCAATAAACAAAATTATTACCATCAAAAAGAGGAGGACGTTGTGTAGACATACCTTCCAACTCACCTTTGTGAGAGACTATGGCCATTGTATGTACCTTTAATCTGAGATTAGCAGGCTACAAAGAGTTATTGTTTCTTGGCCTTGTTTTGTTCGTTTGGTGTTGAATCTTGCTTCTTTGAGTGGTGTGAACCTTGCTCTGATACCAATTGTTGGACTGTGCACCTGTAATAAACACCACTAGAGGGGGTGAATAGTGGTTAGCAGAAATTACACTACTACCTTTATAAAAATCTCCTTTGAAAACAGAATCTGAGACTACCTCAGATTCAAAACCTGTTTTTGAAAAATTCAAAACTCATTGTATACAACTCCCAAAATTATGAAAATTTTCAAAACTTAACTTCAATGTGTTAACAAGACTCTGTCCAAAAATTAGACAAAAATAAGATTTTTGGCCCTTCAAACAAATAAAAAGATTCAGATGGTCAATCTGGACAGAATTGGACAGAATGTTGCTGAAATTAAAAACATGTTTCTCTTTGAATACTTAACCAAAAAAGTTGAATTTTATGTCAAAACGCTCCTTAGGATGTCTAGCTTATGATTCCAAAAGGCCATGACCTTGAACAATTCTTGATTAAAACAGAATTTAAGTTTTCTTAAAACTAGTCGGATTGCAACCAGATTGGAGCTGTTATCTTGAAAAGACTGAAAGACTAACTTTCCCTTGCTCAAATCAAGTGATTCTTGTTGAAAATGAAAGATAACAGTCTGAAGTATAACTCCACCAAAAATCACGAATTTTGATAGTTTTCATCAATTTTTTTCAAAACGTGAGAAATTGTGTGAAAACTGCAGTGAAAAACGGGCAAAAAACAGAAATGTAGAAACAAGACAAGAACACCAAGGATTTATCCTGGTTTGGTCAATGTGACCTACTCCAGTCCCAAGGAACACCTTTCCTTGGATTTCACTATGGTATGAATCAACTTACAACAATAACCAAGCTTGATCCTTGGGCTATACACCAACCATATTCAAGACTTGGATGAACATCTTCTATGCAACACTTAGTTGCAATGCCGATACCACCTATTGATGTAGCCTTATAGAATTGGCTAATCAATCTTACAAATAAAGCTCAAGAGGCTTGCAGCTCAACAAATACAACAAGAACACCTTTGCTTCAAAGAATGAAACAAGAACAACAAGAAGAAGATGATAGCTAGACAAATCAACAAATGCCTACAAGTGAGCTTCAATCTTCTTCACCATTGCCTCCTATTTATAGTGTGAAGTGAGCCTTGGAGATAAGAATGCATATATGTCACCATCTTCATCATCACGTCCAAGTTGTCTTCACATCATTGGTTGGACTTGTACACTTGGCAAAATGAGACAACATAATTGGTCCACCTTAAACACACATGTTGGCCGATTTTTTTCACCTAGAATAGTCTTGATTATCCTTTGTAAAATGAAGATAATAAGAGAGGATAATACCACCAAAATACCCTCAACTCCTTGCAAAAGAATAGGCATGTGAGTCTTTGACAAATTCAAATCAAAAAATTGTCTCCAAGAAGACCAAGTAGCCGTTGGTTTTGAATGAGAATTTCCAAGTTGGCAATTTTTGCCAACTAGATCCTTTTTGGTTGGTCCACTTGTCACCAAGTCATAAAATGAATAATATATCATCTCCACCTGAATATGGATGTTTTTGAGCATATATAGAAGTATATCAACTCAGGTTTTTGAAGAAGAAATCACCAATTAATAATTTACAAGATTATGTCAACATGCACACCAAAATTTCAAATATTTCTTCTTGTATGTTGTGATCATTTGAACACCTTGAAAACCTTTATATTCTCTGAAATATGATGATAAATATCCTCCAATAACATATATAAAAGAGTTTTCAAGAAAGAAATAGAATGTAACATCACAACTCGTCACATATCCCGCTATAGTCAATAATTTCATCATGTGAGAGAAATAATATAAAGCCACCATATAATCTTCAAAATAAACACAACTCAACTCCAGAATGAAGATAAAAATATACTCAAGAGATTCCTTGAATGAAAACCCAAAAATACCCTCAGGAGAAAAATGACCAAAATGCCCCTGGTGAGAGAAACTCCAGAAATGACCCCGGTGGTCAAAAATAAACATAATTCCACCTTTGTCTTGATAAATATGATAAGAATAATTCCTGGATATATATCTACCAGATCATGTTCCTACAAACTCAAAATAACAGTTTTACCCTTTTTGGTAAGTTGTAAAAACTTCCAAGGCACGTTAGTCACAAGACATTTGTATTTATCAACATCATATAATAATCACATAATGAACATATATAAATTACGTACAAATGAAAACAATCACTTTATCACATTTTAGAAAAATATTTCTAAAAGCTCTAGACATCGATCGATCGAAGTGCCTCAGCTTCAGAGATCGATGTCTCACAGTGAGTTTTAGAATTTGTCTTTGACCTACATCAATCGATCAAAGTGAGGGTTCGATGTACATTGATCGATCGATGTGTCTCAGGTTGAGAGATCGATGTCTTACAGTAAGGTATTGAACTTTGACTGCCTTACATAGATCGATCGATGTAAGAGATCGAAGTACATCGATCGATCAAAGTGCAACAACCTGAGAAGTCGATGCCAATTTTTTCAACTTTTACAACTTTTAATCACATATAACACCATGTATGATATTTTTAAGTATTTACTACTTAAAATCATGACTTTGAAAATTATCAAAACATATTTCTCAACAAAGGTTGACTGGAGTTAAACTCCACCCTTTTATTACCAATACAATCAAGCAAACGAATCACGGACACCACCACCGATTGAATAAAGGTTTGATCACATCTTGATCAACCTTTTACAACAATGATTAAGTGTGGGTGGTATATTCAAAGCCTATACAATATGTAGAATATATGAACAATAGGCTTGAGAGAAGAAGAAGAAAGAAAGAAAAGGAGAAGAAGAAAGTAGTATTGCTTCTTGCACTTGAGAGAATATGAGTTGCAGTCTTAGTCTTGTTTGCACTACACTTCTCCTTTTATGCATATGTGGCCACCCCCCTAGGGCTTCTCCCTTCCTTGAGAATTTTTTTTAATATCCTTGGAAGATTTCCTTGTGTATAGATGACACCACCTTGCTTACTTGGCAACACATGATTGGAAGGATGACTTGACATTGCTTACTTGTCACTTGATGATTGGTCCAACTTGGCATCCTTTAATGAGCTGTAAAATCTAAAAAAAACTCATAAAACATGTGCTCAAAATTAGTCAAAATATTGTCAACTACCACACATCAATCCCTTAAGTTTTGGGATGCAAATTAAGAGCCATTAAGTCATCAAAATCGTCCAACCAAAGTAGCATGTGCTGAAATTTTCAGCATGTGGCTATTTTGAATTCCTTCCATATGTAGTGCCCTCTTTTTGTAGGACCTACAAGGCACCATTAAAAGGGAGGTTGAATAGTGGATGCGGAAAATTTGGTTTTTAAAATGTTTTGATCCAAAAACCCAACTTTCGAAGACAGTTTCTGTTTTCAGGACCTGTTTTGCAACGTTTGGAAAACTAGGTTACAGGTCTTCAAAAATTCTGAAATTTGGAGAGATTGTAGTCTGAGCATCTCCTAAAACTTTAAGATCAAAATCCATCCTTTAACCCTTTGAAAAATTGTTTGTGGTCAGATTGTGCAAATCTACCAGAAACGGTAGTCTGATATGAAAAATTTATTCGGTTAAACTGTGGCTCCAAATTGTCTGAAAATTTAATTAAAACCCCCTTACTATATGTATGTAAATGAGTTGAAATAGTTTTGAAAAATTCCTTTGGGAAGTATGTCAAATACGTTTAAGTTCTCAACCTTTTCAAGTCTGAAAATCAGATTGCACTAGTCTCAGAACTATTAACGTTTGAATGACTCAGGCTTGTCCAAATGGGTTGAAACTTGCGTCAAATGAAACTTAGAAGATGTGGCTATGTTTCTGAAAAATGTTATGATTTTTGAAATTCGTTTACTATTTTTAAGATCGCGATGAAATAGATGCAAAGTGCAGGAAATTGAAAATATTGTGCAGAAAAGAGAGAACACAAGGAATTTTATACTTGTTCGGTTAAATCAACCTACTTCAATCTTCGAGGACACCTTCTATAGGATATTCAAGGCACCACTAGAAGGGGGGGGGGTTGAATAGGTGGTGCGGAAAGTGTGGTTTTTAAAATTTGTTTAAACCTAAACAACTCAACTTCTGAAAACAGATTCTGTTTTCAGGACCAGTTTCAAAACGTTTTTAAAACCAGGTTATAGGTCTAAATTATGAAATTTTGAGATAACTTAGCCTCAGATGTTATGAGGGTCCTCTAAAAATTTCAAATTAAAATTCAATCTTTAACACCTTCAAAAACCGTTGGTAATCAGATTGTGCGAATCTGCCAGAAACGGTAGATGGTTTTGAAAAATTAATTCCTATTTTTGTGTATGTCCAAATGCTCTGCAAATTTAACCACTAAATCCTTATATACTATATTTAATTGGGTTGAAACAGTTTTTCAAAATTCTTTTGGGAAGTAGGTCAACCACACTCAAAGTCTCAACCTTTGCAAGTCTGAAATTCAGACTGCACTAGTCTCAGAACTTTTGATGTTTGATCGACTTATACTTATCCAAAAGGGTTGAAACTTGTGCCAAATTAATCCTAGGACGTGTAGGTATATTTCTGGAAATTTTCGTGATTTTTGAAAATCGTTTACTATTTTTACGAATACGAACACGAAGAGTAAACAGTGCAGTAACTGAAAAGTAAATGCAGAAAGTAAATGTCACCAAAACTTTTATACTGGTTCGGTTATAAACAACCTACTCCAGTCTTCAAGGAACACCTTCCTTGGTTCACACTAATCACACACACGCAGTACACCTTGCCGCAGGGTTGATAGAGTTACACCTTAACTCCAACCCTTTACAAACCTTGTATGACAAGTACAATTTGCACGAACACCACCACCTCGCAAGAATGAAGATTGATCACACCTTGATCAATCTTTTACAAAGATATGGAATATGTGGTGGTATAATACAAGCCTATTCAAGGATACAAATATAAGTACAATAGGCTTTCAAGAAGAAGAAAGAAAGAGAGATGTAGAAGAAGAAGAACTAGGATTTTGATCACTTTGATTTTGCAATGCTTGGCCTTGTTTTTGTTTGCTCTCTTCTCTTTCCTTTTAACATGTGCATCCGTCCCTTGTGTAGCCTTCCCCCTCTTGAAAATTATCTTTTAAGTCCTTGAGAGAGTGTAAGACATCATTGTGACAATGTCTTGCTTACTTGGAATCTTCTTATTGGATGATCATTTAGTCTTCGCTTACTTGGCACCTTCTCATTGGATGAATGTTGTCATCATGATGACTTGGAAAAAAAATATGAGAATACACTTAAACATGTGCCAAAAATCATCACAAAATAACTTCCATAAATCATAAGATATATCACATAAATTGCAAGACATCACATCCTTCCTTGCTAAGCCAAGAAATCGGCCATAATAGATGTTACCATGCTGAATTTTCAGCATGTGACACATGGTTGAATAGTTCAAATCATTACCATTTTTCTTTGATTTTTTCTCATTAAAATGAATCACCAATTAATGGTAAATATTCCTATCACATGAGAAATGAATTTGGAAACCATTTAGCTCTAGAATTCGGCCACCATGTCTTCACACATGCTGAAAAATTTCAGCATGTGTGATATATAGAATATCACACTTTATTAATTTAAACAATATTCAAATCATTTCCATAACATCCTCAATTAATCCTCATGATGCAAGATAGTAAAATATGGCATTTCTTAGTGCTAAAAATCGGCCATAATACAACACACATGCTGAATTTTCAGCATGTGTCATATATGTGACATAGTTTGAAACGTTACCTTTTGTAGCTCCTTCATTTATGTCACCAACTTTGTTTAATTGATTCTTGACCAATCAATATGCCAACAAGGCTCCAAATAAGCTCCATCTTGGCTGTTCTAGGCGTTGGTAATATGTTGGCATGTGCTGAATATTATTTTTGACAACTTTGTAAAATAGTGCACATTTAATAATACACACATGTTAGATTCCAATCAGCCCTTAATTTAATTTTCTAGAACACTTTAAGATGTATATCATATGTAAAAAGTGTCTAGATACGTGTCACATGATGTACCAAAAATGTTCCATGTGTTGTGTGCGTAGAAAACCGAATTTTCGATATTTATCGATTACCCGATTTTTCTCAAATTTAAATTCCAACTTTTGCACATGTTATATATATTATGTTATACATAATATATATAATATATACTTTAAATCACAGCACTTGGCTGGTTTAAAGTGGTACCATTAGCATGTGACAAAATTAAACTTGGAATCTTCACATTTTGGCCTTAATGTGGAGTAATTTGTGTGTGCCAACATGGAAAGTATTTTTGGCTGATTTTTATGTCATGTGCACGAAATTTTAATCCATTTTTGAAGTATAGGGGCTGGACATTCATTTATGGCAAGTACGTGATACGTTGGCGAAGTTTCGGTATTCGTCCGATACGACAAATTTCGGTTTAGAACCTTTTATTGTGTCTTATTTAATTTGTCATCACCATATCTTATATCATATGATATAAGACCTGAATATACTCATAAATATGAGTTAAGTATAGTGGTGTGACGTTAACATACGTACGTAAAATATATAACGTGTCGGTAGTACGTTGGAATACATGTGTATGTGCTTTTTTAAGAAAAATCTGAAAATAGGTGTAAAATATGTATATAGCCGTGTGTATTAAAGATGGGGAGGAGGAGAAAACTTTCCTTCCTTAGCTTTGTTGCCTTTGTGTCTTTTCCAAATGTGGCTTCCTTTAATGAACTACTTAGTTTAATAAACGAAGTACTTCGCTTAATGAACTAGTTTAGTTCATTAATGGTGGCACCTGAAAATAGTATAAACACAAAAAATGTTTGCCATATGATGTAAGCTTTAATGCTTCCTGGCTCGTTAGTACGACAACATAATATATAAGCTAAATAAGGCAAGTAATAGCAATGTATAATGCATACATTTATATATATCATGCACGTTTATGCTATGTTTGTTTTTGTGCACATTTAAATCATGTATTTGAAAATCACTCAAACCCCTTTTTCTCTACAATCTCCCCCTTTTGATGATTTTCAAAATAACCGATACGCATGATTTAAATCCTATCTCTCCCCCTTCAATCATGCATAAAATCAAAACTTTAATTTTAAATTCCGAGTTGCTCCCCCTTAATTTATGCAATTAGTATCTCTCTCCCCCTTAAATCATGCTTTCTCTCCCCCTTTATTTTGGAAAGCAAATCAAAAGATGCCTGTAAAGATAAAGAAGGAAAAAATTATCCATAACGTGCGTTCGTAAGGGTTATTTATTCAACCCTTTGAAAATGTCCCTTTTGGTACCCACATTTGGGTGACCTTTCTAGGTCTTCCAAAAGGTGAGAGAGGTGATGAGAACGCAACATAATATATGTTAGGGACAAATGCGTTTGGCCTTTGGCCAAGAATCCCATCATGCATGTAGTATGGTTTCTGATAAGCATTTCGTTTTGCATGTACGGGACGTGATCTAGATGCATTTTTGTGATATGAGTGTCGCGTATGCATCACTTGTTTCTTCTCATACCTATATGGCACATAATTATATTTTGCATGATGTGAAGAAGAAGCACATTGAGATGTCATAAGAAAAGGCCTATGCGTCTTCTTAGATGCCACATATGTCTTTGATGCATCTATTTTCTTAGATGGGATGAATTTGGTTGGTTTATTTTGTGGCTTACTTTTCTCAACGTATCCTAGTCCGGTTTTGTCACCATCATGCTTTTGAGAAGAAATGATGTGATCTAGCATGTTCGATCCCGTATCAAATTGTTTCACCTTTTTCTCTACATCCGCATTCCTTGATTTCAAGTTCGGAATTTCGGATTTCAATTCAGTGTTCTCGGATATCAGTGATGAAATTTCAGATTTTAATGCATTGATGATGCATGATGACTCTTCTTTAGAATCGTTTAATTGAGCGACAAGATTTTCGTTAGAAGATTCTAGCAATTTCTTGTCTTCAATTAATCGCTTCTTTTCTTTTGCAAGAGTCTTTGAAAACTTATGCAATTCTAAATATTGACTAAATAAATCATCATATGAACATTCAGAATCGGAATCAGAGTCGGAAGATACCTCATTTGATGCTTTAGATGTAAAGCATACTTGTGCCTTGTGTTCTTCCGTATCATCAGTCTCAGAGTCGGATGTGTCACTCCAAGTGGACGCTTTGAATGCTCTTCTCCTTTGCTTAGGTTCTGAGACGAGTCTATTCTTGTTCCGATCCTTGTTAGGGTATTTGTTTGTTTGTTTTTCTTTATTAGGGCAGTCATATGATAGATGTCCAAGTTTGCCGCATTCATAGCACTTTATTTCCTTATTTTTTTTTATGATCCTTAGATGAGGTAGACTTATGTTTAATCGATTTTCTCAATATTTTTCTTAATCTTTTAGCCATTGTGATTAAGTCCTCATCATTGGAATCTGTGTCACTATCATCTACGACGTATTCATTTGATTTAAATGCTATAGCCCTATCATTATTAGAAATGGACTCAGAATGTCTTAAAGCAAGTTTGTTTTCATATACCTTAAGTGATCCGATTAGTTCTTCCATTTTAATTGATTTGGTCTCTTTGCCTTCTTCTATGGCCGTTACTTTAGGGTCCCACTCGGATGGAAGGCTTCGCAAAACCTTTTGTACCTTTTCCTGCATAGTGAAGGCTTTGCTAAGAGACTCAAGAGAATTGTAAATGTTAGTCAAACGTAAATCCATCTCAACAATAGACTCATTTGGCAATAATTTAAAGGACTCAAGTGTGGACATAAGCATATTGATTTTGGACTCCTTTACTTGGCTAGTCCCTTCATGTTTCATTTCAAGAATATGCCACATCTCTTGAGCACTAGAACAATTAGACACGTAACTAGCCTCACTTTTACTTAGGCCGTTTAGGAGCAATTGCATAGCCCTAGCATTCATATTAAGTTTCTTTTTATCATCACTCGTATATTCTTGTCTAGATTTAACAACTTCTAATGTGACTCCGTCTACGGTGGATAACTTAGATGGGACAAAAGGACCATCTTCTATTATCGACCAAAGATCAATATCTATAGCCATAAGAAAAAGCTTCATTCTAAGTTTCCACTGAATAAAAGACTCACCGTCGAAAAGAGGAGACCTTACAGTTGACATTCCTTCTTGCACGGTTGTGGTTGCCATCTCACTGAATCGTTGGATTCTTTGAAGTGAGTGTTCCTGCTCTCTGATACCAATTGTTAGGTGCAGCAATTGTCCCGTGGCGCGTAGGCTGGTGAGCCAAGTCACAGTCGAATGCCGTGGGCGCTTGTGTGTGTTGAATGCACTATAAGGCTAGGGTATGCGCATCTCCTGTCACCAATTGGTTTTGGGAGAGTTGGTAGCGCCTGAGGTCCTACAAGTGGTATCAGAGCCAAGGTCACGGGTTCGATTCCCAGCGAGAGCAAATGCTGAGGGAGAGATTGTTAGGTGCAGCAATTGTCCCGTGGCGCGTAGGCTGGTGAGCCAAGTCACAGTCGAATGCCGTGGGTGCTTGTGTGTGTTGAATGCACTATAAGGCTAGGGTATGCGCATCTCCTGTCACCAATTGGTTTTGGGAGAGTTGGTAGCGCCTGAGGTCCTGCACCTTCCTCGGTTATCACTAAAAAAAATAACACCTTAACACAGTGTTGATGGAGTTACACACCAACTCTAACTCTTTACAATCGAAACAAACAATCACAATGATCACGAACACCACCACCGAGCGGATGAAGGTTTGATCACACCTCGATCAATCTTTTACATCAATAGGGCGTGTATGGTGGTATGAATGAAGCCTATACAATATTTTTGAATATAGATACAATAGGCTTAAGAGAGAAAGAGAAGAAAGAAATGTAGAAGAAGAGAGTAGAGAGACCTTTTGCACTTTTGAACTTGTAAGACTTGTCTTGTGTTTGATTTGCTCTTCCTCTCTTCCTTTTATCTCAAAGTGGCCGCCCACTCTAGCAATTTTGTTCATCTTGGAAATTCTCTTTCAAGTCCTTGGATGAATGCCTTGTATAAATGTGACATGAACTTGCTTATTTGGCAACACTTGATTGGATGATTGTCTTGGCCTTGCTTACTTGGCACTCCTTGATTGGATGAGATTTGTCAACACTTGATGACTGTACAAATCTGATAATTACACTTCAAACATGTGCCAAATTATTAATAAAAACCTTGTCAAATATCACATAATCAATCCCACTTAATTTGCAAAATAAATTTATCTCCATTTAACTCCAAAATTTGGCCAGCTCTTGATTCACATGCTGAAATTTTTCATCATGTGCAATATTCTCAACATGTTCAAATTATTGTCATATTAGTATTACATCAATCCCTTGAAAATGGAGAAGCAAATATGTTAAAATCAAGACACAATTTTCGGCCATGCTAATTCACACATGCTGAATTTTCAGCATGTGTCATATTTGTGACATAGTTTGAAACATTACCTTATGTAGCTCCCTTCATTATGTCACTAACTTTTTACAGTCCATTCTTCACCAATCAAGATGCCAACTAAGCTCCACATAGGCTCCATCAAGGCTGAGAAGGCATGTGAATTGAGCTTGAGCATGTGCTGAATTTATTTTTGTATGCTTTGTAAAATAGTGCACAATAATTATACACATATGGTATATTCCAATCAGCACTAATTTAAATATTCTAGAACACTTTAGTATGTGTTGAATATGTAAAAAGTGTCTATATACATGTTACATGCCAAAAACGTTCCATGTGTTGTGTTTGTAGAAAACCGAATTTTCGACTTTTGTGGATTGCACGATTTTTCTCCGATTAAATTCAAACTTTTTGCACATGTTATATATATTATGTCATACATAATATATATAGAATAACTTGAATATTCATCTCTAAAGGCTGATTAAAAGTGGCGCCCCATGTGACAAAAATGTTAAATTTGAAATCTCCACAATTTGGTCTTAATTGTGGGTGATTTGTGTATGCCAACATGGAATGATTTTATGGCTGAATATACCATGTAAGCCACGAAATTTGTTGCCATTTTTAAAGTGTAGGGGCTGGCCATCTATATATGGCAAGTACGTGACAGTTAGCGAAGTTTCCGTAGTCACCTGATGCAACAATTTTTGGTTTAGAACCTTGTAACGTGTCGTAATAATTTTGTCATCACCATGACTTATATCATATGATATAAGATCTAAATATACTCATAAATATGAGGTAAGGATAGTGGTGTGACGTTGACGTACGTTCGTAAAATATATAACGTGTCGGTAGTACGTTGCAATATATGTGTATAGTGCCTTTAAAAAACTGAATATATATATATATATATATATATATAAAAGGCACGTGGTTTAAGAGGTAGAAGGAGACTTTCCATTTCCATGTTTGTTGCCTTGTGCCTTCTCCAAATATTTCTCTTTTTAATGAACTACTTAGTTCATTTAACTAAGTACTTCACTTAATGAACTAGTTTAGTTCATTAATGGTGGCACCTGAAAATAGTTCAAACACAACAAATGTTTGCCATTTGATGTAAGCTTTAAAGCTTCATGGCTTGTTAGTATGGTAACATTATATATAAAGTATATAAGGCAGGTTTGTTGCAAAAACGTGTCAAGTCATAAAATGTGTCATGCATTTCTTTAGCACACGTTATTTAAATCATGCATTTTGTGAATCACTCAAACCCATTTTCTCAACAATCTCCCCCTTTTGATGATTTACAAAATAATCTTAGTACATGATTTAAATTTAATCGCTCCCCCTCCAATCGTGCACAAATTCAAATTTCGAACTTGGAATTTTCTCCCCCTTGATTTTTGCAATCAATATCTCACTCCCCCTTAAATCATGCACTCTCTACCCCTTTATTTTGGAAAGAAAATCAAAAGTGCATGTAAAGATGGAAAGAAATTTTAAATCAAATCAGCAGGAATCATGCCTAATTTAGAACGGAGATTTTCGTACGTGGCTTGATTTAGTGCCTTAGTGATGATGTCGGTTACTTATGCTTCAGTGCGTACATGATCTATAACAATATCACCATTATTTACGTGGTCACGAAGAAAGTGATATCGTACTTCTATGTGTTTAGCCTTAGAGTGTAATACGGGGTTCTTAGACAAGTTGATGGCGCTCATACTATCACAATAGATTGGGATATGATTTACCATGATACTAAAATCAGAAAGTTGTTGTTTTAACCATAGTAGTTGTGTATTCAGCTTTGGTAGTAGATAGGGCTACACTTGCTTGCTTTTTCGAGAACCATGAAATAAGTGAATTTTCTATAAATTGACAAGTGCCACTTGTGCTTTTTCTATCTATTTTACATCCACCATACTCCGCGTCGGTATAAGCATGCAAGTCAAATTCATAATCTTTATCATACCAAATTCCTAAAGTGGAAGTGTGCTTAATATATCGAAATATTCTTTTCACAGCATTATAATGAGACACTTTAGGTTGGCATTGAAAGCGTGCACACATACACACACTAAACATGATATCAGGTCTACTAGTAGTAAGATAAACCAAGGAGCCAATCATAGACCTATATAAAGCATTATCAAAGTCTTTTCCATGGTCGTCTTTATCTAGTTTAGTGGTGACACTCATAGGGGTGGGGGACGGTTTTAGGTTCTCAAAATTGAACTTTTTAATCATGTCATTCACATATTTAACTTGACTTATGTGTATACCTTGAGTTTTTTGTTTAATTTGCAAGCCAAGAAAGTAATTCAATTCACCAACCATAGACATTTCAAACTCGGATTTCATACAAGTTTCAAATTCTTCAACAAGTTTGTGAGATGTAAATCCAAAAATGATGTCATCAACATAAATTTGAATGATCAGTAAATCCGATTTATCTGGTTTCAAGAATAGGGTGCTATCTATGGTGCCTCTTTTAAATCCATTTTCTAAAAGAAGAGTAACAAAACGATCATACCAAGCCCTAGGTGCTTGCTTTAAACCGCATAGTGCCTTCTTTAATTTGTACACGTGATCGTGGTATTTCAAATCTTCAAAACCAGGTGGTTGCTTCACGTATACTTCTTCTTGTATAAAACCATTTAAAAATACACTTTTTACATTTATTTGATAGAGTTTCAAACCTTTCATGCAAGCAATAGCAAGTAAAAGTCGTATGGCTTATAAACGTGCTACGGGTGCAAATGCTTCGTCGTAGTCTATTCCTTCTTCTTGATTATATCCTTGTGCTACAAGTCTCGCCTTGTTTCTAACAACTTTACCTTCTTCATTCATTTTATTTCTAAACATCCACTTTGTGCCTATCATAGTCTTATCTTGTGGTCGTGGCACTAAATCTCATACATCATTTCTTACGAATTGATTTAGTTCATCATGTATAGCATCAATCCAATAAGAATCACTCAAAGCATCAAACACGTTTTTAGGTTCAATTTCGGATATCATAGCATGAAATTGGTTTATTTCATTCAGATTTATTCTTCTACGTGGTCGAACACCATGAGTAATGTAGCCTATAATGAGATCGTGTGGGTGATCCCTATACCATCTTGGTTGATTATTTTCTACATTCTCATGCATTTCTAAGTGATCATGCATTTCTAGAGTGTTCAATTCATCATGCATGCCATCATCCTCTACATCATCTAACACGGGTTTTAGTTCAAAATCATCGTCATATTCTTTATCTTTTTCAACCTCACCAAGTTCATTAAACTTCACATGAATGGATTCTAAAATTTGTCTAGTGATAGGATCATAACATCTATATGCTTTTGAATTCACAGAATATCCAACAAAAATGCATTCAATTGATTTAGATTCAAACTTGTCTAAATTATCTTTTGTATTTAAAACAAAGCATTTGCAACCAAATACACGAAAGTAATCAATTTTAGGCATGCGATCATTTACTATCTCATAGGGAGTTTTATTTATTTTCTTTCTAATGCTGAAACGATTAACTATATAGCATGCACAATTTACGGCTTCCGCCCACAGAAATCTAGGCAATTTATTTTCACACAACATGGTTCTAGCTATTTCTTGTAGTGTTCTATTCTTTCTTTCTACTACTCCATTTAATTGTGGAGTTCTAGGTGGCGAAACTCGTGTTTGATACCTTTTTCTTCGCAAAATGCAATCATGTCCTTGTTTTTAAATTCACCGCCTCTATCGCTTCTAATCTTTTTCACATTCAAACCATATTCATTTTCAAGTTGTTTTATTAGTTTTGCAATTTCAATGACGCTATCATCTTTATTTGCAAGAAATAAAGTCCAAGTGTAGCGAGAAAAACATCAACGATAGCACATGCATAATGACGTCCACCGAGACTCTTAGTGCGACTTGGACCAAACAAATCAATCTATAATAATTCTAAAACTCTAGACGTGCTAATTTCATTTTTAGGTTTAAGTGACTCGCATATTTGTTTGTCTTTAATACAAGATTCACACAACTGAAAGTTGTCTAAATCAAGTTTAGGCAATCCTCGTATTAGGTTCTTTTGTTGAAGTTTTTCAAGTGTAGAAATGTCAATGTGTCCTAAACGTCTATGCAACAAATTAATGTTAGGTTCATTTGATATAAAACACTTAACCTTAGCGTTTAACATGTCATCCATAGAAAGTGTAAAAATATTTCCTTCCCTTTTTCCTCTTAACACTGTTTCTCTATTTTTATTTATTATGTTGTAATATGAATGAGTAAAACACACATGAAAACCGTCGTCAATAAACTGTGAGACGCTAAGAGATTATAGGATAGATTACTTACTAGGAAGACGTTGGAGATTTGAAGGGTACTTGGGCTTCTGATTGTACCTTTTCCAATGATTCTTGCTTCATTGTTGTCTCCAAAGGTCATGGATCCGTCTTTTGTGACCTTCTTTAAGTTTGTGAACAAGCTCGGGTCACCCGTCATGTGCCTCGAGCAACCACTTTGAAGGAACCACTTGATAAATGTGTCTTTTGATGTATTGGTTCCCTGCAATGTACAACAATGTTTTAGGTATCCTTTTAATTTGGGTCCTTACGAGTTAGTTATTCACCTCTTTGTAAAAGTACCTTTTGGTACCCACACTTGGGTGATCCTTCTCGGTCTAGCAAATGGTAAGGATGTAGATGAAGGAGCAACATAGTAGACTGGGGTGAAAAAGCATTAGGCCTTTGGCCGAGAATCCCCTTATGCGCATCATATGGTGTGCGTATATGATATGTTCTAGTGTTAGTGTGCATGGTGCGTGATATAGATGGATGGAATGAATGTCGTGTATGTATCAATGGTGTCTTCTCGTATCTATATGGCACATAATTATATCTTGTATGATATGAAGAAGAATAATGACGAGATGAAAGGAGAGGGGGCCTAGGCGTCTTCTTAGGCGTCATATGTGTCTTAGGTGTTTCTATTTTCTTAGACAAAATGAATTTCGTTGGTTTGATTGATGTTTTGTTTTTCTCAATATATCCTAATCCGGTTTTATCACTATTATATTTTTGTGACAAAATGATGTGATCTAGCATGTTAGTTCCCGTGTCAAATTGTTTCATCATTTTCTCTAAATCCGTATTCCTTGATTTTAAATTTGAAATCTTGGATTTCATTTCATTATTATGTATAGTTAATGATGAGATCTCTGACTTTAATGCATTCATGATGTATGACGACTATTCTTTTGAATCGTTTAATTGAGAAACAAGATTCGTGTTAGAAGATTCTAACAACTTTTTGTCTTCAATTAATCATTTCTTTTCTTTTGCGAGAGTCTTGGTGAATTTGTGCAATTCTAAATATTGACTAAAAAGATCATCATATGAAGGTTTAGAATCAGAGTCAGAATCAGAAGATACCTCGTTTGATGCTTTGGATACAAAGCATACTTGGGCCGTTTCTTCTTCGGTATCGGTCTCAGAGTCGGATGTGTCACTCCAAGTGGAGGCCTTGAGAGCTCTTCTCCTTTGTTTAGGTTCTGAGACGAGTCTAGTGTTGGTTTGATCCTTGTCAAGGTGTTTGTTTGTTTGTTTCTCCTTGTTAGGACAGTCATAAGATAAATGTCCAAGTTTCCCGCATTCATAGCATTTCACGCCCTTGTCATTTGTCTTACTTTTATTTCTTTTAGTGGAAGTAGACTTAGGTTTGTTTTTAAATAACTTTCTCATGAATTTCCTTAAACCTTTAGCCAATAGTATTAAGTCAGCATTGTCTGATTCGGAATCACTATCATCTACGTGATCGGAAGAAGTAGAGACGTATTCATTTGATTTAAAAGCAATAGTCTTACCTTGTTTTGACGTTGATTCCGATTTCCTTAAAGTAAGTTTGTTTTCGTATACCTTTAGCGATCCAATTAGTTCCTCCATTTTTATTGATTTGGTTTCTTTACTTTCCTCTATTGCTGTCACTTTAGGGTCCCATTCTGATGGAAGGCTTCGTAGTACCTTTTTGACCTTTTCCTGCGTAGAGAAAGCTTTGCCAAGAGACTCAAGAGAATTATATATGTTAGTCAATCGTAGATCCATATCAACAATAGACTCATTTGGCAATAATTTAAAAGAATCAAGTGTGGACATAAGCATATTAATATTGGACTCCTTTACTTGGCTAGTCCCTTCATGTTTCATCTCAAGAATTCTCCACATTTCTTGAGCACTAGAGTAATTAGACACATAACTAGATTCGCTTTTACTTAGCCCGTGTAAGAGTAATTGCATGGCTCTAGCATTCATGCTTAGTCTCTTTTTGTCAGCACTAGTATATTTTTGTTTTGGTTTTACAACCTCTAGTGTGACACCATCTACAGTGGATAATTTTGAAGGAACAAATGGACCGTCTTCTATAATAGACCATAGATCAATATCAATAGCCATAAGAAAAAGTTTCATTCTTAGTTTCCATTGAATAAAGGACTCACCATCAAAAAGAGGAGGCCTTTGACTAGACATACCTTCTTGCTCGGTTTTGAAACTAGTGGTTGCCATCTCACTTAGATCGTTGGATCTTCTTGTTGTGAGTGTGCCTGCACTCTGATGCCACTTGTAGGACCTTCAAGGCACCACTAGAAGGGGGGCTTGAATAGTGGATGCAGAAAATTTGGTTTTTAAAATGTTTTGATCCAAAAACCCAACTTCTGAAAACAGTTTCTGTTTTCAGGACCTTTTTTTTCAATGTTTAAAAAACTAGGTTACAAGCTTTCAAAAATTCTGAAATTTGGAGAGGTAGTCTCAGATGTTCTGAGTATCTCCTAAAAATTTCAGATCAAAATCCAACCTTTAACCCTTTGAAAAATCGTTTGTGGTCAGATTGCGCAAATCTGCCAGAAACGGTAGTCTGCTTTGAAAATTTTCTTCCGATTAAACTGTGGCTCCAAATAGTCTGAAAATTTAATAACAAACCCCTTACTATATTTATTTAAATGGGTTGAAATAGTTTTGAAAAATGCGTTTGGGAAGTATGTCAAATACGTTCAAGTTCTCAACCTTTGCTAGTCTGAAAATCGGATTGCACTAGTCTCAGAACTATTAACGTTTGAATGACTTATACTTGTCCAAATGGGTTGAAACTTACGCCAAATGAAACTCAGAAGATGTGGTATGTTTCTGCAAAATGTTACGATTTTTGAAATTCGTTTACTATTTTTAAGATCGCGATGAAATAGATGCAAAGTGCAGGAAACTGAAAGTACTGTGCAGAAAAGTAGAGAACACAAGGAATTTTATACTGGTTCGGTTAAATCAACCTACTCCAGTCTTCGAGGACACCTTCCTCGGTTATTACTAAACAAAATAACACCTTATCACACAGGGTTGATGGAGTTACACACCAACTCCAAACCTTTACAATCGAAACAAGCAATCACAATGATCACGAACACCACCACCGAGCGGATGAAGGTTTGATCACACCTTGATCGACCTTTTACAACAATAGGGCGTGTATGGTGGTATGAATGAAGCCTATACAATATGTTTGAATATAGATACAATAGGCTTTGAGAGAGAAAGAGAAGAAAGAAATGTAGAAGAAGAGAGTGGAGAGACTTTTTGCACTTTTGAACTTGTAAGACTTGTCTTGTGTTTGATTTGCTCTTCCTCTCTTCCTTTTATCTTAAAGTGGCCGCCCACTCTAGGGATTTTGTTCATCTTGGAAATTCTCTTTTAAGTCCTTGAAAGAATGCCTTGTATAAATATGACATCAACTTGCTTACTTGGCAACACTTGATTGGATGATTGTCTTGGCCTTGCTTACTTGGCACTCCTTGATTGGATGAGATTTGTCATCACTTGACGACTGTACATATCTGAGAATTACACTTAAAACATGTGTCAAATTATTAATAAAAACCTTGTCAAATATCACATAATCAATCCCACTTAATTTGCAAAATAAATTGATCTCCATTTAACTCCAAAATTCGGCCAACTCTTGATTCACATGCTGAAATTTTCAGCGTGTGCAACATTCTCAACATGTTCAAATTATTGCCATATTAGTATTACATCAATCCTTTGAAAATGGAGAAGCAAATATGTTAAAATCAAGACACAATTTTCGGCCATGCTAATTCACACATGCTGAATTTTCAGCATGTGTCATATTTGTGACATAGTTTGAAACATTACCTTGTGTAGCTCCCTCCATTATGTCACTAACCTTGTATAGTCAATTCTTCGCCAATCAAGATGCCAACTAAGATCCACATAGTCTCCATCAAGGCTGAGTAGGCGTGTGAATTGAGCTTGAGCATGTGCTGAATTTATTTTTGTAAGCTTTGTAAAATAGTGCACAATAATTATACACATATGGTATATTCCAATCAGCCCTAATTTAAATATTCTAGAATACTTTAGTATGTATTGAATATGTAAAAATTGTCTAGATACATGTTACATGTCATGCCAAAAACGTTCCATGTGTTGTGTTCGTAGAAGACCGAATTTTCGACTTTTGTCGATTACGCGGTTTTTCTCCAATTAAATTCAAAATTTTTGCACATGTTCTATATATTATGTCGTACAGAATATATATAGAATAACTTGAATATTCATCTCTAAAGGCTGATTAAAAGTGGCGCCCCATGTGACAAAAATGTTAAATTTGAAATCTCCACAATTTGGTCTTAATTGTGGGTGATTTGTGTATGCCAACATGGAATGATTTTATGGCTGAATATACCATGTAAGCCACGAAATTTGTTGCCATTTTTAAAGTGTAGGGGTTGTCCATCTATATATGGCAAGTACGTGACACGTTAGCGAAGTTTCAGTAGTCACCTGATGCGGCAATTTTTGGTTTAGAACCTTGTAACGTGTCGTAATAATTTTGTCATCACCATAACTTTTATCATATGATATAAGGCCTGAATATACTCATAAATATGAGGTAATTATAGTGGTGTGACGTTGACGTATGTTCATAAAATATATAACGTGTCGGTAGTACATTGGAATATATGTGTATGGTGCCTTTAAAAAAACTCAATATATATATATAAGGCATGTGGTTTAAGAGGTAGAAGGAGACTTTCCATTTCCATGTTTGTTGCCTTTGTGCCTTCTCCAAATATTTCTCCATTTAATGAACTACTTAGTTCATTTAACTAAGTACTTCACTTAATGAACTAGTTTAGTTCATTAATGGTGGCACCTGAAAATAGTTCAAACACAACAAATGTTTGCCATTTGATGTAAGCTTTAAATCTTCATGGCTTGTTAGTATGGCAACATTATATATAAAGAATATAAGGCAGGTTTGTTGCAAAAACGTGTCAAGTCATAAAATGTGTCATGCATTTCTTTAGCACACGTTATTTAAATCATGCATTTTTGTGAATCACTCAAACTCTTTTTCTCAACACTTTTATGTCACTAATCTTGTGTGGCATATTCTCCACCAATTGAGATGCCAAATATGCTCCACCTTGGCTCCAAAATGATGTAGTAGGCGTGTGTATAGAGCTGCACATGTGCATTTCCAAATTTGTTGCCATGTAGCTTCCACCAAATATATCTCCATTTAATGAACTAGTTAGTTCATTTACTTAAGTATTTCACTTAATGGACTAGTTTCGTTCATTAATTGTGGCACCTGAAAATAGTACAAAGACAACAAATGTTTTCCATATGATGTAAGCTTTAACGCTTCATGGCTTGTTAGTACGACAACAATATATATAAACATATGAAGCATGTATATCACATAAATGTGTCAAATAATAATTTTGTCACGCATTTCGTAGACTCGTACCATTTAAATCATGTATTTGTAAATCATTCAAACACTTTTTTTTTCAACAATTTTGTCCTTCCTCTCTTTTTAGATGTCCTACTTTTCTTTTCCTTTAATTTAATTGAAATCTTTTTAGCATGTGACTTAATTATACTTTTGTTTATTTATTCACCTAATTTACTTGTTACCTAAAGTTTTAGTTCTTTTTGTTAGTGTATTTTTACATTGAAATTCCCACGTATGTTGCTTAGTGCGACACAACAATTGTACCCTAATTCCATCGTAATTTCCTTCGTTATCGTTTACTAACGGTGGGGGTGCGGGTTGTAACATTTCTCCCCTTACAAAAGGTTTCATCCTCGATACTTGTAAGTTCAGTTGTAATCCACTACTTAACGTTCCTCTGCTGATTTTACTCTTATCACATGTATCAAACATCATCCAATGAACTGATTCGGTTTTCGGACATGCTTTTCTAGAATCATATCCTACGTGGCTCTATTTGGAAATCGGATTATTTGGTTATTAGGGTATCCATCTATTTTGATATTCTTTTAAGATAACTTCCGCACTTCCTCTGCGCTATTCTGATCAATCACCCTTCCTTGTTTGATTACTTCAAAGATAATTCTAACTTAGTCAAAATTTGACACTCTGATAATACTGGTCGGTATTAAATTACGCAACTAAAACATACCTGTTGCAGTATCTGGCATCAAGAATTTCTGTGACTGAGGTTGGATGGGTGATTGGTGCTGAGGTCGTCTACCTGCCCTCTGCGGATACGGATCCCATCTCCCAGTCCATTCCTCGATACCCTCTCGAGGTCTCCTATTTCTGGTATCCCTGTCTTGTAATGAAATAATGCGTTCCGATTGGTAGCAATCATCCAATAGCTCCTCAAAAGTTCTTGAATGTGCATTAGCCACCCAGGTCCGAATCTGAGAATGTAGGCCGCATACGAATTTAACCATCTCAAACATCTCATCCGCCATAATTGAAGGAACATAGCGACTCAGTGTGGTGAATCAATGGACATACTCAAAAACTGTGACACCTGACTCCTGCCTCAGTGACTCGAACTCCCCAATCCTCTGAATGATCAGTGTCGGAGACAGGTAAAACTTATAGAATTCCTCAAGAAACTTTGTCTAGGCTACAGGTTGAGGCAGTAGCTGGATATAAATCCTCCACCACTGATTAACCCTACCAACCATAAATGGCCGAATAATCTGGGCCTTCATCTCATCAGGCACCTGTATCAGCTGGAAGCTGCTCTCGACTTCATCTAACCATCTTTCCGCTTCATCCGAATCAGGATCTCCGTCAAAGCTCGGAACTCGCGCTCTTATCAGCTGCCCATAATAGAAACCACTACTTCTCTGAGGTCAGGCTGTGGGGATGAAAGTGGTGGTGGGGTCTACGCTGTACCACTTGTCTGACCCAGCCGTACCAGGGCTTCGAAAAATGACTAGAGTATCTCTCCCGAGAAATGTGCGAGCGGAGGTGGAACATACGTCGTTGGTGACGGTACCTGCTCTGTGGATGGTGATACTCACTGTGAAAGAGGTGATGAAGTACGTCTATCAGATCGTGATGCCATCCTATCTATCAGTCTAGTGGGAGAACATTTCATCACCCAAAATTAGGAAAGGGGAGTGATGATGAGTGTGTAAGCTTGCATATAATATAATTGGGTAGAAAAATGGCATGCCAAGAGAGAAGGTGAGTGGAGTGAATGGAAGGAAAAGTGAAGACAACTTGTCTTCCATGTGGGGAGGAGGTGGCGGTCAAGGGATACTAGTGGGGTAGGGATGTACAATTTTGTCCTTCCTCTCTTTTTATATGTCCTACTTTTCTTTTCTCTTAATTTAATTTAAATGTTTTTTGTCGGTGACTTATTTATATTTTTATTTATTTATTCACTTAATTTACTTGTTACCTAAGGTTTTAGTTCTTTATGTTAGTGTATATTTAAATTGAAATTCCCACCTATACCGCTTAGTGCAGCACAAGAATCGCACCCTAATTCTGTCATAATTTCCTTCGTTCTCGTTTACTAACTGTCGGGGAAGCGGGTCATAACAAACACTACTAAGACTTAGATTAAGAAACTAGAAACTCTAATAAAGCTTATATAAAGAAACTGCTCTTTGAGAGAATGGAATTACAGTTTTGTCTAAGTATAACATACTCGAACACTGATGCATGAAGTCCTATTGTAATTTATAGGTATTTGAATACGACTGCATATTTTGTTGATAAAAATTGATTGTTTCCAAAAACATTACTTCACTTATATGCCTCCTTGCCATAGTAGTGTTGGTTTTGCTGAAAAATTATATAACTTGGCTAGTGGGTTGAATACTAAGACGAAACTATGCAATTTAATCTTAGATTATGCTTGTGTTAATGATGTTCGAGTTCATATTTTGAACATACAATTGAGGTTGAAGAGTTCTTTGTTCTGCAAAGGGTCCCTATTTTATGTTAGATGATGTACACAAATACTAAATATGACTGTGCAAGATGGCTTGAAAAAAAAATAAAGAAATGTTCTTATGTGGATAGAATTGGGGAATATGCCAAGTATGGTAAAGGCTTTGTAGTTATAAAAGTTAAGTTTATAAAATGCATAACCCAAATGTCTATTGAGTGTAGAAAATCATTCGTTCAAGTTGTTCCGACTAGGTTGAATACCATTCATAAAATTCTCACATGTGCTCTTTATTATCGTCATGTGAATTAAGTGGTTCTAAATCGCCAGTTATGTCCATCTCATGAAGAAAGGATGAATGTTGAAAAACAAACATGTGACTTTTTTTAAAAGTATTTTATGATACCACCAAGTTTCCTCAAGTCTGTTATCATTCAAATGAAACTGTTTTGATCAATTAGTAACTTCATATGGCTAATGAAAAAGATACCTATAGAACCGGAAGTCCACTTGAACCAAACTCTTTATCTTTTGAGATGAAGGTATTGTTTGCATGTCTCTCACCCTACATAGACCTAACGATAGCTTTTGTTGTCGTTGGGATATATTGGATATGATTATTGCTATATATACCTAATGAAAACATTTGCTGGTAACAGATCGATGTCTGATAAATGAAACAGTTGCTTCTGTAAGATCAATATTCTATTAGCCGTAGCAGCTGTGTCTTATCTTAAGTACAAACTCTAACTTTTTGAATAGAGCCAAGAATACCCCTTCATGAGTCAATAATACTCGTGCAAGTCTTTACGAGAACCCAAGCTTCATCCTCTGATTCTCAGGGTAGTAGTTGTAGCGACCCGTTCCAAGCCGTAGTACTCGAAACGACTCACCGGCCGTATTTCGCTAAAGATATACAAGGCGTTGAAATCGAAAAAATACACGTCAGCAGAAGTCGAAATAAAATCTTTGAAATTATCAATATCATAAATGAATGTAAAAAGTCTAGGTCAAAACTATTACAATGTCGGAATAATTAAAATGAATAACTGCTAAATCTCAACTGTCTCGACCTAAAAATCCAAATGTCTCTAACTTTCTCGATATTTGATACGATCTTGGATCGTATGAAAATAACGACCGCTTCTTTCAACTCCAAAGACACCTTTGATCAACCCTTGCGTGGGACAATGGCGCAAACACCATCTTCTTGGACAAGAGAAATCAACAACGTCTACGTCGAGCAATTCGAATCTCCCAATCCAACACGTCGTTCCGTATCCTTGGATTGTGATTCACCAACTAGGTTTGCTCAAACCTTGATTGGATCTAGCCTTGATTTTTAATTGTGAAAACCAAAGGAAAACACTCAATAAGCAACCCACGGTTACAAGCTCAAAGATACCAAAAGTTTGGTATGAAACCTCAAATTGAAATTCTGAGAAAACTGTCTTCTCTTGCTACATTTCCTACCTTATATAAAGCTATATTTTGGCTATTCCTAAAAGATAAATGATAAATCAAAGTCTTCACATTATTATCTATCAATCTAAATCAAATCTACATAAAAGACAAGTCAAAGCTAATCAAGGAAGATTTCATAATCCAAATCTCTAAAATCTAGTCCTGGAATACATCTTGTCGGTTGTTGACTTATACCCGCTTCTAGACGCCGATTTAGGGTTTGCATTCTTCAGCAAAGTTGTAGCTCATGAAATTCTCTTGAATTTGGGCTTTTGAATCACCTAATTTGGACTCTCCTTGACAGAGATACGGGCTTCCAAAAATTAGGTATCCATCCAGTGAACTTCAGCACTTTCTATTCTGGACTCCCAACTTGCACGTGATTTCGGTCCATCTTGTAGCCCGAATTAGAAAAAGTGTAAAACATGAACATCGTCAAAAATTGAGTTATCTAAAACCTCCAAGTGGTTTGAACCCATTTGGATCAGTAATCCGACCTAGGCGTCAAAAATACCGACTGTTGTCCGGCTGCCTTCCTGAAAAATAGGGACTCTTCAAGCCACCTTCCTTATTTAGCCTTGTCACCTTAGAAAACACTCAAACACAGCCATTAGCACTAGAAACACATATTAAAAGACGCTATAGAATACACTAGATCCAAAACAAAGACAACTGAAACAACTAGACTCGATATTACGACGACAACGCATGAAATGACCATCCTGCCTTCCCACCAACCCTTACATCTTATAATATGCATTGAAACACTTGGACAATCAGATCATAACTTCAATAAACATAGAAAGATCATGAATCTACATTCTTTGGCTCATCTTGTACATGTTTGAACAAGAAGCTCTTTAGTTTACATCTTCTATTTGTGCAAAAACTTCTTGTTTTTGGAGTTTGTATGTTCAAGACCCTTGTTTGTGAAGTTTGTATGAATAGGGCTCCTGGAATCGCATCAATATCCTCAGTAGCCACGATAAACCCTCTCGGTCCAAGTTGTCCTCTACGTAAACCCACTCGAACTCATGATCATCTGGGAAAAAAAATAGGGGGAGGGTGGTATGAGCGACAAGTTGCCCAGCAAGTAACCTCGCTATACTTACCATGGGATCATGCATGGAGAAGCAAGTGTAAATAAATAACAATATAGAAAATAGCATGCTTCTCATTTGCAAATAAATTTACTATTGTGCCCCTATAACAAACAAGAAACAAAGTCAATGAATAGACTAATAATTAAGTCAAACGATTGTCAATCAAATGTTAGTCCAAGTCAAAAATCAATAATGCAATTTCTAAATCAATGCGATGCAAAGTTCGATACCAAAATTTCCAAGTCTCCAATGCGATGTTCGATACAAAACGATTCGATCAAATGCTCAAATCCAAATACGATGTCCGGTTTCAACCGGTCCAATACCAATTGTCCAAATCTGGCTTAACCGGTCCAAAATCCAAATATCGAATCGATTTTCAATGCAAAGACTATGGCAGTTTCCTTACAAGTGACTTATATCGCAAGACTTATAAGTTGATCCTCCGATGGTCAAATGTGTCACAGGCGACCTATCAAAATAGTCAAATGTGCCTGGACGGTATTGGTGGTCAAATGTGTCATAGCACTCAATATACCAAAATAGCAATATGCTCGGTTGGCCCAATTGATGGTCAAATGTACCCGAGTGCTCTATATACCAAAATAACCAATATGATCGGACGGTCCGTTTGTTCGGAACCAATCCAGCTTAGCGATATATTTCCCACGTAAGGTTGAATTTTTCAAAATATGCAATGCATGATTTCCAAAATGATTTCAAATTTCGATGTTTCTAAAACAATTTCCAAAGGTCCGATGCTTCAAATATTTTCAAAAACCAAACCATTTTCAAACGATACCAAATATCAAAGTCAATAAACACGACTATGCCGAATAATCGAATATTCAATATCAAATAGTAAATCCAATATCGATTTACCAAATAACTACTACTACTCACGTGTATATATATATATATATATATATATATATATATGCTCACGTCCATACATGAGCATATACACGTATATACATTCACGGTTCTTTCTCAACCCACTTTCCACAAAAATCAATACCCATTTCCACATTAGTTTTCCATAAAATCAAAAATTATACCATATGTTATAAATCATACACTTATCTTATATATATATATATATGTGTGTATAATCATATTACATCGCTTGCATAAAAATCATGTACACCAAATATATATACTTTTTGGCCAAAATCGCAGCCTCTTGAAAATTAGTCCACTCAGCCATTTCATCTACCAAAATTCAAAAAAATAAAAAAGAAAAAAAGTAACTGAGTTCAAATATCAATATATACATATTTGCACACACGAAATTTCAGGGCCACTCACACAAATCGTATTTTCCATTTTCATAATAACATACCCTTCAATTTAAAACAAGAAAATTTGCTTTACTGTACAGATTCCATGCATGTGATTTCAATTTCTAAATATTGTACCCTCTGCACATGTAGGTTGAACCAAAATGGGCCTAAATAATTAGCACAACCCTTTCGGCCTTTTTCCCCAAAAATTTAGCAAACTGTACACACTTATTTGTATACTTACATATATTATATTCGTTTACTTTGGATAATATACAAATAAAAAAAAATCATTTTAATACTCATATCAAAATATTCATTCTAATGAGCTTTATGCAAACATTACGCGAGCATAAAGATTCGGCCTCAATATCCTACAGTGCAAAGATATATACATAACTATACATGCAAGCACGGCAAACTTACTGTGATATACCTATAATTAACATTCTTCGAATATTGGCCCCAAAAAAAAATCAGCCACCATGAATTTCGTTTAAGCATTTTCGGCCCTTTTTAACAAAACTACAAATTTCAACTTTCATAACTAACTATGTATACACCCATATATACAATCGATCATCAACACATGTATATACATTCATCTATTCAAACACATATACGAATGCATGATCCAAATTTAATACCAAAATAACGTATAGAAATTTCACAAAAACATAGCAAGTATAGAAAGATTACTGTAGCGCCCTGCTCCCGAGCCCTAATATCGAGAACAGTGCACCCGCCGTATCTCACTAAGGAGAATACAAAGCGTCGAATCAATCTCTTACTTGTCAAAATGACGTAGAAATTTTTCTCGCGGAAACGTAAATCATAACTTAAATTAACTCTAATAATCGTCATTACATTAATGAATAAAAATTCTGATAATAAAAGTAATTAGGAAGTCTGTGAAAATGCCCAAAAGATAGCTACGAAAAATCAGCTGCAGAGTTCCTCTCGTATCCTAGCTGCAGCTATCAACCAGCCCACTCAGCTATGTCTGTCCCGTCCTCAACAAAGATGTGCTCGTAGTCCTCATCCGGCTCACCTGGGAAGTAGGGGTGAGTGACAGAAATCACCCAGTAGATGCCCGCCTCAAACAAATACAAAACGTACATACCGAAATGATATAGCCACATAGCACATAAACATGATATAACATATAGCACATACATATAAAATAACATGCATAAGATAAAGTAAATGCAACAAGTAAAGCACTCCATGTAAAATGCGCAAGTACATGATGCATGCTCAATCAACGTGTCACACGCAACAAAGTCATGTCACACAGAATGCCGATATCTATACCGTGCAATGCATGAACCCGGGTCCTACTGAGTGGCTGTAGGTCGTACACCCCACAGTCACCATACTGAGTGTGCGTGGCCGCGCCACTGCACACCATCCTAAGTGTCGTGGCCCCGCCACCGTACACCATCCTGAGCGCCCATGACCCGTACGTCACGACCCGCCATCATGCAATGCACGTGCCATGAATGCAAAAACACAATCGCCTGAGGCCCCTGGCACATCCTCACCATCCTCCGGCACTCAATATTTGGTTTCATAAATTTTACGAATATTGGAAAGTTGTTCTTTATCACCACCCTTATTTTTCCTTAGATTGTATTAATTTACTAGAATTTTCTACTAATTTACCCTATGTTTCCATTACTTACTTCTATTTATTATTGTTAATTTTTAATTACTTAAATTTACCAAACTTCAAAAATTAAGTGAAGATAATTTAATTTTAACCTTTTATATTTTCTGGAATCTATTTGAATTTTATTGGTATTTAATTATATTCTCCTCGTCTGATCCGCCAGACCCGATACATTTTTTTTGAGAGGTTAATGGGCCGCCTTCGGTCCGACCCGCTGGCCAGTCGACCCGGTCCGTTGGCCGGCCTGTTCTCTGCTTTAATTTAATTATTTATTTATTTATCTAATTTGATGTTCCACCAGTGGCAATGCGCACTGTGATTTGTTTTTCGATCCCAACCCCCATTTCTTCCTATTTCCAGTCTATAGGAAATATTCTAAGGCCAAAACACAACTTCTTAAAGTCTCCTAATGTAAAAGTTCCCCTTTTCCCCCATTTTTTTAAGGATATTTTGTTTTCGATTCAATCATACCACCAATTTCACACACACATACACGCACATAGCAGACATAAACAATATATCTCATGCTTTCCAACATATACAAAATTTACAACTTAAACAAATAAAAACAACGAAACAAAATTTACAACTTAAACAATTAAACAACGAAAACACATTAGTATACCATCAAAGCATGCAAGAATCATACCCGTTTGAGGGGGAAGAGGCACCTACCCTTTTTGATGAATTAACTTCCTACGCGGAACTTTTCTTTCCAACCCGCTGACATCTATGCTTGGTGTTGGCAAATCTTTCCTTCCTTCCTAAAGGCCCGAATCTAAGCAATTGTAGTATAAAAATCAATACCTAATAACAAAGGTTAATTTGACTTACTTAAAATAATTAGTTCATAGCTTTCTATTGTTTTTTTTCCTATTTGTCATACCAGCACGTATATACTTTATATTATATTTCAAGCAAATTATACACACAGATATATATATATATATATATATATATATATATATACATACATAAAATATAGTTTTAAAATCAAATTTCCCTTTTTTTCCTTTTTTGGACTCCTCGGCCAGTGCAAACTTTAATTTAACAAAACTCAATATTACTTTATCAACTACACATATATATATAATATGAAGAAAAATACTTAAATGCATCAGCACTCAATCAGTTTAAAGTCTATATAACATTATTCATACACATTACACATTTGTAATTCCACAACGTTTCCTACACTCCATCGAATTGCATATATTTATTCATATATATATATATATATATATATATTTTTTATTTTTTTTTTAAGCAAGAGATATGTTATTATTGATAAAGCCTCACTTATGGTGGAGGAAAACCATATTACAAAGCATCAGTGTATGAGAATAAATGAAATAGCGAGCTAAGAATATCATATCTCCAGTCGTATACGATATGCCGCATTAAAACCTTGCCAGGTAAAATCACCCTTGTGGATAAAACCCTGGCGAAGGAAAAAGCGTACATATTTATACAACCATCATTGATATGAGTTAAAGCTATATGTAAAAACGAAGACATGTATGTCCTATCTGCTGATAGCATGCGAAAACTCCATTTGTAGCGGGGAGGAGTGCTAGGCCTATCCATGAGATCTTCATAAACAATGCTTGGGTGTGTAGTGCAGACCGCGGAGTTCCTCAGCGCAGAGTGTTTTGCCAGCAATACGTACAGCCAAAGACATGAGAGAACAAGTAGGAAGAGGCAGTTAAGAAGCAGAAAGAGACAATATAAAACATTGATAAGGTGTAGACAAGACACACCAAGCCTGCCTGAATCCCGCAGGAGACAGGCAGGGAAATTCTTGAGATGCCAATCCATATGGAAGACAGTCGGAGACACTAGTAGGATGAAACTCGTAAGCATCATTTTAGAGACCACCATTGAGTTAAGAGCGAAAAGCAGGAAGCGTGAAGTCAGTCACAATAATTCCTCGTATATGTGCAGGGACTAATACAAGCTCGGAATACGATGTAAAAAGCATAGTCCGTGAGCCTTCCTGGGATAGATAGTGCGCTGCTTTATTTACCTCTCGAGGCGCATAAGATATGTGTATAGATGATTCAGCGAGGAACGTGCGTAGACGATGGAGGTCCGGAGCTAGGGGAGTCCGAGCATGCATGAGTGTTAGTAGCTGATGAAAATCTACCTCTACCTGTAACGGGCCATATATCGGCAGATAGTGTAATAATGAAATTAATACAGCTTGCGCTTCAACTCTAACTGGATAGTCATGGCGCAGAGGAAAGGAAATGGCATGAATAAAAGATCCTTGCGCATCACGTAGTACTGCTCCACCCCCTGCAGTTTGACAACCAACAGAGGCGTCTGTATTTAATTTTAGTCGACCAACGGGAGGAGGGTTCCAACGAACAATCCGCAGTCTAGACAAGCGAAGAGGAGGAGAAAGACCATTATTAATGAGACGAGGAATATTGGATACTATTTTAGTTCCACTTTGTGCCTTGGCCCAGAGAAACATATCTAGTCGAATATTCTTGAGGAGTGTTTGCTGAGACCAAGTTCCATCACCAAACACCACCTCAGCATAAAATTTCCAAATATTCCAAAGGAGGGTTCCAAGATATATTCGTTGCAGACAACCAAGAAACCCATCTGCCGCTTGTAACCACACCGAAATCATATAACTGCGCCATCCAGAGGCATGATTTGGCCGGATGTCTAACAAGTCATTGAAATAATGTCGAACAGGGCGGATTTGGGAACAATGATAAAAAATGTGATTGTGAGAGGCTGAATCCGCTCGACAAAACGGACATATACTTGGCAGAACTTGAATAAAACGGGAGAGGCTGTCTGGCAAAGGCAATGCATTATGCAAGAGCTTCCAAAGAAATACCTGTATCATCGGACGTTGACGTGGTACCCAGGCTATTTGATTAGTCAGGAGTGATGGGGCTGTAGGTCGAAGAGACTCATATGCATCCTTTAGCAGAAACTGACCCGTGGAGTTTCGCCAAACTGGCGTCCCGTTAATCCACTGAACCAATGTCTGACATTGTGGATTAATATGGCAAATTCGCTTCCATATAGGAGAGTCATATATACGTGAAACAAATGTTTGAGATCTTTGATAGCGTCGACGCATATATTCCCCCCATAAAGTTGAACTCACATGATATTGCCACCATAATTTCGCCGCATAGGCACGCTGAATGCTATCAAGAGAACGAAGATGTAGACCACCCTCTTGTGTAGGACAACAAATGGTGGACCATTTAACCCAGTGACGTCTATCAGGCCCCCATAGAAAAACCGCAAATCGCCTCTCCAGTGATCGAACAACACTACGTGGAATAGCAGATGCAGCCAGAACATGCAGAGGTATAGATAAAAGGACAGAGCGAATGAGCAAAAGCCTGCCAGCAGTACTTAATATCTTGGCTTGCCAACCATTGAGTTTAGAGTCAACATGTTGTATCAGATCTAAACAGTGTGTAGATCGAGTAATACCTTTATGAAGATATGAGCCTAAGTATTTCATCAGGAGGCTTGTCTGCCGTGCTCCTAGTAAGGCAGTACATGCACTGCGCTGTGACCTAGAAACTGCATCCGAGTAGATAACCGAACTTTTGTTCCAGTTTATCGCTTGTCCCGAAACTTTTTCATACGTAGTAAGAAAATTTTTAAAGACCCGAAAATTTTGGCGACTAGCATCAAGAAATATAAGCAAATCATCCGCATAAGATAAATGTGTAATGGTCATAGGGATGCGGCCAATAGAGTATGGCCGAATAACTGAATGACTAACCAGAGACTTAAGGCCACGACTAAAACCCTCAGCAGCAAGAATAAATAATAAGGGTGAGAGTGGATCCCCTTGTTTGACCCCTCGAGTAGGCCGGAAAAATCCATACGGAACACCATTCGTTAGTATTAAAATATGCGTAGCCTTCAGCTGATTTAACACCAATGTGACAAAACTGGTGGAGAGCCAAAACAACGCATGATGGCCTGTAAGTATTGCCAATTTACCCTATCAAAGGCCTTTGCCATATCCAGCTTAAGAACTGACTTATGAGGGCGCACACCTTTGTCAAGCCAATGTATTAATTCGTTGGCTAAGAGGACTTGCTCCGTGATACCTCGCCCCTTTTGAAATCCCGCTTGCTCTGGAGAAATTAGCTTTGGCAACAACGCGTTCAACCGCGTGGCAAGGATACGCGTTTGAACCTTACTCATGAAAGTACACAATGCAATTGGTCTAAAATCGTTAAACGTACGTTGAGATGATCCTTTGGGAATCAGAACTATCATCGAGTGGGCCATGGCTCGCGGAACGGGGAAGCCTAGAAAATATTCTTGTACCGCTTTATGGACATCTTGACAGATTACCTCCCAACAAGTGCGAAAGAACCACCCATTATAGCCATCAGGACCTGCAGCACTATGAGTATCTAAACTCCAGACAGCTTCCTTTACTTCCTCTAAAGATGGTAGAGCAGTGAGCATTATGTTTTCATCCGCAGTAACCAAGGAAGGAATTGGGGATAAAAATGGAGTTGGATCTTCTACTGGTTGAGCAGTGAACATTCGGGTGAAGTGATCCACAGCCGCTCGACCAATGTCCTCTGGCGTATTACAGTAAGTACCGTCCTCAAGGTAGATTCCTTGCAAGCGTTGTCTACGTTGTTTATCTTTAACTATAGAATGGAAATATCTTGAACCACAGTCACCCTCTTGCAGCCATTTGACTCTAGCTTTTTGTTTCCAATATTGAAGTTCAATATTTGTCACACGGCGCAGCTCAGATTGGGCCTCAAAATAGGCCATGCGAGTGCAATCGTTAGGTTCCTGGTCAAACTGAATCTCCGCTGAATTAGCCTGACGTTCCACATGTTGTACCATACGAAAAATATTGCCAAACACATCCCTATTCCACTGTCTGACGTCCTTCTTGTATGCACGTAGCTTGGCACATAAACCATGCATACCACCAACTGTGGGATACGATGACCAAGCTGCTTTGGTGAAGGTCATAAAGTCTGGGTGAGACGTCCAGACTGTCAAGAAACGAAATTGCTTTGGGCCAGATTGAATGTCAGTCGAACATTGAAGTAAAAGTGGGCAATGGTCGGATGTTGTACGGCTCAGATGAGTCAACTTCAGCAGTGGAAAAACATTGTAAAAATGTTCATTGCAGAATACCCAATCAAGTCTACGCCATACCCGTCCTAGTCCACGACCACCTTGCCATGTATAGCGACTTCCATTGTGGGAAACCAATTGTAACTCAGCATATTGGACTGTGTCGTTAAAATCTTGAAGAGCTGACATAAAAGGACGTGACGTACCTTTATGATCCAAAGGAGATAGAAACGTGTTAAAATCTCCCGCTATCAACCATGGGTCATGGCAAGTATCATAACTGTGCTTAATCGATTGCCAGAGAATTTGTTTGTGCTGCACAGTGTGGCGACCATAAACACAGGAAATACGCACTATATGTTGCGTATGTAGCTGGAAACGAAAATGAGCAATTTGCTCCAACAGGCAAGCATCCAGAAGTTGCAAACTAGATGTTTTCCAGAAACACCATGCACGTCCGTCACAAACACTTTGGGATGCGGTAAAACCTAAATTTATTTGAGCTCTGGTTAAGCGTGATTCTGGTTGTTGAGGTTCTATGAGAAAAAGAAATTGTACATGATACTGAGTAAGCAGGAGTCTCAAGCGAGGCAATGAAGTGCGTAGACCTCGCAGATTCCACGTTAGCGTATTCATTGAGACTGCTGGGAGGTAGAGCTTGAAGAGCGAGCAGCACTACGAGTTATAACCTGTCGAGGGGGCCTAGGAATATGAGAGTGCAAGCGACGAGTACGTTTACGTATGCATGGAATAAATCCTTCTGCATCTGCTTCAAGAGAAGGATTAGAAATTCTATGAAGCAGTTCAGCGTCCGATGATCCTTCTCTTGCGCGGGGCATGCGCGACGATAATAAATCTGAGGCCCGTTGGTAGTCTTCTTGGGCAGCTGAGGGATTAGATATCAGATGGGGCAACTCCATGGCATCTGTTTCAGACGAGGTGTGCAAAATGTCTGGAGAGGAGGAAGGCGTTTGCTGACCTAACTGCGCATCGTCATTACATCTTATCATGTCAGGCTGTTGCCTCGGGGGATCAGAGATCTCACGTACTTGAAGATCAGAGTCTTCTACTGTATGACAGCCAGGAGGATCATCTAGAGATGCAGCATCAGTGGTTTTCTCCTGCGGTAACGGTGCGTCAGTGGCTGCGTTAACATCCTGCTGTGGCAAAATAGTTGGGTCTGCCACAGTATCATCGTGGGGCTGAGTAACATCAGTTGCAAGTTTAGGGCGCCATTGTTGAGATGGCGGCGGCACGGTAGCCTCTCCACAGCGATCACGTTTGTGGCCCAAAAGATTGCATTTTGAACAATAATCTGGTATATCCTCATAAATCACTGTTTGATAATGATGATGATCTATACTTTGAATGTGAAGCTTACTGGGTAATTCCTTTGACACATCAATTTCCACGCAAATTCTAGCCACAGACGGACGGAGTACCTTTTGGGTTGCAGCATCCAAGCGAATTGGGGTTCCGATCATAGCGGCAATGGCAAAAAGTGATTTTTCATTCTGTAAATATACAGGCAGCCCAGGCATAGAAACCCAGATGGGTACAATGGGAGCATCATATCTAGGATCAAAGTCATGAGTATACTTGGTGATGCGCATATGAAAACCCAGGATATTCCATGATCTACGTCCAAAACAACGATTGTAATCCATCTCCTTTTCAAATCGCAGGAGCACGTGTGCTTTGTCGAGTAACCCTGCATGAACGGCGCCAGTGAATCCGATACGATCCAGTGATTTTTGCAACGCCACCATAGACGGCCTTCCATTCCAGAAAGATCCAACCAATGAAAACCGGAATGGAGACAATAGCGCTGTGACCTCAGATTCATCAAAGACGATAGACGGTAGACCTTTATAGCGCTGAGGTGGTTTTTGGGAGATCGTTGGTGGCAACGTCGCCGGAGATCCAGCCAGTATGGCAGCGTAGGACCGGCCGGCCGTAGCCGCCGGTCCGGAGGTCGACATTGTCGCAGGCAGCGAGGAAGTGATCGCCGCCAATCACCAGAGGAAAAACCATATATTTCTATATATATATATATATATCACATACTTTATATAGTACAATGTAAAATTAATACTTTAATCATTACCTTTACATATATACCCTGCCATCTCCGATGGTTTGAAAAATATTTCGCCATTTGTTTTTCTTTTCAAAGTCATACTCAAATCGATGTAAATAAATAATTATGCACCGCTGCGATTTTGTATTCCTACATCTTAAGACATATACTATTTATAAATTAATCAAATACCCATAACAATTTTCTTTGGCTGAATTCCATATGTTGGATATCTCTATATTTTCAATTGGCCAATTTAACCAAAAGTTACCTAAATCCTATATTTACAAACAAAGAATTTATATAACTATGCATTCAAGAATACTCATGCATGATCCAATTATTACAAACATAAATGTATAGAATTTTCATAAAACATAGCAAGTATAGATAGATTACTTACATAGATTGTTATGCTATACCGTACGATTGAATATATGGTTGGGTTGAATCGAATAAATTCTTTTCTTCTGTTTGGTCCGCTTCTTGGCCGAATGATTACACAACCAAATAATCATATTTGTTGTTGATGCTGGCGGTGGGCAATGACAAAAAAAAAGAGCTGCTTTGATTTATTTTTTTTTCACAGCCTGGCCGAATTCTTCAATGATAAGGCTGCTTGGCTTTTTTCTTTTCCTTGAATGTATGGTGTGGAAGTTTGTTTGTTTGTTTTTTTTTGCTGATGTGTGGAACGGCAGGAAGGTTGCTAGGATGGTTTAGGGTTTGCACTTAGTGTTGTATATATAGATAATCATGGGTAGTGTTTAAGTTTAGGAATATTCCTAGTAGATATATATTTTTAGTAATATCTTAGTTGGTGTAGGTTTAAGATTTTTAAACCATATCTAATCAAGCACTTATCTTCCAATTTCAATTAGGATAATAATTTGTTAGTTGTATATTATCTTTTTTTTTCCTAAAATTGACAGACGTAACACTCCTCCCCCCTTAAAAAAAGTTTCGTCCTCGAAACTTGCATATTATGTAATCAATAACTTAGTGTAGTTCTACTCATTCCATTCACCTAGGATATGTCACGATCATCATCATATCAACCTCGCTTTTAGGTTGTTAGGCCTTCAATTACACGCATACCACTTAACGTGTATCATTCAACTTATATAATTGTAATATACAATTCCAAATTCTTAAATTCGTCATATATGATCCATCTCTTAGATACATAACCAAGCTAAATATCCATCAAGTACTCCAATGCGTTAATCATTACACTTCCTCTGCACATGACTAAGTCATCAAAATCAATTCTTATACCTACGAACTAGCTCTATAATCATGCTCTTACTTTTTTTTTGGAGATATCGTCAAGGTCCTAGCATACGAAGTATGTCCATGAACATATTTTCCTTTAGTTTATAGAACGTAACTCATGTAACTATAATTTGAAGTATAGCTTTAACTGTTTAAAATAATATGCCTTCTAATTTTTTTTTTACATTGAACCCAAAGTGTCATATATTTGTTTTCGCAACGTGGTGTCTCAAATGACCATATATAAAACAATTATATAACTTTTTCACAAGAGTATTACGGTTAAAACAACTTCAAAACAATTGAGACTTAGTCGTAAAATTTCTTTTTGCAAACGGTTTCAACACGAAGTCTTTTTCTTTCCAACGAAGTATATATTTTGAGAGCTATGTTTTGTTTCGCAAAATACAACATATAAAAAATTCAGTAAATATAAAGTTTCATAAGACAATTCGTATAAGATACCTCTCTTTTTCAAAAAGAAGTATATATATTTTGAAACTATTTCTGCTTCACAAAATAAGTTCATCACAAGCGAATATATAACTTCAAAAACTTTTAATAGATAAAATATTTGCAAAGTTGATAGTCGACAAATAAAATTATTTGAGCAAAAATAAATATAGCTAAACAAAATTTTTGAGAAATATAAGAGATATGTAAATATATCGTAGTTCGAAAACGTCAATATTTTGAAATGTATCAGTTTTGTCAGGGGTAGTCGAAATTCCATTAGGTGTCTATTCGAATTCAGAAAGGAGTATAGACTTTTTAAGTTAATAGACTATACATGAAAAAAAACGAAACTAGTTAAAATATTTAATAGCAAAAAAAAATAAATCTTTGAAATACCTTCGAAATATAGGATATATCTTGGCTACGTGCTTATAAGATAACGTTCAACTAATTGAAAAATAATAGTTCAATACTTCGTACAATTTCTCTGAGTCATCCCTTAATGTCAAATGAAAAAAAATCCACATATGTACCATTTCTTATAAATCTTTAACATAAGTTATCCAATCCTAGCATGACACACTAAATATTGATCGACTTAGGGCGTTCTAATTCACCGTGCTTCTGCGCGTCACACTAATCCACTGCACTTCTTCACTTGCTTATTTCAATCGTTAATTCTAATTTAGTTAGATCTTACCTAAAAAGCACCTCTACTTGTTCATGCTTACTCTATTTCAATTCAAGCCTACTCGATACATCAGTACTTATGTGTTCTGAGGAATCAACACTTAACCCAAATTTGTAATAATTTGTCATTCCACTGTTTTTTTTTTGTAAAACTCGCTTATTTCTGTTAATCAATATCCTTAATAAGACTAATATCTTCTGCCTATCGATAATCCAAAATTCAACATCTTAATTATAACTGTAAACCCATTTGTAAAGTATTCTTTGCGAAACTCTACTGATCATAATGCTAATAATCCTTTTCTTAGTAATTCGTTTCACTACAGATCGTCTCTTAAGAACTACGATCCTAACTTAGACCTAGTCATGTTCTGACACTATCGTCGAGGTAGAGGCGTAAACTTGCTTCATTTATCATAATGGTACCTGGTTTGCAGGGGTCGGATCTATGGGATTATAGAAATGATTATAATCAGCACTTAGGTAAGGCAATTACTCCAAATCATATGGGGCACCCTAGGCATAGGTGGACGTATCCTTTATCCGATCATCACTTAGGTCTAATGTCTTCCCTTAATTCTAGATGTAATACTTGGTATCATCATTCCTTACATATAAAATCATTACTTATTGCTAAGTGCAATACTTAGAATATAATCACATCTTATGACTAAGATCAGTGCTTTTTTTTTCAAATCATCACCTGATGTTCAGATCACCGCATAATTTCTATAGCCGATATTTCGTATCGTCATCCCTTAAGTCTAAGATTGTAACTTACGGGCAATGTCATCACTTAACCTCTTAAGGCCATGTCTTATTTACAATAACATGCTTAATACATAATCATTACTTACGACTAAAAATTGGTACTTATGTCTAAGATGTGACTTAGGGGCAAAATCGTAACTTAATTCCTAATATCATAGCCTAAATCTATACTTTCGCTGTGGATCTATAACCATAATCTGAAAGATCGCACTGTCGAACACGTAGTACTTCTTAAACTCATTTTGAAATCAGATCCAAGTGATCGACGGTGTCAGTTGTGTTGCGCCATCACTCCTCAGCATCTCCTTGTTGAAGAATCTCAGGTTCGAGTGCGATGGTGGTGGAGGCGGTGCATGCTAGTTCAGCAGCTGGTGCTACTGTACTAAGGTGTTAATCATGGTGACTATGGCATCTTCAAGTGCTTGGGGATGATCCCCTGATTCTGGTGGTTCTCATCACCGTTCCCAGCTGGCTCACGTCGTAGAGGCATTTCCTGTTATCCAAGTTCATGAGAAGAAATCGGACTAGTCAATAATAAGTTGAAAGGTTGAACGCCGATAAATCGATAGTTAGACAAGGAAAGCTCACCATCGGTACACACCTCCCATAACCCGATCATAGCCTAAGTCTAAAATCATCTCTTAAGTCTACTTTGTTTATTAGGGATAAAATCGTCTTTTTACAAAAGATCATAACTTATGTCTAAGTGATCTAATCAATCCTGCGTTTCCGAGGCGGATCTGAAGCCTCGGCTCTGATACCACCTGTAGCGCCCTGCTCCCGAGCCCTAATATCGAGAACAGTGCACCCGCCGTATCTCACTAAGGAGAATACAAAGCGTCGAATCAATCTCTTACTTGTCAAAATGACGTAGAAATTTTTCTCGCGGAAACGTAAATCATAACTTAAATTAACTCTAATAATCGTCATTACATTAATGAATAAAAATTCTGATAATAAAAGTAATTAGGAAGTCTGTGAAAATGCCCAAAAGATAACTACAAAAAATCAGCTGCAGAGTTCCTCTCGTATCCTAGCTGCAGCTATCAACCAGCCCACTCAGCTATGTCTGTCCCGTCCTCAACAAAGATGTGCTCGTAGTCCTCATCCGGCTCACCTGGGAAGTAGGGGTGAGTGACAGAAATCACCCAGTAGATGCCCGCCTCAAACAAATACAAAACGTACATACCGAAATGATATAGCCACATAGCACATAAACATGATATAACATATAGCACATACATATAAAATAACATGCATAAGATAAAGTAAATGCAACAAGTAAAGCACTCCATGTAAAATGCGCAAGTACATGATGCATGCTCAATCAACGTGTCACACGCAACAAAGTCATGTCACACAGAATGCCGATATCTATACCGTGCAATGCATGAACCCGGGTCCTACTGAGTGGCTGCAGGTCGTACACCCCACAGTCACCATACTGAGTGTGCGTGGCCGCGCCACTGCACACCATCCTAAGTGTCGTGGCCCCGCCACCGTACACCATCCTGAGCGCCCGTGACCCGTACGTCACGACCCGCCATCATGCAATGCACGTGCCATGAATGCAAAAACACAATCGCCTGAGGCCCCTGGCACATCCTCACCATCCTCCGGCACTCAATATTTGGTTTCATAAATTTTACGAATATTGGAAAGTTGTTCTTTATCACCACCCTTATTTTTCCTTAGCTTGTATTAATTTACTAGAATTTTCTACTAATTTACCCTATGTTTCCATTACTTACTTCTATTTATTATTGTTAATTTTTAATTACTTAAATTTACCAAACTTCAAAAATTAAGTGAAGATAATTTAATTTTAACCTTTTATATTTTCTGGAATCTATTTGAATTTTATTGGTATTTAATTATATTCTCCTAGTCTGATCCGCCAGACCCGATACATTTTTTTTGAGAGGTTAATGGGCCGCCTTCGGTCCGACCCGCTGGCCAGTCGACCCGGTCCGTTGGCCGGCCTGTTCTCTGCTTTAATTTAATTATTTATTTATTTATCTAATTTGATGTTCCACCAGTGGCAACGCGCACTGTGATTTGTTTTTCGATCCCAACCCCCATTTCTTCCTATTTCCAGTCTATAGGAACTATTCTAAGGCCAAAACACAACTTCTTAAAGTCTCCTAATGTAAAAGTTCCCCTTTTCCTCCATTTTTTTAAGGATATTTTGTTTTCGATTCAATCATACCACCAATTTCACACACACATACACGCACATAGCAGACATAAACAATATATCTCATGCTTTCCAACATATACAAAATTTACAACTTAAACAAATAAAAACAACGAAACAAAATTTACAACTTAAACAATTAAACAACGAAAACACATTAGTATACCATCAAAGCATGCAAGAATCATACCCGTTTGAGGGGGAAGAGGCACCTACCCTTTTTGACGAATTAACTTCCTACGCGGAATCTTTTCTTTCCAACCCGCTGACATCTATGCTTGGTGTTGGCAAATCTTTCCTTCCTTCCTAAAGGCCCGAATCTAAGCAATTGTAGTATAAAAATCAATACCTAATAACAAAGGTTAATTTGACTTACTTAAAATAATTAGTTCATAGCTTTCTATTGTTTTTTTTCCTATTTGTCATACCAGCACGTATACACTTTATATTATATTTCAAGCAAATTATACACACACACACACACATATATATACATATATACATAAAATATAGTTTTAAAATCAAATTTCCCTTTTTTTCCTTTTTTGGACTCCTCGGCCAGTGCAAACTTTAATTTAACAAAACTCAATATTACTTTATCAACTACACATATATATATAATATGAAGAAAAATACTTAAATGCATCAGCACTCAATCAGTTTAAAGTCTATATAACATTATTCATACACATTACACATTTGTAATTCCACAACGTTTCCTACACTCCATCGAATTGCATATATTTATTCATATATATATATATATATATATATATATATATATATCACATACTTTATATAGTACAATGTAAAATTAATACTTTAATCATTACCTTTACATATATACCCTGCCATCTCCGATGGTTTGAAAAATATTTCGCCATTTGTTTTTCTTTTCAAAGTCATACTCAAATCGATGTAAATAAATAATTATGCACCGCTGCGATTTTGTATTCCTACATCTTAAGACATATACTATTTATAAATTAATCAAATACCCATAACAATTTTCTTTGGCTGAATTCCATATGTTGGATATCTCTATATTTTCAATTGGCCAATTTAACCAAAAGTTACCTAAATCCTATATTTACAAACAAAGAATTTATATAACTATGCATTCAAGAATACTCATGCATGATCCAATTATTACAAACATAAATGTATAGAATTTTCATAAAACATAGCAAGTATAGATAGATTACTTACATAGATTGTTATGCTATACCGTACGATTGAATATATGGTTGGGTTGAATCGAATAAATTCTTTTCTTCTGTTTGGTCCGCTTCTTGGCCGAATGATTACACAACCAAATAATCATATTTGTTGTTGATGCTGGCGGTGGGCAATGACAAAAAAAAAAGAGCTGCTTTGATTGATTTTTTTTTTCACAGCCTGGCCGAATTCTTCAATGATAAGGCTGCTTGGCTTTTTTCTTTTCCTTGAATGTATGGTGTGGAAGTTTGTTTGTTTGTTTTTTTTTTGCTGATGTGTGGAACGGCAGGAAGGTTGCTAGGATGGTTTAGGGTTTGCACTTAGTGTTGTATATATAGATAATCATGGGTAGTGTTTAAGTGTAGGAATATTCCTAGTAGATATATATTTTTAGTAATATCTTAGTTGGTGTAGGTTTAAGATTTTTAAACCATATCTAATCAAGCACTTATCTTCCAATTTCAATTAGGACAATAATTTGTTAGTTGTATATTATCTTTTTTTTCCTAAAATTGACAGACGTAACAATTACTTACTCCATGGATTGCATTATACCGAACAATTGAATTGGGATTGGATTGAATCGGAGAAAACTTTTCTTTCTCTACTTACTTTCGGCTGCTGAGGGGGTCTTGGGCAAAGGAAAATTTTCCTTCCTTGTGGGTGTGTGCCGCAGAGAAAGGGAAATGGGGTGGGGGTGACAAACCTTTTTTTTTAGAAAAAAAGGGAGAGGTGGCTGAGATGCTGGGAAGTGGGAAGGTATTTGGGCAAGATTTGTGGGGAAAATAGGATAATGGGTTGACTAACCCCATCTCAAGCAAAGGTTTTTTTTTTTTTTTTTGTAATTAGACTTTTTAATTAAAACTTTTCTTGTTTTTCTTTTTTTAATTACTCACGGACGTAACAGTAGTGGTACTCCCAAGAATGATGTAAGTTAAAATGCGTTGATATACTTCATTTAAAATTGTTGAAGGGACTTGATTGAACCACGCCTGACACAAAGGATGTATTTGGTTTTAATTGATTCAAATAGTCTAGAGAAAAAAATATGCCTATCGTAATATCCTAATTGATTATTGGCAGTTTATTTCTGTTTAATCAATGGCCAAACAATCAGTTATAAGAAGAAAATCACTTATGCTATCATCGACAACTCAAATACATTAACTCAATTTTATAATTGCTCTTGAAACTTGGGCTTACAGGAGATGAGACCCATATCCACTCAAAACCTTAAGGCAATGGATATATAGTAGAACCTCATCCTCATATAAGCCATGCATTTTTTCTTAAATTAGCCAATGTGGGATTCTCAACACCCGCCCTCACGTGCCAACATCACTTGACTTACACACGCGTCTTACAACCCGTCCTCAATCACAAACTACAAACCAGACATGAACATCTGGACTTAGGTGATGGGCCAAGCAAGGGGTGAATCCACATTTTAAACCTGATCTGATACCATCTTCAAACTTGGGCTTACATGAGGTGAGGCCCATATCCACTCAAAATCTTAATGCAATAGGTAGTAGAACCTCATCCTCATATAAGCCATGCATTTTTTCTAAATTAGCCAATGTGGGATTCTCAACAATTGCACTGTGTTATAAGTAAGTAAAAGCAAAATACAGTAATAATGTTTATTTGCATCATGATTCTCTTGAACTTCTTATTAAATAATACGCTACAATGATTAAAATTAAGAGTCAAGCCATGATGAATCATTGCTCTATTTTGGTCCATTAAAACGGACCATGAAAACAGTGAGTAGTAAATTTCATTTCTTTCATGTCTGCCTACCTTTTTTTTTTCTTTTAGAGATTAAGATATCACTTGTGACCATAAAATTGGTTAAAAGGATGTTCAGGCACTTGCATGACTTAGTAGTACCTGTCCTGTCCGACTACTCGTTTTAGGATTTATTATATGTACTCTTTTATACTTCATTGGCTACTGTTTTATGTTGGTGTGTTTAGCATATATGTCTTTTCCATTTCCAATGGAGTTAAGAACACACTCTTCCTTGATTTTGGAATATGATGGAATAAAGCAAAATAACTTACTAAATTTGTTGCGCTTCTTATATTGTGAAGTAGCAGTTGATCGACACGCAATTTTCATTATGGGTCATCCGGAAACAACTTCCATGTGTTTCTAACACATGAGTATGGTTGCGTACATCTGACCCCCCATACTCCGCCATAGGCGGGAGCCTCTAAGGCAATGGAGTAATGTTGTTGTTATCGTCGTCGTCTTTCCCTCGAATTTTGAAGCTTTGCTATGAACTTGATGAATTTTATGCGTTTGAAATTTCTGTGTATATATCTTAATAAAGTAAAAAAGTAAAAAATAAGTGTGATCTTAATATTTTAAATTTAACGAAAGTCTCAATAGTCCAAATTCCATAATTTTTTTTGGGGCCGATTTATACTAAGACCTGGTGGGAACGACACATCAAAGAGTGTCGATAAAATGCTTTAGATTTATAGACGTAGATGATTTAACAAACTAACTTGTCTATTTACTAGATAATATAGCACACAACGACAACATTACCTTATTGCATTAGAGCCTTTCGTTTATGACGGAATATGAGGAGGTTAGATGTACGCAACGATACTCATGTGTTATAAACATGCGGAGGTTATTTCCTGATGACTCATAATGAAAATTTTGTCATTATTCCATCATATTCCAAAGTTAAAGAAGACTGTTTTATTGACTCAATTGGAAATGAGAATTATAATATAGAAAACATCTTCTCTTTTTACTGTCTTTTGTGTTTATTCCGGTTGATCTCATGAATTCTAACATTATATTATCATACCATAATTTTTAAAACTTCATTAGAATGACAATAAATCTTACGGCAAATATTGTAACAACCCATCCTGAGCCCTAGTATTCGAAATAATTCACCCGCTATATCTTGTTAAAGAGAATACAAGGCGTTGATACAAATCAACTACACGTAATCATAATAACGTAAATCGATGTCAGTGGAAGTCATTACTAAAATCCTCGATAAAATAATCATCATTATTAATACAATGTATAAGAATTTCTAAATCAATGCAATAGTCAAATGTATGTACACACTAATCTCGAAAATACGTAAACCTCGAATATTGAAATAATTGTCTCAACCATCCCTCGAAAGTCTTTTCTAAATATCCTTAGTCTTGAAATTTCCGTCTCGATCTTCCACGTATACCAACTCCTGTGTAAGCATACCCTAACTTCTCTTGCCTGCAAAACTGGTGAGTGGTGGTATAAGCCAAAATCAATGGGCTCAGTAAGCAACCTACATATACCTGTTATAGAAGTCATACATGCAGAAGCAAATACATATAACCTTTATAGTTAACATACATATCCTTAGTCCACAAATAATTTCACTTAATTATCTTTAACACGGAAAAGTAGTCAAATAAGATAAGTAAATCCATCAGCTCAATCTACGTTACTGTAATGCATGCTCTTCTCAAATATGACATACACAATAAAAAATAATCACATAAGCCAAAAAGAGAACAATACATGCCAATGGAGCAAATAAACTGTGGAAAGTAAGTCACTCCACATAATAATAAGTAACTTCATGATGCATGTCTTTCTCTACGTGTCACACACAACAAAAGACATGTCGCACATGATGCCCGTATCTCTACCGTGCAATGCATGATCTCCGGGACCTAATGGTGATATAGTCTATTACCCCGACACCTGTGCCCATGTTAGACACAGCCTGCCGTCATATTAGACCCACCTACATCGGTACCCATGTCCATTTAGACCCGGCTACCGTCCGACACCCGTGCCCATTTAGACCCGGCCTGTCGTCTCTGACACCTGCGACTATATTAGACGCAGCCTGACATCCATTGCTATCCATCAATAACCATGCCCATGTTAGGCACAACCGGTCAAATGCAATACGATGCTCGTGTCATGAATGCAAATGCATATCATACGTAATCTGGTGTATCCATACTCATACATATGCTCGCGCCTATACACGTGCATATATACATGTATGTATACCCTAACACATCCATATACATATACAATACGCATTGAAATCGTACCACCATATGTACACTGAGTTTACATGTACACATAGATGTATGATTAACATATGTCATCACACACCTCACATAATACACTCAATTCACATACACAATTCCATATATAGATATGCAGCAAACGACGCATTGATGCATGATAAACATGACGAGTATAAATAGACCACTTACCTCTGATGCATGACAGTATAACGAGTACAGATAGACCACTTACCTCTGATGCATGACAGTACAACGAGCACAGGTAGACCACTTACCTTGAATTCTGTATTCACTTCCTTCTCTTCTAGGCTCGAATCTAAACAATTGTAGTATAAAATCAATACTAATAATAAAGGTTAATTTGACTTACTTAAAATAATTCGTTCATAGCTTTCTATTTTTTTCCCTTGTAAGTGTGAATTTCAAAAAAAAATATGCAAATGCAAATTTCAATGATAGCCGTGTAAATATGTACGCTTTTTCCTTCGGCAAGGTTTTATCCACAAGGGTGGTTTTACTTAGCAAGGTTTTAATGTGGCATATCATATACGACTGGAGATATGTTATTCTTAGTTCGTTATTTCATTTATTCGCATACTCTGATGATTGTAATATGGTTTTCCTCCGCCAAAAGTGAGGCTCCTCATTAATAAAAGTTTTTGTTTATAAAAAAAATATATATATATACAATTTTCAAATTTTATTCAGTGGCTTCAAAATATTACTTTGCAAATAGGTAGCTTTCATGATAAATATTTTGCATCAGATATATATTTAGGCCAATCTGCAAACCAATTGAGCCCACATTTCTTATATATTTGGCCATGTCCCTGATTATCCCCTCCAAAATTACGTGAGTTTCAGTCCTTCAACAAACTTTCATTTCCTACACCTATTTACATATATATGCGGCTTGTACGCCTGTACGCCTATATACATATTTACAACCGGTAGCCTATATATATAAATATATATATATATTCAGACCCATACGAACATATGTATACAATCATCTATACATTCAAGAATACTCATGCATGATCTGAGTTTGTAACGAACATAACATATAGAATTTTTGCAAAACATAGCAAGTATGAGAAAATGACTTACCTATCTCAATATACTATGCCGCACGATTGGATTTGATTTGATGTTGGACAACAACTATTCTTTTTCCCCTTAAGGTACCTCGGCTGTGATAGCAAGCGATGGCAGTGCTTTCCCTTTTTTTTTTCTTCTATTGCTGATGGGAGGGGGCCGAAAGTTGATGCAAATATGTGGGGGTAAGAAATGGCTTCAAGATTTTTCTTTTTTCTTTTGTCTTTTGTTGTGGGCGACAGGGAGAGAACTTGCAAATTTATTTCCTTCTCTTTGTTTGCTAGCGGCGGCAGAGTATGCTTGGGGTATGTGTGTATTAGTTAGGTTAGGGTATTGGTATGTATTTATAATTATTAGGTAGGAGTTAGGTTTAGATAATTGTCCTCAGATAAGTAGGAGTTTAGATTTAATTTATCACTTGTCCAAGTCTATCATAATTCTTTTCCTATTCCAAATCCTAAATTGTTTGGGTTATCTTCCATAATTATCACAATTAATATTTTCCTTTTTCTCGTAAAATACACGTGTATAGCGCTCCTCCCCCCTTACAATAAGTTTCGTCTTCGAAACTTGTATATTACGTGGTTCATAGCTTAGTGTAGTCCTACTTAATCCATTCACCTAGTATACAACACGAATATCATCGAATCAACCTCACTTCTCGGTTGCTAAGCCTTCAAATCCACTTATACCACTTAACGTGTATCATTCAACATATTTAATGGTAATCTAAAATTCTTTATTCTTATACTTATCATATACAATTCATCTCTTAAATAAATAGCTAAACTAAACATCCATGGATTTTTACAATAGGTTAATCATTACACTAACCATCACTCTTTCTTGACATAGAACCAATTCTCAAAATCAATTCTTATACTTATGACCTAGCTATATAATCATTCCCTTACTTCCTCAGAGATATTGTCAATAGCCTAATATATGAAATATATGTATGGACATGTTTTCATCAAATGAAAACGTAGATTGCGTAGCTATAATTTTGGGATATAGCTTCAATTATTTCAAATAGTATCCATTCTACTTTTGTAACCTAAGAACCAAAGTAGTAAGCGCCAAAAAAAAAGAACCAAAGTAGTATATACTTGTTTGCAAAAAGTATTACGGGCAAAACAACTTTAAAACAATTGAAATACGGCAATCGAAAAAAATTCCTTTTTATAAAATAATTTGAACACGTTCTCTTTTCTTTCCAAAAGAAATATATATTTAGAAAGCTATGTTTTGTTTCGCAAAAAAAAGGTAAATTCTTTGCAAGCTCAATAACTTCATAAACATTTAATAGATAAATGCTTGCAACCTCGATATTTTACAAATAGAATTTATTTCAACAAAACTGCTGTAACTAAAAGCGAAGCTCTGAAATATTGTATGAGAAATATGCAAACATATCGCTCATCAAAAACATCAACCTTTGGAAATATTTTTTTTCCAGAGTTGTCAGATGGTAGTCGAAGTTCCATTAGGTTGATATACAAATATGGAAGAAAGCCTTGTAAGGTTAATAGACCATATAAAGAAGGCAAACTAGTTAGAATACATAGAAGCAAAAATATTTGAAAAACCTTTAAAATATAGAATATAACTTGGTATACGTTCTTATATGGAAACATTTAACCACATGGAATTTTTTTTTGTCCATACTTCGTATAATTTTTATAGACACCCCTTACTGTCAAAGGAAAATCCGCCTATGTGCCGTTTCTTATAAGTCTCACCTTGGTCTACTTATGATAAAGTCTTTAACTTAGATTGCCCAATCCTAGCATGTCACACTAAATATTAATCGTCATAAGGTATTCTAATTCACCATGCTTCCGCGCGCCATACTGACTCACTGTACTTCTTTACTTGGTTATTTCAACTGCTAGTTTTAACTTGGTTAAATCTCACACGAAAAGTAACCACTACTTGTTCATACTTACTCTATTTTAATTCAAGCCTACTCGATGAATCAATACTTACGTGTTCATATGAATCAATACTTAACTTAGATTTGTTACAATTTGTCATTCCATTGTACTTATTTTAGTAGTGCTCGATTATCACTTTCAATTAATATCTCTAGCGGACTAATATCTTCGGACTAGTTGATACTCTAAAATTCAACATCTTAATCATAACTATAAATCTCTTTGTACGGTATTCTTTGCTAGACTCTACTGATCATAACGCTAATAGATCTATTTCTTAATAATTTGTTTTGCTATAAATCATTTCTTAGGGACTACGATCCCAACTTAGACCTAGTCACACTCTGACACTACTGTCAAAGTTAAGGACATGAACCTGCTTATCATAATGGTGCTGGTTTTGCAGTGGTCGGATCTAAGGAATTATACTAATGATTATAATCAGCACTTAAGTAAGACAAATAATTCATAGTCGTATAGAGTGTTCTAAGTATACGTGGGCATATCCCTTATCCGATCATCACTTAGGTCTAATGTCATGACTTATTTCTAAAATCGATACTTGGCATCATCATTTCTTACGTCAAAAATCATTACCTATTTCTATGTTCAATGCTTAGAATATAATCACGCTTATGACTAAGATCAGTGCTTATGTCGAAGATCAACTCTTAATCAAGATCTTCGCTTATGTCTAAAATCATGTCTTATAAGTAGGATCATCACTTAATTTCTAAGCTTATGTTTTATTTAGAATAACATGTTTATATAATCATTGCTTACGACTAAAAATTAGTCCTTATGTCTAACAGCACTCTTAATCAAAATCGCCACTTAGGGGCAAAATCGTAACTTAGTTTCTAAGATCATAGCTTAAATCTATGCTTCCGTCGTGGATCTAGATCCATGTCTCTGATATCACCTGTAGCGACCCATCCCGAGCCTTAGTAATCGAAATGACTCACCCGCCGTATATCGCTAAGGAGAATACAAGGCGTTGATACAAATCAACTACATGTCATCATAATAACGTAAATCGATGTCAGCGGAAGTCATTACTAAAATCCTCGATAAAATAATCATCATTATTAATACAATGTCTAAGAATTTCTAAATCAATACAATAGTCAAATGTATGTGCACACTAATCTCGAAAATACGTAAACCTTGAATATTGAAATCGAAAGTCTTTTCTAAATATCCTTAGTCTTGAAATCTCCCGTCTCGATCTTCCACATATACCAACTCCTGTGTAAGCATACCCTACCTTCTTATGTCTGCAAAACTGGTGAGTGGAGGTATGAGCCAAAATCAACGGGCTCAATAAGCAACCTACATATACCTGTTATAGAAGTCATACATACAGAAGCAAATACATATAACTTTTATAGTTAACATACATATCCTTAGTCCACAAATAATTTCACTTAATTATCTTTAACAGTTAACACACGGAAAAGTAGTCAAATAAGATAAGTAAATCCATCAGCTCAATCTACGTTACTGCAATGCATGCTCTTTTCAAATATGACATACACAATAACAAATAATCACATAAGCCAAAAAGAGAACAATACATGCCAATGGAGCAAATAAACTGTGGAAAGTAAGTCACTCCACATAATAATGCGCAACTTCATGATGCATGCCTTTTTCTACGTGTCACACACAACAAAAGACATGTCGCACACGATGCCCGTATCTCTACCGTGCAATGCATGATCCCCAGGACCTAATGGTGATATAGTCTATCACCCCGGCACATGTGCCCATGTTAGACACAGCCTGCTGTTGTCGGCATCCGTGCCCATATTAGACCCGGCCTGCATCAGTACCCGTGTCCATTTAGATCTGGCCTACTGCCGTGCCCATTTAGACCCGGCCTGTCGTCCCTGACACCTGCGCCCATATTAGACGCAGCCTGCCATCCATAACTATCCATCAATAACCGTGCCCATGTTAGGTACAACCGGTCAAATACAATGCAATGCTCATGCCATGAATGCCAATGCATATCATACGTAATCTGGTGTATCCATGCTCATGCATATGGCCGCGCCCATACACGTGCATATATACATGTATGTATACCCCAACACATCCATATACATATACAATACGTATTGAAATCGTACCACCATACGTACATCCAGTTTACATGTACACATAGATGTATGATTAACATATGCCATCACATACCTCACATAATACACTCAACTCGCATACACGATTCCATATATAGATATGCAGCAAACGACACATTTATGCAAGTTAAACATAACGAGCACAAATAGACCACTTGCCTCTGATGTATGGCAGTATAACGACTACAAATAGACCACTTGCCTCTGATGCATGACAGTATAACGAGCATAGGTAGACCACTTACCTTGAATCCGGTATTCACTTTCTTCTCTTCTAGGCTCGAATCTAAACAATAGTAGTATAAAATCAATACTAAAAATAAAGGTTAATTTGACTTACTTAAAATAATTCGTTCATAGCTTTCTATTTTTTCCCCTTGTAAGGGTAAATTTCCAAAAGAAAAATTGCAAATGTAAATTTTCAAACGATTTTCAAATGTCGATACGATTTTCTAAATACGATTTCAAATGTCGATATTTTCCAAATATTTTTCTGAAATGATAAACTAAAATCAATTCTAATCGTATCTAATACAAATATACAAATATTCAAATACAATCACAATCAAATTACGATATCGATGTCCTAATAACCACTCGTATATACACCTATCTATATTGAATATATACAAATATATACTAGATATTAGACTAATATATATTGTAGGATCTGTAAGACACCACTAGAAGGGGGGGGTTGAATAGTGGGGTGCGGAAAATGTGGTTTTTAAAATTATTTTAAACCAAAAACCCAACTTCTGAAAACAGTTTCTGTTTTCAGGACCTGTTTTCAAACGTTTTGAAAACTAGGTTACAGGTCTTCAAAAATTCTTAAATTTGGAGAGAACTTAGTCTCAGATGTTCTGAGTATCTCCTAAAAATTTCAGATTAAAATTCAACATTTAACCCCTTTAAAAATCGTTAGCGGTCAGATTGTGCAAATCTGCCAAAAACGGTAGTCTAATTTGAAAAATTAATTCCTATTAAACCATGACTCCAAATGCTTTGCAAATTTAATGACTAACCCCTTATTAGGTTTATATTTTGAAACAGTTTTGAAAAATGCTTTTTGTAGAGAAAAAAAGGTTTGAGTGATTTTCAAATGCATGATTTAAATGTGCACAAGAACGAGCATAAGATAAAACGTGCATGATATATAGACATGTGTGTATGATAACTTGACATTACTTGCCTTATTTAGCTTATATATTATGTTGCCGTACTAACGAGCCATGAAGCACTAAAGCTTACATCATATGGCGAACATTTGTTGAGTTTATACTATTTTTAGGTGCCACAATTAATGAACTAAAGTAGTTCATTAAGTGAAGTACTTAGTTTAATAAACTAAGTAGTTCATTAAAGGAAGATGCATTTGGAAAAGCCACAAAGGCAACAAGGCTATGGAAGGAAAGTCTTCTCCTCCTCCCCACATTTAATTCCACACGCCACTTATACATATATATACTATATTTTCAGATTTTTTATAAAAGGCACATACACATGTATTCCAACGTACTACCGACACGTTATATATCTTACGTACGTACGTTAACGTCACACCACTGTACTTAACTCATATTTATGAGTATATTCAGGTCTTATATCATATGATATAAGATATGGTGATGAAAAATTAAATACGACACGATAAAAGGTTCTAAACCGAAATTTGTCGTATCGGACGAATACCGAAACTTCGCCAATGTGTCACATACTTGCCATAAATAAATGGCCAGACCATATACATCAAAAATGGATGAAAATTTCGTGATACACATGGTGTGATTAGCCAAAAATACTTTCCATGTTGGCACACACAAATCACCCCACATTTAGGCCAAAATGTGAAGATTCCAATTTTATTTTTGTCACATGTTTATGGTACCATTTTAAATCAGCCAAGAGCTGAAATTTAAAATATATATTATATATATTATGTATAACATAATATATATATCATGTGCAAAAGTTGGAATTTAAATTAGAGAAAAATCGGGTAATCGATAAACATCGAAAATTCGGTTTTCTACGCACTTAACATGGAACGTTTTTCTTGACCATGATGTGACACGTATCTAGACACTTTTTACATATAATATACATCTTAAAGTGTTCCAGAAAATTAAATTAAGGGCTGATTGGAATATTACATGTGTGTATTATTAAATGTGCACTATTTTACAAAGTTAGCAAAAATAAATTTCAGCACATGTATATACACATTTAAACGTCACTACAGCTGAGATGGAGCACATGTGGAGCCTTGTTGGCATGTTGATTGGTCAAGGATCAATCATACAATGTTAAGAAATCAAAGAGAGAAGCTACAAAAGGTAAGTATTCAACATATACCTCTCTTATGTCACATGCTGAAAATTTCAGCATGTTACACATATGGTGGCCGAATTCTTCATCATTAAGACAAGATATTTTGTTAATTTTTCATTAAAGGATAAATTGAAGGAGTTATGGAAGTGATTTGAATATTATTTAAATTAATAAAAGTGTGATATTTTACATATCACACATGCTGAAATTTTTCAGCATGTGTGAAGGTGTGCTGGCCGAAATTTACCCTTTGTTTGTGTCCAAGTTTATTCTTCATTTGTTAGCAAGACTTACCATGTATTGTTGATTCATTTTAGTGAGAAAAATCAAAGTAAATTGGGGATTATCTTGAATAAAAATGGATGTTGCACATGCTGAAAAATTCAGCAAGGCAAGGAGTATAATGGCCGATTTTTTGAGGATGGAAGGAAGGATATTTTGTGTCTTGCACTTGATGAGAGAATTTGTGAATTATGGTATGACTTAATGATTGATATTGGCACATGTTTAAAGTGATTATTTCAGATTTTCCATGTCATCAAATGATGACAACATTGAGCCAATAAAGAGGTGCCAAGTAAGCAACAACTAAATGATGGTCCAATGGAATGATGCCAAGTAAGCAAAGCATTGTCACCATGATTTCTTACACTCTCTCAAGCACGTAAAAGGAAATTTTTCAAGAGGGGAAAAGGCCATAGGGGACGGCTGCCACAATTAAAAAGGGAGAAGAAGAACAAACAAAAACAAGAAGAAGAATTGCTTTCAAAAGTGATCAAGTTGCCAAGCTTCTTTTCTCCTACTTTTTCTTTCTTTCTTCTCTTGTAAAAAGCCTATTGTATATTACTTCTTTCAATCTTGAATAGGCTTCATATAAACCACCATTCATACATCTTTGTAAAAGATTGATCAAGGTGTGATCAATCTTCATCCTAGCGAGGTGGTGGTGTTTGTGTGAATTGTACTCGACATACAAGGTTTGTAAAGGGTTGGAGTTGGTGTGTAACTCCATCAACCCTGCGGTAAGGTGTACTGCATGTGTGTGATTAGTGTGAACCAAGGAAGGTGTTCCTTGAAGACTGGAGTAGGTTGTTTATAACCGAACCAGTATAAAATTTTTGGTGCAATTTACTTTCAGCATTTACTTTTCAGTTTCTGCACTGTTTATACGTTTTGTTCACGTTTGGAAAAATAGCAAACGATTTCCAAAAATTATAAAAATTTTCAGAAACATACATAAACGTTCTAGGGTTAATTTGGCAGAAGTTTCAACCCTTTTGGACAAGTATAGATCAGTCAAACATCAAAAGTTCTGAGACTAGTGCAGTCTGATTTTCAGACTTGCAAAGGTTGAGACTTTGGTGGTATTTGACCTACTTCCCAAAAGAATTTTCAAAACCTGTTTCAACCCATTTCAATATAGTGTGTGAGGAGTTATTGGTTAAATTTTCAGATCATTTGGACATTCACACAAATAGGAATTAATTTTTCAAAACCATCTACCGTTTCTGGCAGATTTGCACAATCTGAGTGGCAACGGTTTTTGAAGGGGTTAAAGGTTGAATTTTGATTTGAAATTTTTAGGGGACCCTCATAACATCTGAGGCTAAGTTCTCTCAAAATTTCATAATTGTTTGAGACCTCTAACCTGGTTTTAAAAACATTTTAAAACAGGTCCTGAAAACAGAATCTGTTTTCAGAACTTGAATTGTTCAAGTTTAAAGAAATTTTAAAAAGCACACTTTCCGCACCATCTATTAAACCCCCCCCCCTTCTAGTGGTGCCTTGCAGATCCTACAATTGGTATCAGAGAGCAGGAACACTCACTTCAAAGAATCCAACGATTCAGTGAGATGGCAACCACAACCGTGCAAGAAGGAATGTCAACCATAAGGCCTCCTCTTTTTGACGGTGAGTCTTTCATTCAATGGAAGGTAAGAATGAAACTCTTCTTTGTGGCAATAGATATTGATCTTTGGTCTATTATAGAAGATGGTCCTTTTGTTCCATCTAAGTTGTCCACTGTAGACGGAGTCACATTAGAAGTCATTAAAACTAGACAAGAATATACGAGTGATGATAAAAAGAAACTTAGCTGAATGCTAAAGCCATGCAACTATTATTAAATGGCCTAAGTAAAAGTGAGGCTAGTTACGTGTCAAATTGTTCTAGTGCTCAAGAGATGTGGCATATTCTTGAAATGAAACATGAAGGGACTAGCCAAGTAAAGGAGTCCAAAATTAACATGCTCATGTCCACACTTGAGTCTTTTAAATTATTGCCCAACGAGTCTATTGTAGATATGGATCTTCGTTTGACTAACATCTACAACTCTCTTGAGTCTCTTGGTAAGGCTTTTACTACGCAGGAAAAGGTGCAGAAAGTTCTACGAAGCCTTCCTTCAGAATGGGACCCTAAAGTAACGGCCATAGAAGAAAGCAAAGAGACCAAATCAATTAAAATGGAAGAACTAATCGGATCACTTAAGGTATATGAAAACAAACTTGCTTTAAGACATTCTGAGTCTATTTCTAATAATGATAGGGCCATAGCATTTAAATCAAATGAATACGTCGTAGATGATAGTGATACAGATTCCGATGACGAGGACTTAATCACAATGGCTAAGAGATTAAGAAAAATATTGAGAAAATCGATTAAACATAAGTCCACCTCATCTAAGGATCATAAAAATAAAAATAAAGAAATAAAGTGCTATGAATGCGGCAAACTCGGACATCTATCATATGACTGCCCTAATAAAGAAAAACAAACAAACAAATACCCTGACAAGGATTGGAACAAGAATAGACTCGTCTCAGAACCTAAGCAAAGGAGAAGAGCATTCAAAGCCTCCACTTGGAGTGACACATCGGATTCTGAGACTGATGATACGGAAGAACACAAGGCACAAGCATGCTTTACATCTAAAGCATCAAATGAGGTTACTTCCGACTCTGATTCCGATTCTGAATGTTCATATGATGATTTATTTAGTCAATATTTAGAATTGCATAAATTTTCAAAGACTCTTGCAAAAGAAAAGAAACGATTAATTGAAGACAAGAAATTGTTAGAATCTTCTAACGAAAATCTTGTTGCTCAATTAAACGATTCTAAAGAAGAGTCATCATGTATCATCAATGCATTAAAATCTGAAATTTCATCATTGACATCCGAGAACGTTGAATTGAAATCCGAGATTTCAAAATTAAAATCAAGGAATGCCGATGTAGAGAAAAAGGTGAAACAGTTTGATACAGGATCCAACATGCTGCATCGCATTATATCATCACAAAAGCATGACAGTGATAAAACGGGGTTGGGATACGTTGATACAAATGAAGTATCAACCAAACCAACAAAGTTTGTTATGTCTAAGAAAATAGACAACCCAAAGCCTCAAGTGGCGTCTAAGATGACGCGAAAATTGCATATTCCCTTATCACGCCCCACTTCTTCATCATATCATGCGAAACACAATGTTGTACCATATAGATATGAAAAGAAAAGAGTGATGCATACGCGGCATTCAATCCATCCACGCGCTATGCATACAAACACAAGGACATATCCAGAGCGTTCTACATATAATGTGTATAAAGGAGTCCTTGGCCAAAGGCCAGATACAGTCGCACCAAAAGTTTATTATATTGCGTTCTCATCACCTTTCTCACCTTTTGGAAGACCTAGAAAGGTCACCCAAATTTGGGTACCAAAAGGGACATTTTCAAAGGGTTGAATAAATAACCCTTACGAACGCACGTATATGAAATGCATGATTTTTTTTATGCATCTTTTGATTTGCTTTCCAAAATAAAAGGGGAGAGAAAGCATGATTTAAGCGGGAGAGAGATACTGATACTGATACTGATACTGATTGCATAAATCAAGGGGGAGCGGACTCGAAATTTAAATTTCAAATTTTGAATTTATGCATAATTGAAGGGGGAGCGATATGATTTAAAATCATGTGCATAAGTTATTTTGAAAATCATCAAAAGGGGGAGATTGTAGAGAAAAAGGGGTTTGAGTGATTTTCAAATGCATGATTTAAATGTGCACAAGAACGAGCATAAGATAAAACGTGCATGATATATAGACATGTGTGTATGATAACTTGACATTACTTGCCTTATTTAGCTTATATATTATGTTGCCGTACTAACGAGCCATGAAGCACTAAAGCTTACATCATATGGCGAACATTTGTTGAGTTTATACTATTTTTAGGTGCCACAATTAATGAACTAAAGTAGTTCATTAAGTGAAGTACTTAGTTTAATAAACTAAGTAGTTCATTAAAGGAAGATGCATTTGGAAAAGGCACAAAGGCAACAAGGCTATGGAAGGAAAGTCTTCTCCTCCTCCCCACATTTAATTCCACACGCCACTTATACATATATATACTATATTTTCAGATTTTTTATAAAAGGCACATACACATGTATTCCAACGTACTACCGACACGTTATATATCTTACGTACGTACGTTAACGTCACACCACTGTACTTAACTCATATTTATGAGTATATTCAGGTCTTATATCATATGATATAATATATGGTGATGACAAATTAAATACGACACGATAAAAGGTTCTAAACCGAAATTTGTCGTATCGGACGAATACCGAAACTTCGCCAATGTGTCACGTACTTGCCATAAATAAATGGCCAGACCATATACATCAAAAATGGATGAAAATTTCGTGATACACATGGTGTGATTAGCCAAAAATACTTTCCATGTTGGCATACACAAATCACCCCACATTTAGGCCAAAATGTGAAGATTCTAATTTTATTTTTGTCACATGTTTATGGTACCATTTTAAATCAGCCAAGAGCTGAAATTTAAAATATATATTATATATATTATGTATAACATAATATATATATCATGTGCAAAAGTTAAAATTTAAATTAGAGAAAAATCGGGTAATCGATAAACATCGAAAATTCGGTTTTCTACGCACTTAACATGGAACGTTTTTCTTGACCATGATGTGACACGTATCTAGACACTTTTTACATATAATATACATCTTAAAGTGTTCTAGAAAATTAAATTAAGGGCTGATTGGAATATTACATGTGTGTATTATTAAATGTGCACTATTTTACAAAGTTAGCAAAAATAAATTTCAGCACATGTATATACACATTTAAACGTCACTACAGCTGAGATGGAGCACATGTGGAGCCTTGTTGGCATGTTGATTGGTCAAGGATCAATCATACAATGTTAAGAAATCAAAGAGAGAAGCTACAAAAGGTAAGTATTCAACATATACCTCTCTTATGTCACATGCTGAAAATTTCAGCATGTTACACATATGGTGGCCGAATTCTTCATCATTAAGACAAGATATTTTGTCAATTTTTCATTAAAGGATAAATTGAAGGAGTTATGGAAGTGATTTGAATATTATTTAAATTAATAAAAGTGTGATATTTTACATATCACACATGCTGAAATTTTTCAGCATGTGTGAAGGTGTGCTGGCCGAAATTTACCCTTTGTTTGTGTCCAAGTTCATTCCTCATTTGTTAGCAAGACTTACCATGTATTGTTGATTCATTTTAGTGAGAAAAATCAAAGTAAATTGGGGATTATCTTAAATAAAAATGGATGTTGCACATGCTGAAAAATTCAGCATGGCAAGGAGTATAATGGCCGATTTTTTGAGGATGGAAGGAAGGATATTTTGTGTCTTGCACTTGATGAGAGAATTTGTGAATTATGGTATGACTTAATGATTGATATTGGCACATGTTTAAAGTGATTATTTCAGATTTTCCATGTCATCAAATGATGACAACATTGAGCCAATAAAGAGGTGCCAAGTAAGCAACAACTAAATGATGGTCCAATGGAATGATGCCAAGTAAGCAAAGCATTGTCACCATGATTTCTTACACTCTCTCAAGCACGTAAAAGGAAATTTTTCAAGAGGGGAAAAGGCCATAGGGGACGGCTGCCACAATTAAAAAGGGAGAAGAAGAACAAACAAAAACAAGAAGAAGAATTGCTTTCAAAAGTGATCAAGTTGCCAAGCTTCTTTTCTCCTACTTTTTCTTTCTTTCTTCTCTTGTAAAACGCCTATTGTATATTACTTCTTTCAATCTTGAATAGGCTTCATATAAACCACCATTCATACATCTTTGTAAAAGATTGATCAAGGTGTGATTAATCTTCATCCTAGCGAGGTGGTGGTGTTCGTGTGAATTGTACTCGACATACAAGGTTTGTAAAGGGTTGGAGTTGGTGTGTAACTCCATCAACCCTGCAGTAAGGTGTACTGCGTGTGTGTGATTAGTGTGAACCAAGGAAGGTGTTCCTTGAAGACTGGAGTAGGTTGTTTATAACCGAACCAGTATAAAATTCTTGGTGCAATTTACTTTCAGCATTTACTTTTCAGTTTCTGCACTGTTTATACGTTTTGTTCACGTTTGGAAAAATAGCAAACGATTTCCAAAAATTATAAAAATTTCCAGAAACATACATAAACGTTCTAGGGTTAATTTGGCACAAGTTTCAACCCTTTTGGACAAGTATAGGTCAGTCAAACATCAAAAGTTCTGAGACTAGTGCAGTCTGATTTTCAGACTTGCAAAGGTTGAGCCTTTGGTGGTATTTGACCTACTTCCCAAAAGAATTTTCAAAAACTGTTTCAACCCATTTCAATATAGTGTGTGAGGATTTATTGGTTAAATTTTCAGATCATTTGGACATTCACACAAATAGGAATTAATTTTTCAAAACCATCTACCGTTTCTGGCAGATTTGCACAATCTGAGTGGCAACGGTTTTTGAAGGGGTTAAAGGTTGAATTTTGATTTGAAATTTTTAGGGGACCCTCATAACATCTGAGGCTAAGTTCTCTCAAAATTTCATAGTTTTTTGAGACCTCTAACCTGATTTTAAAAACGTTTTAAAATAGGTCCTGAAAACAGAATCTGTTTTCAGAACTTGAATTGTTCAAGTTTAAAGAAATTTTAAAAAGCACACTTTCCGCACCATCTATTCAACCCCCCTCCCCTTCTAGTGGTGCCTTGCAGATCCTACACTTTTGGGAAGTTAGTTAAATACATTCAAAGTCTCAACCTTTGCAAGCTTGAAAATTAGACTGCACCAGTCTCAGAACTTTTGACGTTTGGATGACTTATACTTGTCCAAAAGGATTGAAACTTGCGCCAAAAGAACCTTAAGACGTGTGGCTATGTTTTATGAATGTTTTTTGATTTTTGAAGTTTATTTACTATTTTTAAGAACGTGATAAAAATGATGCACTATGCTGAAAACTGAAAGTAAGTGCTGAAAGTAAAGAACACAGGGAATTTTATACTGGTTCGGTTAAATCAACCTACTCCAGTCTTCGAGGACACCTTCCTCGGTTAGCATTGATCACGAAACACAAATAACACCTTACCATACAGGATTGATGGAGTTACACACCAACTCCAACCCTTTACAAACCTTGTAAGTGATTACAACGATCACGAACACCACCACCTAGCGAATGCAAGATTGATCACACCTTGATCAATCTTTTACAACAATATAGAGAGTATGTGGTGGTATATATGAATCCTATTCAAATGTATGAATATGAATACAATAGGTTTTTAGAGAGAAGAAAGAAAGAAGTGTAGAAAGAAGGAGATCAAAACATTTTTGATCTTGAGAATTGTAAGCCTTGTCTTGTATTTTGTTTGTTCTCCTTCTTCTCTTTTTATCACCATATGTGCCACCCCCTTGATGCCTCTTTCCTCTATTGAAAATTATGTTCTAAGTCCTTAGAAGAGTATATTGCATCCTTGTGACATTTCCTTGCTTACTTGGCAACTCCTTATTAGATGATCATTAAGCCCTTGCTTACTTGGCACTCATTGATTGGATGAAGATAAATCTGAAAATAACTCTTAAAAACATGTGCCAATTAGCCATAAAAGTGTTTCTATAAGTCACATAATAATTCCACATAGTTAGCAAGACAAATAATCTCCATTTCCTTCCAAGAATTCGGCCACATGCTTTCTACACATGCTGAAATTTCAGCATGTGTGATATTCACACTTTACTCAAATTGTTGCCAAGTTTGCATTAGATTAATTCCTTGAAAATAAAGAAGAAATCAATCATCATTTAGTACATAACATTTCTACTAATTTTGGAATAAACTTTGTAGTCATGGAGGCCATAAAATCAGTCATGTTCATTCCAACACATGCTGAAAATTTCAGCATGTGTGGTATTCCAAGATACCGTCACATTATTTCCATAATATATTTAAAACATATGTACTAACGGTGACGCGCTATGACGGAGATCCCGTGTTCCAGACCCGGTGTTACACTCGGCCATATACGTAATCATATGCCCCTAACATCTACCACCCCGGTACCAATGTCACGCCGGCGAACATAACATAGTCATAATCATGAACATAACATAACATATCGTGTGTCAATGAAATCGATCGTCTTGCGTTTATTATTCACATGCATATGAATTTTTAAACATGTAATGTGATAAAAACAACTTTTCAAACTTTCATTTCATGAATGCATGAGACTCAGTCAAATGAGGGTATCTTGGTCATACGACCACTAGTAACATCACTTACTTACTTACAGTCTACTCATCATAGCTTAAAGAAATACCATAACCATCCTTCCATAATATCAACTCTTCAGATATACTCCATAATTCATAACTTAAGTACATAGAACATAAACTTCCTATTTCCTTTAACATACCATGTAGGAATTTCATAACTTATATCTTAACTTGCACATAATAATATATAACACATAAGAATACAATTAACATGAAATAAAATCATTTATGTCATAACATCATATTCAAACGTGTATATAATTCCATGTATGTACAATATATACTTAGTACATATGAATGTTCTTATGTGTATGTGTACAATAACATATGTATATTTTCTCATACGCCGAAATATAACATATATATACTTTATGTCTAAACTTTCTTATATCATATTACATAAACTATACAACTTAGTCATTTCATATTTTAACATATATGTCATGCTCATTCATAATATTATACATCAATTTGTAAAGCAAGGCCATAAGGCCAAAAATTACAGAAGTATATATATACTTTATATACATACCTTTTTGGCCGCATATGTATATGGTACAATTGACTTTCTTTTATTTTAATGCACAAATACGTTAATAATTGTTATTAATACAATCTTACTTGCATGCTACTTTTCTCAATCATTCTATTAACATGATTATATCATGGCCTGAGCAACATTAATTCTTCAGTATATTATAATTAAACTATTACACACATGTTTGACTATAAGGTGTTTGGGATTTTGCAGATTCTTGTTCTTACTTTCTCTTTACACTACATATTCATTGTCTTACCATTTTCAACAAGTGCATCTTGTTCTTCTTTACTCACTGCCTTCTTCGTACTTCTATTACTTAAGCAATACTACATCATTTTACTAAGTTACTAATTTATTTATGTTTTTTTATTTTTTATTTTTGCTGAAACCTACACAATATATGCCCAATACCCACTAAAACCCATTTCATTATCAAAAAGATCCCTATGGCCGTGGTATGCGTTTATATATGTTTCTATATGTAATTTCAAATACACTATTCATATATATTATGTAAGAAGACGTATCCTACCTACATCTTTTAGGAACAACCTTTTTATTTCATTACACTCCTAACTAATGGTGATGACCGAAATATATATTTATTTCATAAAACATATATATTACATATTATTATGGTGAAACTTGAACATACTTCATGAATGATCTATCCTTTATATCAACATATATACATAGATCTTGGAAAACCGTGAAGGATCTAGGAAGAGTACTTGCCTTAGTTCACTTTTCTTACACTTAGATGGTGATTCCTTCACTTGATTTTGAAGAGAGCTCTTCTTCCTTCCTTCCTTGGTTTTCTTTGATTCTAGTCCTACACCCTTCTTGAATCCTTATTGAAAGAATAGGGTTGTTTAAACTTAGTGTAGAGTTGTTGTGTGGGTTGGGATGAAGAAGAAATCTTCTTCTTGTCTTGGGTGGTCATGGCCGATCATGGAGGAAAGTAAAGGAGAAGAAGTGTTTGTTGAAGATTTGATGAAAGAGAGTGTAAGGGAATGTGGGGTTGGGAGATAGGTGTAGTGTAGAAGGTGAGAGAGAATTCTTGGTGAGTGTAGGCGTGGGTTGGGGAATATTACCATTCTACCCTCACTATTTGTCCCATTTTACCTTTTTATTCTATTTAATTGTGTAGGTATCGTATTATCCAGAATTGTGACTTATCGGTTTTGATGTTTAATAAAATTTTTAATCTCTACTGTACTGTGTAGTGCTATGGTTGCAGTCCGATTCCGATGTGATTCCTTCGGTTCTCCCTTGTCTACTAGCCCGAAGGTGCGGGTCGTAACACATTTACTTGTTCTTTATGAATCGAACAAGCCTTTATTAAATCTAAATTTTTTGTTTTAGGTTTTTCTAAAAATTCAAAATGTAATTTTTTATTTCTTATTTTAAAAGAAATAGAATTAATTCGTACTTTATATGGTGTAATTAAATTCATAAAAGGTGTTCCTAGTATAACTGCATGATGAATATCATCTATAACTACGAACATTGTTTTTATTGATGTATTTGATTTTATAATATAAGCTTCAGTTTTACATTTAACTTGTAATTTAGTATTATTTGCTGTAGAGAGTCTAGTAGTTGTAGATTCTCTATAAGATTTTGGGACTAAATTAGTTTTAATACAATTTAAATCTGCTCCTGTATCAAATAGAGCAATTGTATCAAGATGATATTGTTTTGAGAATTTTATGGTTACTCTTATTAAATATTTTCTTGATGTGATTTCTCTTAAAACAAATAAAAAATCCTGTGGCACATTAGAAATATTTTCTATGATATTTGTATCTATATTTACTGCAACTGTTTCTGAAGATTGATCAGACTCTTTTGCAGTCTGTAATTTTGTAAGTATTAATTTCATAACTTCCGAATCCTGTTTTTGTTTATTTTTGAATTCTTTTAATTCTATTTTTATTTCTTTTATTTCTTTTTGTAGATCTGGGATTGTTATATTTTTATTCTTTGTATTCTTATTTTTATTTAATATATTAGTTAAATCATAATAACTAGTTGAAACATTTGGTAATATAACTGGTTTATTTGTTTCTTTTTGTTGTGGATCTATATCTATTATTCTATCTAAATATTATTTTTGTAATTGAGGATTTTCAATATGTTTTAACATTTCTAATACTGTTTCTTGTTCTTTTGTCAGAACATAAATATGTTTTTCTTCATCAGATGATTCTGCAGAAGATGTGTATAATTCATCAACTTGAAGATCTTCAGCCGACTCGAAAGATGTTTCTTCTGTCTCTGAAGAAGATTCAACAAGTAGATTTGATATTTTTTCTAGTATATAAATTCATCTAAATTTAATTCTTGTAACTTTGTTTTTAATCTACAATAATTTGCAGTATGTCCTTTCTTATGACATTTATAACACTCAATATTTTTGTAATCTTTTGTATTTTTATTTTTCTTGTAATTTGTTTTTCTGTAAGGTTTCTTAGTATTTTTATTGTTATAATTGTTCCTATAAAATTCATTAGAGGATTTTTGGAATCTTTTATGATATTTATTATTTTTAATATATCTGTTGTTATATTTAATGTTATAAGGTTTTCTAATATTTCTATTATAGAGTTTTCTAGAACATTCTCCTTTACATTCTTTATTATAAGGTTTATATGGATCATATCAAATTGTTTACAGAAAGTTCCTAATTCAGACCTAGTCTGCCTTAATTCTTTCTTTAAACCACTTTGTAATCTTATATCTTGGCATAATCTTAGTCCTTCTTTTTGTATAAAACTTGTTAATTCTCCATAGGTATAATTTGAATAGGAAATTATTTGTTGTCCTGAATTTTCTCTAATTTTATTCCTAACTTTTTCTCCTAATAAATTTGGTAATCCTGCAAGGAATTTTTCCTTCCAAAATGGCTGATTGGAATCTTCTTTAATCATGACTCTGGCTAGAAAAGTATTTTTATACCATTGAAAATCACTAAGTTTTCTACATCTTAAATTTGCTAATAATTCTGCATTTTTATCTTTAATATTTGATGGGTCACCTATAAACTATAAAGATATACATAATATAAGTGTGGCAACAGAATCAGATACTGTACCTTCATCAATAATTATAGGATTATTTTCTTCATCAACTTTTATTGTATTTAATATTTCTTGTCTCTGTATGGGAGTTAAATAATGATCCCACTAACCTTTAAGTTGTCCAGAGAACCCAGAAATAAGATATTCATCAATTGCTTTATCATCAGATGTCAACTGAGTTCTATAAGCATTTGCTGCCATTGTCATTTGTTGTAATACATTAATTATTTGATATTCTGACATTCCATCTATATTCCAAGAATATATTGATTGTGCATTAAAACGATATTGAGAAATAGGTTTTATTTTTAAATCTGTAGACATTTGTACTGGTACTATAGATTTATCCCATTCTATTTTTTCTACTTTATTTCCCTTAGAATTATTATTCTGGAATTGTACATATGCTTTATTTATTTCACTATCTGAGCTATCAAAATTATTTGAAGATTCATTTTCTTCTAAATTATTAATTTTAGAAGAAGTGACTTCTTTTTCTTTATTTCTAGTTCTGCTAGCTATAGAAGTATTAACGTTTGAATCTGCTACTACTTCGTTTGTTATAGAATTACTATTTTCTATGCGACTTAATTGTTGTTTTATAAATTGATAAAAATCATCAGTATTAGATATAGGTTGCACACTAGAAGATGATATTTGAAAGGGTTTGAATAATGGTTGTTTAAATTTTTGGTCAGGTAATTCTTCACTCATAGATTTTATTGGTTGTGTTTGGTAATATTTTTCTAACTTATCTAATTGTTTTCCTATTGTATGTAGATGTGTATTTGTATAATTATTTTGTTGAATAATATGTTTGGTATTTGTAAGAGAATCTTCTGTCATATTTTTATAAGGAATAGCCTCTATTGGATTCCCTGATACATCTAATTTTATACCTGCTAAAGATGGATGATTTGACACTATCTTTTTTGATGACGTGATGGTTATCCATTCTTTTGGTTTTTCAATGATTGGGTTTAAAGTTTTAAAAGGAAATATTATATTATTTTGTGAAACATATATTTCAAACCAATCAAAAAAGTATATGTTTATTTTATGACTATTTATAAATTCATAATATTTTTCTTGTATCTGTTTCCTAATATTGCAATAGTGTTTAAAAAACCATTCTCGTTTATTTGTATTTTCTTGGCATAAAATTCATTGTGTAAAATAGTTTTATTTACCTCAAATTCTTTTTCTATGACATTTAATTCATTTGCAATGTTTTCAGTTATTGCAGATTGTGTTGGACTATTAGGTTCACTAAAATATGCTTTAGTGTAAATATTATGTGATGTACTAGGTGCATTTATATCAGATTTAGAATAATACTCTGTTTTAGAATAAACTGGTCTAGGAATTTCCGTAGAATAATCAGCTTTTCTAAAGGAAGAGTTGGAATATTCAACATCTGATGTTGAAAATCTTTGTTTTTGATAAGGAACATCTATCACAGATGGTATCTGTGAAAATCTTCCTAAATTTATTGTGCTAGAAATAGATGCGTTATCTTTTTCTCTAGTGGAAAAACTTCTAGCAAAACTTAATTTAACTGACTCATCATTTAATTGTCTTATTTTATTGATTTCAGTATTTGGTTTATGTTTTTTATTTGTAGCTTTTACTGCTCCTTCTAAAACCCATTCTTCTGGAAGATTTACATCATTCCATTTTATAGATCTTGAAATTACAGCATTAGATCTGGTCAGATCTGTATGTAGAATCATTGTTTCTCCTCTTTTTAAGGAGTGTTTTGGTTTTGGACCAATAAACATGAAACTCATTATCTTGCAATGAATCCGATATATTAAAGCCAATGGAATTGATCCTGGCAGCATATCATATCCATGTGTTTTTATTTGAAGTACTAAGGTTTTCAATATTTGTGTATCTTTTAAAGAACATGAAAAATTAGGATAACAATCAAAAGAGATTGGTCCTGTACATAGACTGGACTCGACATAACTAAGAAGTGATTGTTCAAAGTTGTTATGTCTTATATCTCTTAAGACTACTAATATTGATGTATCTAAACCTTCTCTTGTTAATGGTTTAATACCAACTTGTATAAGACCAACATGTAAATATTAATATCCTTTTTTTTTATGTTTTTCAAGTGATTTATAAGATAGAAGTTGTGTTGTTTCAAATGGTTTAGAGAGTGGAATATCTCTTTCCTCCGTGTTAATTATGTAATCAGATTTTAACATATTGAATATTGAAGACTCATATATTTCATTCTTCTTAATCTTTGGAATTACCCAGTTATTTACTTCCTTGTCAAAATTCTCTATTATTATTTCCTCAGTGTTGACAATTTTATTCTTATTTGCACATGTTACCGAGCTGCATGAAGCAGATCCTTCGAACATATCCTCCATTTTTATATATGCTTTCTTTTATATTTGTTTGGATCTTTGGCTACAAACACTTTGACGCATACAGGATTTATTGCTCTTCAGATGAGATTGATGATGTTGTACCCCAACGACCATGTACTTGAAACTATGATTAAGTGACGGTATAAAAGCGTTGATTTCCTTAAGTGCACGTTACTCAAGTCAACTTAACCATCTTTACTTAAATACTTTTGAGATGATACTAAATAATTAATTAAGGGGACTTCAAGAAAGTTATACATGAAATATATAGTTATATGAACAATACATACCAATATATATAGGTATGTGCGTGTATAGGATATGTGTGTATGAAATGTATATGTATATATATGCGTGTACATGAAAAGATATATATATATATATATATATATGTATAATGTACATATAGGCGTGTATATATATGTATATATCCGGATACATGTACATTAATATATGTTCTAGGTAACATGCACATTGTACATCCTATTACATATATATATGTTAAACTTGGAATAGAATAAAATAAGGAAGACAATATAGGTTGACATGGGAAAACAATAAAATAAAGAAAACAATAAAACACATGAATTATTAAGTACAAGAAATACCCAATTGCCCCAAGAAACCCCCCATTCGGCCAAGCCTTCTCAAGGCTCCTAGAAGCCACCACAAATAACCAACATAAATCTTAAATTAACCAAACAATAAATAAAAACCAAATAAACAAGCATGTGAAGAATAAATTAATAAAATAAAGGAAGCATGCAAGACATGCTCTTACACACTACAACTTCCAACACTCCCTTTTCCCAACTTTTCAAAAAGCCTTGTTCCCCTTTTTACTTCCCCACCGCCGGCTCCCCTTCCTCCTTCCCACCTTAGTTTTAAATCTTGCAAGACTAACCCAACTCATTCCACCTTAAAACATATTCTCAAGCAAACATACAAGCAACACCTAGAAACATCTTCATCTCACTCCCCACACCAAGAAAACTTTCGGCCCCTCCATTCTTGAAGGTTAGAAGTTATCAATCAAGCTTCATCTTCAAGACTCAAGAGACATCTAGGTAGGTCTTGTTCCAAACTTTCTTAAGTGAACTCTTATTTTGGTAAAGAATGAAGCTCACATGAACTCTTGCTCTTCATTCCAAAACCGTGGCCTCCATGGTTCAAATAGGTGAAAGCCATCAATTTTCTTAGGTGGTGACATCTTGAGGTGCTTGAATCTCCACTCAAATCTCATTTTGGTAAGATGTTCTAACCTCAAATACATCCTACTTTCATTATTGAATAAAGACTAATCTTTTCCTCCCATTCTCCTTCAAAACCATATGCTCAAGGAAGGAAGAGGAGGATTCCAACTCAACTCATTCCACAACCAAGCTAAGACAAGAACTTTAGCTTGAAGAGGCAAGTATACACTAATCTCTCATGATTTACTTAAAGAATTAGTGACTTGAATGACTAGAGGTTCTTAAGATATGATCTTTAGTTGAATATCCTAAGTTTAAGATTATATCTTAGAGATTCCTTAAGAACAAAGCATTGCATGTGGCTTATTCTCTCAAAGATGGAATCTTTTATTACATGCATTAAGTTACAAGGCTGTTTTGAGATGATTTAAGGTGAAACTAAGTGAGTCTAGGCAAGATTGATTCTTGATTGAAATGTGGAAGGTCTAAGAAAAGCATACATGTAAAAGATAGGAGGTTTATGAAGTTGTTTGTAAGATTAGTTTAAGATGAATCTTGAATGTGATTGCATGCTTGAAAATGTATAGAAAAATGTGGCTAAGGCACCCCCTAGGTTTCGGCCTAAAGGAGGGAAGAGGAGGTGAGCATTGTCTTTGAAGATGAACACTTGCTTTGGTGCATAAGTGACACTTGCCTTGTTAATATCTACAAACTGTTGTGTATGATAAAAAGGTGACTTTATAGTAAGCATGCAACCTGGATATTTATGTTACAATGGAGAGTAAGTGATAATCAATAATATGTTCCATACGAACAAGATGAATGATGGACATTTGACTTGAATAGATGACAAAATAACAAACTACTGGAACCGAGCATAATGAGGTAACGTGTTTAATGGCCTGGAAACTGACCTTACAGACCCCCAATGAGGCTGATTTTTGGGACAACGTTAGCTCATGAGTGTAGCACAAGTGAGAGTTGGAATTTTGTTAAAACCAGCTACGTATTATTTTTAAGAAATTACGCGGTAAAACTGCTCCAGTTTAAAATTCTGGAGCTGGGCAGAATTGAGCACTAACTTCAACGGACTAAAAGAGGACCTTGTAGACCTTCAATAAATCTGATTTTTGGCACAAAGCTAGCTCCATATGTGTAGTAGAGATGAGAGTTAGAATTTTTGTAAAATGAGCTATGATTAACTTTTAATAAAATATTTGGTAAGACTGGCAAGACTTGAAAAACGGGAGCTGAGTAAAATTGTAACCTCTTTTGACTAGCTTGAAAGGGGACCTTGTAGATGACCAATAAAGCTGATTTTTGGCATGGTAATAATCCTAGGAGTTTAGTAAACACACCAGCTGGAATTTTGGTAAAACAAGTTCTGGATTATTTTTAATGAATTAATTAGTAAAACTGCTCAACTGAAATCACTGGAACAAACCTGGAATTAAGTAACTGATTATGGACTCTGAAATAGGGCTTAGAAATATGAAAATGGGCTAAATTTCGGTAGGATACTAGTTCCACATGTTTATGACTCGTGTGAGTTGGAATTTCTGAAAAACAAATTACGGATTTGCCACAATTAAATTTTTAGTAAAATGGATCAGTTCAGTTTCAGCACCTAACCCATTTTGAAAATTAATTAAATGAGCCCCTTTATGGTTATCGAATTAATCTGAAAATTTTATGACAATCAATCAAGACATATGGGAGTAAAGTCACGCAAGTTGGTCAGGTTAGCCTTAACGTTTTGGTGAGTAATCACGGATGCGAAGTTGATGTACTAAAGCTAGAATTTGGGCATGACAAGGAATTAAATTAAAATGGGCTAATATACACGGTTTGGACTTAAGCATGCTATGCCTTAGGGAGTTTGTTATGTGTTTCAGGAAACTGTCCAAATAACTAAGGTTCTAAGCTTTAAAAAGGTTAAATTATCCGCCTATGAGCATGACCGAAACCATGCATTGTAATATGCTATTTCACGTCATGACTTGCATTGCATATCACCGCATGTATCATGCATGATCATGAAACTGATTTTATGTATTTTATTTATGCAAGCAAGTTTTATAAGCGACTATGCTTTCGTTATGCATGAAAATTTTTACGGTCCCATGTTTTTAAAGAAAGCTTCATGATTCCTTTGCCGGCCAAGCATGCGACTAACCCAACTCCAGACCCGGGGTTAATTGGTCTGTTGACATGATATGTTCTGGACCCGCTCAGATCCGAGGTTAATTGATCTGATACATGTTCTGGACCCGTTCAGATCTGGGGTTAATTGATCTGATATCTGTTCTGGACCCGTCCCAGACCTAGGGTTAATTGGTCTGTTGATATGTTCTGGACCCGCTCAGATCCGGGGTTAATTGATCTGACACTCTGTTTTTACGACATGTTATTTTATGGGACCAAAATAATGTTTTGACATGACACGACATCATGCATTGCATATTGCATAACTCAAGAACACGCTGACATGTTGTATGTTACATTTAATAATTAATAAGATAACAGTGGATAGGCGTTACCTAGAATTATGCTTAGGCTATATCATCAAGTGAACTCAGGATTTAAGACAGGTATGAATTATTGTTTAAGGTTTTCATGTTAATACATTCATGTTATAATTCTTTATGTATATCATGGTAGTTTATTGTATTCTTGCTGGGTAATTTTTATCACTCACTTTTATTTTTCCCCAGAGCCAGATAATGCCAAGATAGAATGGATCGAAGATGAGCCGAGGGTACTTTATCCATAGGCGAGGAGATATGAAGGGGGCTAAGCTTAAGGACTTTTGTGTTGCCGAGATATGTTGTATTATGACTATGTTTGAACTCTCTGAATTTCGGTTATGTTATTTTGTGGGATTGCTACTCTTGGGACTTAGTAATTTAGTAATGCATGTTTAATTTGAAAAGTTTTAATTCTGCCTAAATTTTACTACCATGTTAAATGTTAGCATGGGAGTCCATGACTTATGTTATGGATTTTCGCATGTTATGCATGACGCTTCGTACTCTCCTTAGTGAAGTACGGCAGGTGCACCGTATCCGGACGAGGCCCGGGTGCGGGGCGCTACAGGTTGTATCAGAGCCCAGGCTTTAGATTTCGGGCAGAACGTAGGACTAAGTTATGATCTTAGCAATCTAAGTTTGATCTTAGACCTAAGTCATGATCTTAGATGAGTGATGACCTTAGACTAGGACCACTTGGACCGGGTTTAGGGTGTAACTTAATAATTAATCCTGAACTATGGAGGCTAGGTCTATGACATAAGATGTGCCCTTTCCTTCCTTATTTTAAATATTTTTGAATTATGGTCCTTAGTCAAAATAACTTGATTTTGTTCCGATATTCTAAATAAATGTTAAAACCATAAATGCAGATAGTGAGACCACGTGGCAGACCTCCGAGAGCACGACCAGCTGCTCAGGAGCCCATTCCCCCACCACCGGCTCGGGTTCTGCCGCCACCTCAGCCGGACCAGAATCCTCCAGTTCAAAATAATCCCCCACCAGCTCCACAGGCACCTGTACCTCCGGTCATCCCGGATATGCATGCTTTTCAGGCCTTTTGCCAAGTTGTTACCCAGATAGGGCAAGGCCTAATTTATCAGGATGCTCCACCTCAGCCACATCAGCCAGTAAGGGATGCCCAGTATTATTTTGAGAAGCTCAAGAGGGAGAATGTGCCACCGTTTGAGGGGAAGCCAGACCCAGATACCACGGAGAAGTGGCTAGATGAAGTTGAAAATTGTTTTGAGCTAATTCAAGCCCCAGAAGAGGTGAAAGCCCAGGCCATCAGACCCTTCTTGATCAGTGAAGCTAATCAATGGTGGAAGACGAATCTGCAACCTTTGCCCAGACCGATTGCCTGAGAAAGATTTCTGCAAGAATTTCACAAGTTCTATATCCCTCCGTCAGTCAAATTGCAAAAGAGACATGAGTTTGAATCTCTGAAGCAAGAGCCGGGCATGACGGTAGCTGAGTACGCCAATAAGTTCATCGCACTTGGGAGGTTTCAACCTGTCACTATGAATGATGAAGAAACGAAAATGCTGAAGTTTGAAAGAGGTCTAAACCCAAGAATTAGGACGTGGTTGGTGAATGCGAATCCTGCCAATTTTGGAGCACTTCTAGACGCCTGCTACCGTATAGAGAGAGACATTATCCGAAGAGATGATGTGGGTCAAAAACGAGAAAGACAAGGGACCGGAAATGAGAAGTATAGGAAAGTGGCTAAGAAGAATTTCAAAGGTTCAGTTCGTCAGGGACAATCTCAAGGACAGAATCAGCGCCGCCAACAATCCCAAAATAATCAGCAGAAGAATCAGGCTCCATCTCAGCAGCCAGCGATACCAGTATGCCATCAGTGCCAGAAGACGCATACAGGCGAGTGTAGATGGAAGACGGGTAAATGTTTTGGATGCGGCAAGGATGGTCACCTGATTAAAGACTGTCCAGAAAGAGGAGCGCAGCAACAACAGCAGCCCAAGAACCAACGGCCCCGAGAAAATGCAAGAGTGCACGCCATGACAGATGCTGATGTTGAAGAGACTGCTGACGTAGTGATTGGTAAGATTTAAAGGTTTTATGTCTTCAATACATTTTAATTATACATGCCTATTATATTGCTTAGTAAAATGTGCATGGTTCAGGAACTATCTTAGTATGTAGCATACCCGCAAATGTGTTGTTCGATAGTGGCGCCAGCCACTCATTTATATCAAGAAAGTTTGGTAAGAATATCGATCATAATTCAGTCAGACTAGAATCACCCTATAGAGTACAAGTAGCTGGCGACCAGGTGCTTGTTTCCCATCACATTTTCAGAAGTTGTACGCTCGAGTTTAATGACCAGATGTTTGAGGCCAATTTGATCCCCATATCAATGAGTGATTTTGACGTGATTCTCGTAATGGATTGGCTCTCAAGAAATCATGCCCACATTGATTGCCGAAGCAGGAAAGTTATCATTAAGAACCCAGCTCGAGATGAAATATCATTCCAAGGAGGAACTAAGTTAAAGAAACCACCCAAGAAAGTCTTTGTTAACGCAGCTCGTGCCAGCCGAGCACTAAGGAAAGGTCATGAAGGATTCTTGGTTTATGTTCTAAGTGCTGAACAAAAGAGCCCTACCCTTGCACAAGTTCCAATTGTTAATGAATACCCTGATGTATTTCCTGATGATCTGCCTGGACTACCTCCTGATCGCGAGATTGCTTTCGAAAATAAACCTTGTTCCAGGAGCTGAACCCATATCAAAAGCCCCTTATCGCATTGCACCTGCAGAACTAAAGGAGTTAAAAGAACAGTTACATGAACTGTTAGAAAAGAAACTTATTCGTCCCATTGCTTCACCTTGGGGTGCTCCGGTGCTATTCGTGAAAAAGAAAGATGGAAGTATGCGCTTATGCATCGATTACCGGGAGCTCAACAAAATCACCATAAAGAACAAGTACCCATTGCCCCGGATTGACGACTTATTCGACCAGCTTAGGGTAAGTAACTCATAAGTTTTAACTTGATTAAGATTTAAATCCTTCGAAACCCTATCTAAGGTATTTTAATGCAGCGATCCCGAATTTTTAGTAAAATTGACCTACGATCTGGATACTTTCAATTGAAGATTAAGGTGGAAGATATCCCTAAGACTGCTTTCAGAACCCGCTATGGACACTATGAATTCTTAGTCATGCCTTTTGGTTTGACCAATGCCCCTGCCGCCTTTATGGATCTCATGAATCGAATCTTTCAAGAACAGTTGGACAAATCCGTAGTGGTCTTCATAGACGACATCTTGATTTATTCACCCGACGAAGAGACTCATGTAACCCATTTAAGGACCGTCCTGAATATTCTAAGAGCAAGACAGTTATATGCCAAGTTTAGCAAATGCGAGTTTTGGCTGCGAAGTGTATCCTTCCTTGGTCATGTTATTTCAGAAGATGGGATTTCAGTAGATCCCAAGAAAATTGAAGCTATCACAGAATGGCCCAGGCCAACAAATGTTACTGAAGTGAGTAGTTTTCTTGGACTAGCCGGATATTACAGAAAGTTTGTTGAAGGATTCTCGAGGATAGCTGTTCCCCTCACCAGGTTGACCCAAAAGAAGACCAAGTTTGAGTGGAGTGCCGACTGTGAAAAGAGTTTCTCGGAGCTGAAAGCAAAGCTGACATCAGCTCCTATCCTAGCTCAGCCCACTCCTGGTGAGAAGTACGTAGTGTACAGTGATGCTTCGAAGAATGGTCTCGGATGTGTTCTTATGCAGAATGACAAAGTGATAGCTTATGCATCCCGACAGTTGAAGCCATTTGAGCAAAACTACCCTGTCCATGATCTTGAACTTGCCGCAGTGGTTTTCGCATTGAAGATATGGAGGCACTACTTTTATGGTGAGAAGTGCGAGATCTATACAGACCACAAGAGTCTAAAGTACCTCTTTACCCAGAAAGAGCTCAATATGCGGCAGCGTAGATGGTTGGAATTGATTAAAGATTACGATCTTTCCATTCAGTATCATCCGGGAAAAGCTAACAAAGTCGCTGATGCCTTAAGTCGAAAAACAAGTCACCCACGGCAACCACCTCTTCAGCGAGACACGGAAGAATTTGGCCTAGAAGAAGTTGACTCAGTCGACGAAGTTCTCGCCAAGTTAGTTCTTGTCCCTTCATTGATTGATAAGATCAAAGAGACTCAAGGGATTGATGGAGCCTTAAGAAAAGTCAAGGAAAGGATGAAAGATAAGCCGTGAGATGACTTTGAGGTTCGCATTGATGGCAGTTTATGGTATCGAGGACGGTTATGTGTCCCCGAAAACAAAGAAATTAAAGATGAAGTTTTGATGGAAGCTCATAATTCTCGATTATCTATACATCCTGGAGCTAATAAGATGTATCAAGATCTCAAGCAAAAGTTTTGGTGGCCCGGTATGAAAAATCAAATAGCAGAATTTGTTGAGCGATGTTTGATCTGCCAAAGAGTGAAAGCCGAGCACCAAAGACCCGCTGGATTATTACAACCCTTGGAAGTGCCGGAACGGAAATGGGACCACGTCACCATGGACTTTGTGACTGACCTACCCAAGACTAAGTATGGGAATGATGCTATATGGGTCATTGTGGATCGTTTGGCTAAGTCTGCTCACTTTTTGGCTATGATGATTAAGGCATCCATGGAGAAGTTGGCCTCTATGTATATTGACCAGATCGTTTGTTTGCATGGAGTGCCCATAAGTATTGTATGCGACCGTGACCCCCGATTTACTTCGAGATTTTGGACAGCCTTTTAAAAGGCAATGGGCACAGAGATAAGAATGAGTTCCGCATTTCATCCTCAAACAGATGAACAATCAGAAAGAACAATCCAAACCCTTGAGGATATGCTTCGCGCTTGCATTCTTGATTTTGGAGGAAGCTGGGATAAAAGTCTTAAGCTCGTTGAGTTTTCTTACAATAATAGCTTCCACAGATCTATCCGGATGGCACCATATGAAGCGTTGTATGGACGAAAATGTTGATCCCCACTCTATTGGGACGAGATTGGAGATAAAATCTATGCGGGACCCGACATTGTTGAGCAAACACGAGAAAGGTAAAGTTGGTCCAACAAAGACTAAAAGCAGCACAGGACAGGACTAAGATATGGGCAGACGAAAGAAGGAGACCTTTGGAGTTTCAAGAAGGAGAAAAAGTTTTTCTAAAGGTTTCTCCGACCAAAGGAGTTAAAAGATACTTGAGAGAGTGGGCGAAGTTGCGTACCGCTTGGCGTTGCCACCATATCTTTCTCAGCTGCATGATGTATTTCATGTTTCTCAACTTCGTCGATATGTATACGATCCTAGCCACATCCTTGAAGATCAACAGTTGAAGGTTGGAGAAGATGTATCTTATGAAGAGGAACCCTTAAGGGTCGTTGATCGGAAGGAGAAAGCCTTAAGAAAGAGAACCATACCCATGGTGAAGGTACAATGGAAGCATCATTCGGAGGCAGAAGCTACATGGGAAACGGAGGAAGACATGAGGAGTAGATATCCACATCTTTTTAACTAGTTCTAAAATTTCGAGGACGAAACTTATGATAAGGGGGGAGGATGTTGTACCCCAACGACCATGTACTTGAAACTATGATTAAGTGACGGAATAAAAGCGTTGATTTCCTTAAGTGTATGTTACTTAAATCAACTTAACCCTCTTTACTTAAATACTTTTGAGATGATACTAAATAATTAATTAAGGGACTTCAAGAAAGTTATACATGAAATATATAGTTATATGAACAATACATACCAATATATATAGGTATGTGCGTGTATAGGATATGTGTCTATGAAATGTATATGTATATGTATATATATGCGTGTACATGAAAAGATATATATATATATATATATATATATATATATATATGTATAATGTACATATAGGCGTGTATATATATGTATATATGCGGATACATGTACATTAATATATGTTCTAGGTAACATGCACATTGTACATCCTATTACATATATATATGTTAAACTTGGAATAGAATAAAATAAGGAAGACAATATAGGTTGACATGGGAAAACAATAAAATAAAGAAAACAATAAAACACATGAATTATTAAGTACAAGAAATACCCAATTGCCCCAAGAAACCCCCCATTCGGCCAAGCCTTCTCAAGGCTTCTAGAAGCCACCACAAATAACCAACATAAATCTTAAATTAACCAAATAATAAATAAAAACCAAATAAACAAGCATGTGAAGAATAAATTAATAAAATAAAGGAAGCATGCAAGACATGCTCTTACACACTACAACTTCCAACACTCCCTTTTCCCAACTTTTCATAAAGCCTTGTCCCCCTTTTTACTTCCCCACCGCCGGCTCCCCTCCCTCCTTCCCACCTTAGTTTTAAATCTTGCAAGACTAACCCAACTCATTCCACCTTAAAACATATTCTCAAGCAAGCATACAAGCAACACCCAGAAACATCTTCATCTCACTCCCCACACCAAGAAAGCTTTCGGCCCCTCCATCCTTGAAGGTTAGAAGTTATCAATCAAGCTTCATCTTCAAGACTCAAGAGACATCTAGGTAGGTCTTGTTCCAAACTTCCTTAAGTGAACTCTTATTTTGGTAAAGAATGAAGCTCACATGAACTCTTGTTCTTCATATCAAAATCGTGGCCTCCATGGTTCAAATAGGTGAAAGCCATCAAGTTTCTTAGGTGGTGACATCTTGAGGTGCTTGAATCTCCACTCAAATCTCATTTTGGTAAGATGTTCTAACCTCAAGTACATCCTACTTTCATTATTGAATAAAGACTAATCTTTTCCTCCCATTCTCCTTCAAAACCGTATGCTCAAGGAAGGAAGAGGAGGATTCCAACTCAACTCATTCCACAACCAAGCTAAGACAAGAACTTTATCTTCAAGAGGCAAGTATACACTAATCTCTCATGATTTACTTAAAGAATTAGTGACTTGAATGACTAAAGGTTCTTAAGATATGATCTTTAGTTGAATATCCTAAGTTTAAGATTATATCTTAGAGATTCCTTAAGAACAAAGCATTGCATGTGGCTTATTCTCTCAAAGATGCAATCTTTTATTACATGCATTAAGTTACAAGGCTGTTTTGAGATGATTTAAGGTGCAACTAAGTGAGTCTAGGCAAGATTGATTCTTGATTGAAATGTGGAAGGTCTAAGAAAAGCATGCATGTGAAAGATAGGAGGTTTATGAAGTTGTTTGTAAGATTAGTTTAAGATGAATCTTGAATGTGATTGCATGCTTGAAAATATGTGGAAAAATGTGGCTAAGGCACCCCTTAGGTTTCGGCCTAAAGGAGGGAAGAGGAGGTGAGCATTGTCTTTGAAGATGAACACTTGCTTTGGTGCATAAGTGACACTTGCCTTGTTATTATCTACAAACTGTTGTGTATGATAAAAAGGTGACTTTATAGTAAGCATGCAACCTGGATATTTATGTTACAATGGAGAGTAAGTGATAATCAATAATATGTTTCATACGAACAAGATGAATGATGGACATTTGACTTGAATAGATGACAAAATAACAAACTACTGGAACCGAGCAGAATGAGGTAACGTGTTTACTGGCCTGGAAATTGACCTTACAGACCCCCAATGAGGCTGATTTTTGGGACAAAATTATCCTCATGAGTGTAGTACAAGTGAGAGTTGGAATTTTGTTAAAACCAGCTACGGATTATTTTTAAGAAATTACGCGTTAAAACTGCTCCAGTTGAAAATTCTGCAGCTGGGCAGAATTGAGCACTGAATTCAACGAACTAAAAGAGGACCTTGTAGACCTTCAATAAATCTGATTTTTGGCACAAAGCTAGCTCCATATGTGTAGTAGAGATGAGAGTTAGAATTTTGGTAAAATGAGCTATGGTTAACTTTTAATAAAATATTTGGTAAAACTGGCCAGACTTAAAAAACGAGAACTGAGTGGAATTGTAACCTCTTTTTACTGGCTTGAAAGGGGACCTTGTAGATGACCAATAAAGCTGATTTTATGACAATCACTCAAGACATATAGGAGTAAAGTCACGTAAGTTGGTCAGGTTAGCCCTAATGTTTTGGTGAGTAATCACGGATGCGAAGTTGATGTACTAAAGCTAGAATTTGGGCTGGACAAGGAATTAAATTAAAATGGGCTAATATACACGGTTTGGACTTACGCATGCTATGCCTTAGGGAGTTTGTTATGTGTTTAAGGAAACGGTCCGAATAACTAAGGTTCTAAGCCTTAAAAAGGTTAAATTATCCGCCTATGAGCATGACGTAGGAATTAGATTTTCCTTAGTTCCGAAACCATGCATTGTAATATGCTATTTCACGTCATGACTTGCATTGCATATCACCGCATGTATCATGCATGATCATGAAACTGATTTTATGGATTTTATTTGTGCAAGCAAGTTTTATAAGCGACTATGCTTTCGTTTTGCATGAAAATTTTTACGGTCCCATGTTTTTAAAGAAAGCTTCATGATTCCTTTGCCGGCCAAGCATGCGACTAACCCGACTCTAGACCCGGGGTTAATTGGTCTTTTGACATGATATGTTTTGGACCTGCTCAGATCCGGGGTTAATTGATCTGATACATGTTCTGGACCCGTTCAAATCCGGGGTTAATTGATCTGAAATCTGTTCTGGACCTGTCCCAGACCCGGGGTTAATTGGTCTGTTGATATGTTCTGGACTTGCTCAGATCTGGGGTTAATTGATCTGACACTCTGTTTTTACGACCTGTTATTTTATGGGACCAAAATGATGTTTTGGCATGACACGACATCATGCATTGCATAATGCACAACTCATGAACACGCTGACATGTTGTATGTTACATTTATTTATTAATAAGATAACAGTGGATAGCGTTACCTAGAATTATGTTTAGGCTATATCATCAAGTGAACTCAGGATTTAAGACAGGTATGAATTATTGTTTAAGGTTTTCATGTTATTACATTCATGTTATAATTCTTTATGTATATCATGGTAGTTTATTGTATTCTTGCTGGGTGATTTTTATCACTCACACTTTTAGTTTTCCCCAGAGCCAGATAATGCCAAGATAGAATGGATCGAAGATTAGCCGAGGGTACCTTATCCATAGGCGAGGAGATATGAAGGGGGCTAAGCTTAAGGACTTTTGTGCTGCCGAGACGTGTTGTATTATGATTATGTTTGAACTCTCTGAATTTCGGTTATGTTATTTTGTGGGGTTGCTACTCTTGGGACTTAGTAATTTAGTAATGCATGTTTAATTTGAAAAGTTTTAATTCTGCCTAAATTTTACTACAATGTTAAATGTTAGCATGGGAGTCCATGACTTATGTTATGGATTTTCGCATGTTATGCATGACGCTTCGTACTCTCCTTAGTGAAGTACGGCGGGTGCACCGTATCCGGACGAGGCCCGGGTGCGGGGCGCTACAGATAACCCAGCGTGTACAAAACAAACACTCACCAAAGATTTACACAAATATAAGTAAAAGATATATAAAACTGAATGAACTGTCGGTAGATCTGAACCGTTTGGCTCTGTTATGTAATATATATATGTGTGTGTGTGTGTGTATGTGTGTGTAATAATCATATATATATGGAGTGGATGCTGATAATCATATACTGCTACTATCATTTTTGATTCATTTGTTGTAATAAGGTTTTCCTCCGCCATAAGCGAGGGTTCTCATAATAAAATCTCTTTTACAAAAAAAAATATTACATAAGTTAAGATATGAAAAAGGGTTATTACAAGTGAGTAGTTATATTAAAGTATATTATATACAAATTTCGGCCAACATAGGGTTTACATACTCTATTTACGTTATTTGCATAAAATGTTGAGAAGAATGGGTTTGACTGATTCACAAAATGCATGATTTAAATAACGTGTGCTAAACAAATACATGACACATTTTATGACTTGTCACGTTTTTGCGACAAACTTGCCTTATATACTTTATATATAATGTTGCCGTACTAACAAACCATGAAGCTTTAAAGCTTACATCAAATAGCAAACATTTGTTGTGTTTTAAACTATTTTCAGGTGCCATCATTAAAGAACTAAACTAGTTCATTAAGTGAATTATTTAGTTAAATAAACTAAGTAGTTCATTAAATAGAGATATATTTGAAGAAGGCATGGTGGCAACAAACATGGAAATAGAAAGTCTCCTCTCCTTATAATCCACACTTTATAAATATATATATATATATATATATATATATATTATAAAAGAGACATTTTATTGATAATAAACCTCACTTTTGGCGGAGGAAAACCATATTACAAAAAATTCATCGTATGAGAACAAATGAAATAAAGAACTAATAATGTCATATCTCCAGTCGTATATGATATGCCGCATTAAAACCTTGCTAAGTAAAACCACCCTTGTGGATAAAACCTTAGCGAAGGAAAAAGCGTACATATTTATACGTCTGTCATCGATATGAAATTAGTGTAAAATTGAGTAAAAATCAACGGTTGAAGCAGTAGATGATGTAGGCTGCATTCCCCATAGTGCGTTATTGCAAGCTGGATGAAGCGTCTTCCGGAACAGGCATACCTCGGAGAACAGGCAAGAAGAAGTTATACCAATGATAACAATTAGTAACTGAATATGAAACTGAGAAACCGAACGCATACCGTAGTCGCCTTGGCTCAGATTATGCCAAGGCGACACAGCGATGTTATGATGCGTCAGGAGAGACTGAGCCACATTGACCGCCAATGCATACGGGAAGCGTTGTGGTACCGTGAGAACTCTCTCAAATAGCAAAGTCGATCGACACCATGCCCGGGCAAGCAAACAGAACACAAAATTACTGATTATGTAATAGAAAAAATGTAAAGCCAAAGGATAGCAACGCATACCGAGTCTGCCTGTATCAATTAGGATACAGGCAGAAAGAGAGAGATTATGCCAATCCATGTGGAAGTCTTGAGAGTATCAAGGGACCCGCAGGTGAGTGGAGGAGATATCCAAGGAGACGGATGCACGCACCAACGAGGGGAGAGTACGTGGAGAATAGTATTGTGTGATGGGATGCAACATTGCTGTTGTGCTAGATAATGTGCTGCCATATTTGCTTCGCGATAAATGTGATGAAAATCGAGGCGGTGGAGATGAACTAGAGTGTGTAGCATGCGAAGATAGTAATTCCCATGTACCAGCTGTGGGCGGGCCAAACGAGAAATCATCTGGCTACAGTCAGATTCTAATATGATGACGCGATGTAGCGGAAGAAAATATAACAATCCAAATAATGCAGCCTGAATTTCCGCATGTAACGGTGTACTTGCCGGTAGCCTGAATGAAATTGCTCCCACATAAGATCCCATATGATTACGCAATATAGCTCCCCTTGCTGCATACTGTCGACCAACTGCCGCATCAATATTCAATTTAAGGCGGCCAGGTGGTGGTGTTAGCCAATGAATTAGGCAAGGTCTTGGGGCTGGCAGAGACGGTAACCAAGAGAAGAACCTTCTAGGATCAATGGCTATTTTAGTTCCTGCTATGTTTTTGCACCAAATAGTAAGATCATAGCGGATTGATGCTTGAAGAGATGTAAGTGTAATGCTAGATTGGTCTCCATAGACTAATGAAGTGCAGACCCGCCAGATGTTATACAGTATGATCGCTGGAATTATAATTTTGAAAATCCCAAGTAGTGACGAAAAGGAAGAGCGATACCACCAACCAAGAATATATTGCCGCAAGTGCAATGACGATGGTGTCGGACAATGCAATTCCCTAGCATAATAGTGCCATAGCGGTTGCACATATGGACAATGAAGAAAGACATGATCAACCGTTGCCGAAGCAGCTTTACACATCGGACATCGCGTAGGCCGAGATGTAATATACTTGCCAATATAATCCTCCATTGGTATTGCCGAATGAAATAGTCACCATAAGAATATCTGAATAACTGGGGAATGCTGTTTACACCATATGAATTTTGCGGATAATAGTTGAGGATGTGGTGTGCGACTATTTTCATAAGCACTACGTAAAGAAAATTCACCCATTGGTGTGTGCAACCATGTTAAATGTGCTCCTTGACCAGTAGTTTGAGAAAGGCAGAAAGGATGTATCTTGTAAATTAATTTCTAAATAGGAGAATCAGGCAAACAAGGCAAGTAGTCTCCACGATGACCATATTTGGCGTGCATATATTGACTCCAAAGCGTAGAATTCTGTTGATACGACCACCAAATTCGGCAGTGATAAGCTTTTTGTAACGTACTTAAGTCCCGAATCCCCAATCCTCCTTCTTCTTGAGGCGTAGAAATAGTATGCCATGATATCCAGTGATGTCGATGGTCCCAATAAAAACAAGCCATTTTTCGATTAATGACTTTAATAACTGATTTAGGTAATCCTCCTGACGCTAATAGATGGAGCGGCAAGGCTGCTATGACAGAGCATAACAGAACTAATCGTCCCGCTGCAGAAAGTAGTCTAAAGTGCCATCCTTGAAGCTTATCATTGATATGCTGCAATAAAGAAATACAGTGTCTGGCACGGGGAATACCTTTGTGCAAATAAGAGCCAAGATACTTAAAAGGTAGTGCTGAGCATCGCATGTTGATTATTCTCTCAAAATTGCGGCGCTGCTGCGTAAAAGTCTGAGAAGAAGGGATCATACTGCTTTTTTGAAAGTTTACTTTTTGTCCAGAAGCAGTTTCATATTGTGTTAGAAATGTGTGAAAGTGGCGTAAGTTTTGCTGTGTTCCTCGCAAAAATATTAACAAGTCACCGGCATAAGCCAAATGCGTGATATTAAACGGAATCCTCCCCAATCAAAATGGCTGCAATCTACCGACATCAGTTAAAGCTTTCAATCCCCTGCTAAATCCCTCAGAAGAGAGTATAAAAAGTAGTGGTGATAAAGGATCCCCCTGTTTAACCCCTCTAAATGGCCGAAAGTTGATGAAGGCTGACCATTAATTAAAACTTCTAAAGTGGTAGCGCTGAGGTGGTTCAGTATAATACGAATGAAGAAATCAGAGAAACCAAAAGCACGCAATAAAAGCTCCAAATATTCCCAACTGACTCTGTCGAATGCTTTCATCATATCTAGCTTGAGGCAAACCTGTGAACCACCTTTATCTAGCATATGTATCATCTCACGAGCCATAAAGACTTGGGAGGAAATATCTGAACCAGGCAGAAAGCCCATTTGTTCCGGGGATATTAAACGTGGGAGTAATGCACTTAAGCGACTAGCAATAATTCTTGTGCAAACTTTGCTGAGAAAATTTGTTAAACATATTGGCCTAAAATCACTGAAGGTATCAGGAGATGGTTTTTTAGGAATCAACGTAATAAGTGCACTTGCCATCACCGTAGGTTGAGGAATGCCCAAGAAAAATTCCTGCACTGCTTTTACTATATCTGTATGAATAAAAGACCAACAGGCGCGATAAAATCGACAATGAAAACCATCTGGGCCTGCTGCGCTAGCAGGATCAAGATGCCAAACTGCTGCCTTAATTTCTGATTCTATAGGTATTTGAGTTAATAAAATATTATCCTCCGAAGTAACCACCCGCGGAATATGACGAATAATAGCATCATAATTTTGAGTTTGTTCCCGAGCAAATAACGATGTATAAAAACGCACAGCCTCCGACATTATTTCGTCCGATGTAGGACATATAGTGCGTGCTTGTGTGTGTATTTGTTGAATCCTTAATTGCATCCATTTACCTTTGACGATGGAATGAAAATATTTTGTATTTGCATCTCCCTCTCTAAGCCATCGTATGCGGGACTTTTGTTTCCAAAAATTCAGCTCGTAGGAGGATGCTTGCAGATATTCAGCATTTGCCTTGTGATACTCTATCCTGTTCGCTTCAGTAGGTGATTCGTCCCAAGCAGTTTCAGCACGTGACAACTTCGATTCCGCCAGCTGAACATTGGAAAAAATATTGCCAAAAATATTTTTGTTCCACCGCTGGATGTCTTTTTTGAAACGGAATAACTTGGAATAGAAACCATACATGCCCCCCGTAGTCGAATAAGACACCCAAGCATCTTGGGCATAAGTAAGAAAATCCGGGTGGAGCAGCCATGAGTCTAAAAAACGAAATGAACGTCGCTGGTTGGACAGCCCAATGCGACATAGAAACAACAAAGGAGCATGATCCGAAGTAGCGCGAGAGAGATGAGAGAGTTGTAAATCATCAAAATTATCATGCAAAGCAGAGTTAAGAAATAACCAATCCAACCGCCTACGTACTCTGCCAAGTCCTCGGCCATCTGTCCAAGTAAACTTTGATCCATGGAATTGTGGTGACGTCAAGCTACATGTCTCAATACAATCGTTAAAATCCTGTAAAGCCGAGAGTGAAGGATTCGAACGACCTTCATGATCCGCTAAGGAGCGAAAGGTATTAAAATCCTCCGCTACTATCCAAGGCAAGTGAGATTTTGCCGAAAATGTACTCAAAGCATGCCACAATGCTCGTCGTTGTAAAATCGTATGCTTGCCATAAACCACAGAGAGCACGAACGAATATTGTAAAGGACGAAAGAGCAATGTAAAGTGAATCACTTGGTCATTATCTTGTACCGTCACCAACTGATAATCTGAGTCACGCCAGAAAAACCAAATTCGTTCAGATTGTGAAGAAAAATGTCCTGAGCAATAGTAGAAGCTGGATGTTTTGGCTCTATCAAAGAAAGTAAATGTAAAAGATGATCACGTATTAACTGATGTAGTCTAGTCAGAGAGGTACTTATGCCTCTAATATTCCATATCATAATATTCATTGAGAGAGATTAGAGTCACTTCCCTGAATTGCATGTGATGCACTGCGTGTAAGAATTGTCGATGGAGGCAATGGAGGAATATCTTTCTTTGCACGACGCTTTCTACGCGGAACAACTGGAATAAAATCCTCTATAGACTTCTGTAGCCGCGAGATTAAAGTATCTGTGTCAGGCGAGGGGGGTAACCGTTGCATGCGACGGGCTACCTCCTCTGGAACTGTAGGTATGTCGAGGTTATCTGCTACAGGCAATTCATTATCGGATGAATGTCCGATATCACCACTATCATGACTCGTCTGGAGAGGTTCAGTCGACTCCTCAGGATCGAAATGTGCCATAGTGGTATCTTCTTGGATGGGCTGATCCTGAGGGCATGGTGTGTCTGCCAGAGGTTGAGTGATCACTGAAGGAGCTGTTGGTGCCTCAGGTTTCTTCTTCACCGGTGTCCAGCGTCGGGCTGGTGGTCGACGTGGAGGCGGTACAGGCGGTGGCAGGATCGTTGCTGCAGTTGCAGCATGTCCTAACCGTCGACAGGATGTGCAAAATAATGGCAAACCTTCATATACAATGGATTGATGTATAAATCGTCCTTTTGCCTGTAGATAAATCTTTTGATGCAATTCCTGGGAAACATCAACTTCGACACATACACGTGCCACCGAGGGTCGAAGTCCATCTGTTGTTGCGACATCCAGTTTGATGGGGCTACCAATTGGTTTAACAATTTCAAACAGAGCCTCCTTTCGGTGTAGATGGATAGGAAGTCCAGGAAGTGCAATCCAAATTGGTACAATGGGCACATCAGTGGAGGGATCAAAATCAACTGTCCATTTGGTTATGCGCATATGACAGCCAGATATATGCCATGATCGATGATAAAAGCAACGTAAATAATCTGCTTCATTTCTAAAATTTAGCAGGATATGCATCTGATCAATGAGAGTGATACGAAGATCCTGATGAAAACCTATTTTCTCAAAAATATCTCTGATGACTTTTAATGGAGGTCTCTCATACCAGAAAGTACCCACTAATGAGTATTTGAATGGAGCGGCCAGTTCATCGATTTCTGAATCCAAAAATGAGATTAAAGGAATACCTTTATAACGAGATACTGTTTTTGGCGAGATGTTGATTGACCGAGATGATGTATCTCCTGAAACGATGGCTGCAAATGACGGCGGCGGCGCTGTCATGTTCCAAGTCATGATGAACTAAACGCGATCAGTAACAAAACCGTTACAAATTTTATGGCTCACATGGTACACTCAGCCATAAAATCATTCCATGTTGGCACACACAAATCATCCATAATTAAGGCCAAATTGTGGAGATTTCAAATTCAATATTTTTGTCACATGGGCGCCACTTTAATCAGCCATTAGAGCTGAATATTCAAGTTATTTTATGTATATTATGTGTGACATAATATATATAACATGTGCAAAAAGTTGGAATTTAATCGGAGAAAAATCGCGTAACCGACAAAAGCCGAAAATTCGTTTTTCTACGAACACAACACATGGAAGGTTTTTGGCATGACATGTAACATGTATCTAGACACTTTTTACATATTCAATACATACTAAAGTGTTATAGAATATTCAAATTAGGGCTGATTGGAATATACCATATGTGTATAATTATTGTGCACTATTTTACAAAGTTTATAAAAATGAAATTCAGCACAATGTGGAGTCATTATACACGCCTACTGCATCTTGGAGAAGCTTATGTGTAGCTTCGTTGGCATCTTGATTGGTGAAGAGTATAATACACAAGGTTAGTGACATAATAGAGGAAGCTACACAAGGTAACATTTCAAACTTTGTAGCAAATGTAATACATGCTGAAAATTCAGCATGTGTGAATTAAGTGGGCGATTTCTATGGCTTTATGATGACCAATTTTCTTCCCAAAATTCAAAGGATTGATGTGTAGTAATATGGTATCATTTTAAACCTTATTTTTCACATGTTTTAGACTTTATTCTCAGATTTTTATAGCCACTAAATAATGTTAAATCCCAACCAATCAAGGAGTGCCAAGTAAGCAAGGCCAAGATTGTACCAAGTAAGCAAGTTGATGTCACATCGATACAAAGCATTCATCCAAGGACTTAAAAAATAATTCTCAAGATGGGATGAAGCCCTAGGGGGCAGCCAAGGCAAGATAAAAAGAAGAGAAGAAGAGCCAAATAAATGCAAGACAATTCTCATATTCTCTCAAGTGCAAAAAGTGTCTTCCACTTTCTTCTTCTACCTTTCTTTCTTCTTCTCTCTCAAGCCTATTGTTCTTATATTCAAATATATTGAATAGGCTTTGTATAGACCACCATACACGTTCGTAGTTGTAAAAGGTTGATCAAGGTGTGATCAATCCTTCATCCATTCGGTGGTGGTGTTCGTGAAAGGTGTGATTGCTTGTAACGTTTGTGTAAATGGTTGGAGTTGGTGTGTAACTCCATCAACCCTTGTGGTAAGGTGTTATTTTGTTTAGTGATAATCGAGGAAGGTGTCCTCGATGACTGGAGTAGGTTGATTTAACCGAACCAGTATAAAATTCCTTATGTTTTTTACTTTACTGCACAGTACTTTCAGTTTATAGCACTTTGCATCCGTTTCGTTGCAATCTTAAAAATAGTAAACGAATTTCAAAAATTTAAAATTTTTGCAAAAACATAGCCAAAACTCTAAGTGTCATTTGGCGCAAGGTTCAACCCTTTTGGACAAGCATAAGTCATTCAAATGTTAATAGTTCTGAAACTAGTGCAATCTGATTTTCACACTTGCAAAGGTTGAGATTTTGAACGTATTTGACATACTTCCCAAAGGAATATTTCAAAACTGTTTCAAACCATTTAAATACATATAGTAAGGGGGTTTTCATTAAAGTTTCAGACCATTTTGAGGCACGGATTAATCGGAATAAATTTTTCAAATCAGACTATTGTTTCTAGCAGATTTGCGCAATCTGACCACAAACGATTTTTCAAAGGGTTAAAGGTTGAATTTGGATCTGAAATTTTTAGGAGATACTCAGAACATCAGAGACTACAATATCTCCAAATTTTAAAATTGTTGAAGGCCTGTAACCTAGTTTTTCAAACGTTGCAAAACAGGACCTGAAAACAGAAATTGTTTTCAGAAGTTGGGTTTTTAGGTAAAAACATATTTAAAAACCAAATTTTCCGCCCCCACTACTCAACCCCCCTTCTAGTGGTGCCTTACAGGTCCTAAAAGTGGTATCAGAATACAGGCAAACTCACAACAAAGAGATCCAACGATCTAAGTGAGATGGCAACCACTAGCTACAAAACTGTGCAAGAAGGAATGTCAACCGTAAGACCTCCTCTTTTTGATGGTGAGTCCTTTATTCAATGGAAACTTAGAATGAAAATCTTTTTTTATGGCTATTGATATTGATCTATGGTCTATTATCAAAGACGGTCCATTCGTCCCGTCTAAGTTGTCTACTATTGATGGAGTCACACTAAAAGTTGTAAAATCAAAACAAGAATATACTAGTGATGACAAAAAGAGACTAAGTATGAATGCTAAAGCTATGCAATTAATATTTGAATGGGCTAAGCAAAAGCGAATCTAGTTACGTATCTAATTGCTCTAGTGCCCAAAAAATGTGGAGATTTCTTGAGATGAAACATGAAGGGACTAGCCAAGTAAAGGAGTCTAAGATTATTATGCTTATGTCCACACTTGAGTCTTTCAAATTATTGCCAAATGAGTCTATTGTTGATATGGATTTACGATTGACTAACATTTATAATTCTCTTGAGTCTCTTGGCAAAGCTTTCTCTACGCAAGAAAAGGTCCAAAAAGTGTTAAGAAGTCTCCCATCCGAATGGGACCCTAAAGTCACTGCAATAGAGGAGAGTAAAGAAATAAGATCAATAAAAATGGAAGAACTAATCGGATCCCTTAAGGTATATGAAAACAAACTTACAATAAGAAATTCTAAATCTATTTCTAAAAATGATAAGGGTATAGTGTTGTACCCCAACAGGGAACCACCTTGTACTTATAACCTAATCAAGAGAGAGTTTATGAGAATTTTTGTCTACAAGCACAATTTATTTAGTTGATGATCATTTCATTTTATTAAATCATGTTACGGAAAGTATTATATTAGAATATTAAGAGCGAATACTGAACCACGTGAAGGGACCCAATTCCCTCCCAAAGACTTGTGAGATTTCGGCCACAAGGGTAAGAAAGGCCTTAATGGAATTTCCTAAGATTTTAAGGGCCATCTTTTAAGTAAGCCAATAAGCAATTCAACAAGTTTTGGGTAGTGGCAAAAATTTGGTTCAACCCATACCTCATTTTCGGCCCTTAGCCCAAAGGGGGCTCAAAGATTTTCCTAATTAACCATTTTAAAAGAAATAAGGGAGAAAATAAAAATAAACCAAAAGAAGTAAAAACATTGATTAAGGCATGGTTGGGGTCATTAAAGACCCCAATCGCCCGATGGGTATGGGGGGTAGCCAACCAAGGGAGATGTTTTACTTCACCATGGTTACTTTGTGTTCAACCCAAGGTTAAAATAACCATAATTAGATAAAGTAACTAAGGTTAGTTCAAAAGTAACTATGATTAGGTTAAAGTAACCAAGGTTAGTGATAAAGTAACCTTGATTAACTAAAAGTAACCAAGGTTAAAGTAACTAAAATTAAATAAAGTAATTAAGGTTAATTCCTTTAACCTTACTATAGTAAGTCTTTCACTCCCTTCCCTTTACCCTCCAACGGCTACAACATAGCCAAGAAAGAAGACTCTCTCCAAAAACACAATTGAGTATCCTCCCATCCTCCCAACACTCAAAGTACAACAAGAGCAAGAAACATTCTTCTCTTCTTCCTTCCTTGAACCACACAGCCAAGGCTATACCAAGGAGACCTAGGATTCATTCAAGCTCTAGAGGAATTAGGTAAGTACATACTCAAGTTTCAAGGGAATTCTTACATTTTACTTAGCTTGAAGCTCACTTATCCTTCTTGCCCTAAACCGTGACCTTCAATGGTCACTAGGCTCAAGAGTCTCAAGCTTTTGTGGATCCTAGTCTTAAGAGGCTTGAAGACTACTCAAGTTCCATCTTTGGTAAGTAACTGTATCTTTTACTTAAGGATATAAACTAACCATTGACCTCCTTTCCCTTTCCAAAACCGTGGGGTACATGCATAAAGAGGAGAAAGGTTCCAACTTTTCCAAACATCTTTCAAGAGGAGTAAGTTGAAAAGGCAAGTACACTATACTTACTTGTGGCTTGAATGTGAAAGTGCTTGCATGAATGTCTAGATAACCTTAAGATTCAATCTTAGATGTGAAATGCTAAGCCTTGATGCATGAAACTTTCGGCCTAGGGGTTAAGTGGCGTGTATGTGTGAGTTTTTGCTTAAAGGTGGATTCTTTGTTGATTTTAAGTACTATTATGTGATAAATCCATGATGAACATACTAAAGATCCCTCCTTTTCCATGGATGGGGGATACGGTTGGAAGGAGGTGAAAGAAATAAAGGTGGTTTTGCAAGAAGTGATAAGTTATAGGGTAAGGTGTGAACAAGATTTATGCTTTTGTGTGTTAAGCTTAATAGGTTCTTTGTGAATACGTGATTTTTGCCTTACATGTACATAAACGGGTTGTTCGGGGGTTAGGGTGCGTATGCACCGAATTTATGCTAAGGTTGTTATTTAGTGGGAACAAGTTGTGCAAGGCCAAAGAGTGATGTACGTGGCATACAAGCTGTTTTGAAAAGATTTGTATATGGTGCTTGAAACGTGTTGAATCTGTAAATTTCTCATGAAAAAGGTGAGATTGAAGTTTAATGAAGTGTTTATGTCAAACAATGCAAGTAAGGCCATTTAGGAATGAAATGTGACAAAATTTGAAATTCACTGGAGCAGGGCAGATTTTGGGCCGTTTTGTGAGACCTGAAATGAGACCCTAGGGACACTCAATTTAGTTTATTTTTGGTACGACACTAGCCCTATATGTATATTAAGTATGAGAGTTGGAATTTTGTTAAAAAGAGTTACGGATTTTTTTAACGAAATTTTTATTAAAACTGGTCATGCTGGAAAATTACTGAGCTAAACAGATTTTATATGACATAATGAGTGACCAGGAAATAGACCTTAGGAATATGCAATTGGGCTGATTTTTGGCAGGACACTAGCCCTATGTGTTTACTAAGCTTGAGAGCTGAAAAAGGAGTCACGGTGTGGTCACACTAAAACTTATAGTAAAATTGGTCAATCCAGGATTCAGCATATAACGGTTTTGGGAAAATGAATAAATGATGCCCCTAACGATATTTGAAATCCGCGAAATTTTTATGTCAACTACTTAAGACGTATGTGACCCTTTTGTGTAAGCCACTTATCTTAGAATGACTAATCGGAGGGTAAACACCATAATTATGTGGGCGTCACTAATCTGAAATTTCGAGCAGAATTGAGGAACTTATCATAGGGCCTTATTCTAATGGACTTAGGCTTAGTTATACGGCTTGGGCTTACAATCACCAATTAACGGTATGTTTATAATAGTTCCCCAAAGACGGCCCAAATTAAAAGAAGTTTAATGGGCTTACATGAAAGACAAAAGAAAGGGCGTTGTATTGTCAAAATTCAGCAGCCTTGTTTCGTAATTAATTAGATTAAGTGTCTTACACATTTTGTATCGTCACGAGAATTTTTTTGTGAACAGATAGGGCATTTTTATGCATATGCATAACAAGCATTCATGATAGTGGGCCTAACCATAAGGGAATTGAGGCCGAGTATATGGATTGATAATGCTGGAAATTTTTCCAGTATAAGGAATGAGTTGTACGTATGTGTATACATATTGCATTATATCATGATTTGCATAGTACATGCCATGCATTGCATCATCGTCATTTACATGATTTATGGCATTGATTTTATGCGAAAGAAAGATGAAAAGCGTTTTTAAAGAAAAGATTCTGTTTTAAAAAGAACGCTTCCCACCGGTACCATGTGTATATGTTTCCTGTCCAGTAAGGACCTGCTCCAGTTCCTGGGTTAATTGATCTGATGATATGGACCGTTCAGGCCCGGAGAGAATAGACCTGATATGGACCGTTCGGGCCCGGAGAGAATAGACCCGATAAGTGATGACGTTACCGTTCCGAATCCGGGAATAATAGATTCGAAGGGGAGAAGTGACCGCCTCAGATCCGATAAGATAGATCTGAACACTCTATTGTTTTCTTGACGATGATGTTTTGAAAGAAAGAACGAATGATCATATCATCATTTTTATCATGATGCATCACACGTACATATGCATGCATGTCACATTTATTGAGTCATCATGTAGTGGCACATGATACTTAGACTAAGTTGTTATAACTTGGTAGTTCCTAAGTTATGATCTTATTAGGTGAGGATCCTTGATATGTTACGAATTAATGCAAGTTGCAGCCTTTTATTGTTATGTTCTTTAAGTAACGATCTTTCTTAAGTTATGATCTTGACGCATTAAGTGTTGATCACTAACGGGTATTGGATGGAGGTCAGGTATGTTTCTAAACCGAATTTTTTTTGGGGTTCGGTTTTTGTATGCACTTTCCATTTAATCCTCGATTATTTATAGTATACTTGTTGGTGACTTTGTCACTCACCTCCTATTTTTTCTCCCAGAGACTGCAGTGAACAAGGTAGAATGGATTGAGGATGAACCTAGGGTTCCCTACCCGTGAGCGCAGCAAAAGATGGATGAATTAGGAGACTTGACGTGCTGGTTGTGACCGATGACTTATTATGTAATCGTGATGGGAAACAATTACTTTTGAGAATTTTTGTACTTGTGATTTGGGTTGTAAACTAAGAATGATTTCGTAGACGTTTTTAATTTGAGGTTTTAATTCTGCCACGGTTTCGCTTACTTGTTGACGTGTAAGCACGAAAGTCCATGCATTTTATCATGGACCACGACATGTTATGGATCGACGCCTGGTACTCTCCTTAGTGAAGTACTGCGAGCGCACCATATCTGGCTGGGCCGGGATGCGGGGTGCTACATATAGCGTTTAAATCAAATGAATACGTCTCTACTTCTTATGATCGTGTAGATAATAGTGACACAGATTCCGATGATGAAGATTTAATCACGATGGCTAAAAGATTAAGAAAGATCTTGAGAAAATCAATTAAAAACAAACACAAGCCTACTTCATCTAAGAACCATAGAAATAAAAATAATGAGGAAATAAAGTGCTATGAATGTGGGAAACTTGGACACTTGTCATATGACTGCCCAAACAAGGACAAACAAATGAACAAATTCCTTGACAAGGATCGGATCAAAACTAAACTCGTCTCAGAACCTAAACAAAGGAGAAGAGCCTTCTGTAGGACCTGTATAGTACCATTAGAAGGGGGAGGGTTGAATAGTATGTGCAGAAATTTTTGTTTTTAAAAACTTTTTAACCAAAAACCTTACTTCTAAAAACAGGTTCAGTTTTCAGATTCTTATTTGAAACGTTTGAAAGACCTGGTTACAGACCTTCAAAAATTCTGCAATTTGGAGACATTTTACTCTCAGATGTTCTGAGTATCTCCTAAAAATTTCAGATTAAAATTCAACCTCTAACCCTTTGAAAACACGTTTTTGGTCAGATTGCACGAATCTGTCAGAAACAGTACTCCGATTTGAAAAATTTATTCCGATTAAATTATAACTTCAAATGGTCTGAAACTTTAATGATGAACCCCTTAAGATATTTATTTTAATGGGTTGAAATATTTTTGAAAAATGCCTTTGGTAATTATGTCAAATACGTTAATGTTCTCAATCTTTGCAAGTCTGAAAATCAGATTGCTCTAGTCTCAGAACTATTAACATTTGATAGACTTATTCTTATCCAAATAGGGTGAAACTTTCGACAAATGAAAATTAAAAGGTGTGGCTATGTTTATGGAAAATTTTAAAATTTTTGAAATTCGTTTAATACTTTTTCTATTGCAATGAAAACGATGCAAAGTGCTGGAAACTGAAAGTAAAGTGTTGAAAGTAATAACACCGAGAATTTTATATTGGTTCGGTTATCACAACCTACTCCAGTCTTCGAGAACACCTTCCTCGGTTATCACGAATCACAAAAAACACCTTACCACAAGGGTTTCTGGAGTTACACACCAACTCCAACCCTTTACACACAATACAATCAATCACACCGATCACGAACACCACCACCGAACGGATGAAGGTTTGATCACACCTTGATCAATCCTTTTACCATAAATGAAACATGTATGGTGGTCTAATCAAAGCCTATTCAATATGTTGAACATAAGAACAATAGGCTTGAGAGAAGAAGAAGAAGAAGAAAGAAATGTAGAAGAAGAAAGTAGAAGACACTTTTTGCACATGTGAGATTATGAGAATTGTCTTGCTTTTGTTTGGCTCTCTTCTCTTCTTTTTAAGTTAAGTTGGCCGCCTCCCTAGGTCTTCCATCACCTTGAGAATTCTCTTTAATGCCCTTGGAAGATTACCTTGTGTAGATATGACAACTCTTGCTCACTTAGCACAACTTGATTGGATGAATGTCTTGGCTTTGCTTACTTGGCACTTCATGATTGGTCCAACCTTGTCACCATCTAGTAGCTTTAAAAATCTGAGATTAACATCTAAAACATGTGAGAAATAAAGTTTAAAATATTGCCAAATAATCAACAATTAATCCCCTCAACTTTGGAAGCAAATTTGATCATCATTCAAGAGCCAAAATCGCCCACCTCTTTATCTCACATGCTGAATTTTTCAGCATGTGTTACATTTGCCAAGAGTTTGAATTGTTACCTTGTGTAGCTCCCTCCTTTATGTCACTAACCTTGTGTAGTATATTCTTCACCAATCAAGATACAACTAAACTCCACATAGGCTCCTCCAAGGATGCAGTAAGCGTGTATGATGTCTAGCAATGTGCTGAATTTCATTTTTGTAAACTTTTTAAAATAGTGTACAATAATTATACACATATGGTATATTCTAATTAGCCCTAATTTGAATATTCTAGTACACTTTAACATTTATTGACTATGTAAAAATTTTCTAGATACATGTTACATGTCATGCCAAAAACGTTCCACGTGTTGTGTTCGTAGAAAACCGAATTTTTGACTTCTGTCGATTACGCGATTTTTCTCTAATTAAATTCAAACTTTTTGCACATGTTATATATATATTATGTCACACATAATATACATAAAATAAATTAAGTATTCTGCTCTAATGGCTGACTAAAGTCGGCGTGCCATGTGTTTAAAAATTGAATTTGGAATCTCCACAATTTGGCCTTAATTGGGGTTGATTTGTGTGCGCCAACATGGAATGATTTTATGGATGAATATACCATGTAAGCAACAAACTTTCTATCTATTTTTGAAGTATAGGGGCTGTCCATCTATATATGGCAAGTACGTGACACGTTGGCGAAGTTTCGCTAGTCACCCGATACGACGATTTTCGGTTTATAACCTTGTGAAGTGTCGTAATAATTTTGTCATCTCCATGACTTATATCATATGATTTAATACCTGAATATACTCATAAATATAAGGTAAATATAGTGGTGTGACGTTGACGTACGTTCGTAATATATGTTACCTGTCGGTAGTATGTCAGAATATATGTGTCTTGTGCCTTTTTATAAAAAATCTGAATATATATATATATATATAATATATATACATATATATATATATATATATATATATATATATATATATATATATAAACGTGTGAGTGAGGAGTGGGAGCTTTCCATTTCCAAGTTTGTTGTCATGATGCATTCTCCAAATATATCTTTATTTAATGAACTACTTAGTTCATTTAACTAAGTACTTCACTTAATGAACTAGTTTAGTTCATTAATGGTGGCACGTGAAAATAGTTCAAACACAACAAATGTTTGCCACTTGATGTAAGCTTTAAAGCTTCATGGCTTGTTAGTACGACAACATTATACATAAAGTATATAAAGCAAGTTTGTCGCAAAAACTTGTCAAGTAATAAATTGTATCATAGATTTCTTAAACACGCGTTATTTAAATCATGTATTTTGTGAATCACTCAAAATCTTTTTCTCAACAATCTTCCCTTTTTTATATTTACAAAATAATATTATTTCATGATTTAAATTTAATCGCTCCCCCTCCAATTGTACACAAATTCGAATTTTGAATTTTGAATTGTCTCTCCCTTGATTTGTGCAATCACGCTCTTTTTCCTCCTTAAATAACTCTCTCTCCCCCTTAAATCATGCACTTTCTCTACCCTTTTATTTTGTATATAATATCAAAAGTGCATGTAAGAAAGAAATAACCATTAGTATATCAACAAAAATCATGTATTTCAAGTGCGTTCTTAAGGGTTATTTATTCAACCCTTTGCAAATATCCCTTTTGGTACCCAAATTTTGTTGACCTTTCTAGGTCTTCCAAAAGGTTAGAAGGGAGATGAAGACGCAACATAATAGACGTTATATGGATATGTGTTTGGCCTTTGGCCGAGAATCCCATCATGCACATAGTATGATCTTTGTTTTTGATATGTTTTTATGTTGGTGTGCATAGAGTGTGATCTAGATGCATTTATGGTAAATGAATGTCGTGTATGCATTAATGGTTTCTTTTCATATTTGTACTGTAGAAAATTATGTCTCGTATGATATGAAGATGAAGCACGATGTGATAACATATGTGGGGATCTAGGCATCTTCTTAGGCGCCACATATGTCTTAGACTCATCTATTTTCTTAGACGGAATGAATTTGGTTGATTTGTTTAGTGTCTCATTTTTCTCAACATATCCTAATCCGGTTTTGTCGTTATCATGCTTTTGTGAAGAAATGATGCGATCTAGCATCTTCGTACCCAAATCAAATTGTTTTATCGTCTTTTCTAGATCTTCGTTTCTTGATCTCAAATCTGAGATATCGGATTTCATTTCATTATTCTCTGTTGTCAAAGATTGAATTTCAGACTTTAATGAATTTACTATGCAAGACGACTCTTCTCTTGAATCGTTTAATTGAGATATAAGGTTCGTGTTAGAAGATTCTAACAATTTATTATCTTCAATTAAAAGTTTCTTTTCTTTTGCAAGAGTTCTAGCAAACATATGTAATTCAATATATTCAACATACAAATCATTATAAGATAGTTCAAAATCCGAATCAGAATCAGAATTTACCTCATTTTCAAAAAGTGGAGGCATTTGGCTTGACATATCTTTTTGCTCGGTTTTGTTCCTAGTGGATGCTATCTCACAAAGATTGTTATAACTTATTCTAGTGAGTGTGTCTATTCTCTGATACCACTTTTAGGACCTATATAGCACCACTAGAAGGGGGGTTGAATAGTGGGTGCAGAAATTTGGTTTTTAAAAACTTTTTAACCAAAAACCTTACTTCTGAAAACAGTTTTGTTTTTCAGATTCTGATTTGAAACATTTGAAAGACCTGGTTACAGACCTTCAAAAATTCTGAAATTTGGAGAGATTTTACTCTCAGATGTTTTGAGTATCTCCTAAAAATGTCAGATTAAAATTCAAACTCTAACCCTTTGAAAACACGTTTGTGGTCAGATTGCGCGAATCTGCCAGAAACAGTACTCCGATTTGAAAAATTTATTCCAATTAATTTATTACTTCAAATGGTCTGAAAATTTAATGACAAACCCCTTAAGCTATGTATTTTAATGGGTTGAAATATTTTTGAAAAATTTATTTGGTAAGTATTTCAAATACGTTAATGTTCTCAATCTTTGCAAGTCTGAAAATCAGATTGCTCTAGTCTCAGAACTATTAACGTTTGTTGAACTTATACTTATCCAAATGGGGTGAAACTTGCGCCAAATAAAAACTAAATAGTGTGGCTAAGTTTCTGGAAAATTTTAAAATTTTTGAAATTCGTTTGATATTTTTGCTATTGCAATGAAAACGATGAAAAGTGTTGGAAACTGAAAGTAAAGTGCTAAAAGTAATAACACCGAGAATTATATATTGGTTCGGTTAACACAACCTACTCCAGTCTTTGAGGACACCTTCCTCGGTTATCACTAATCACGAAAAACACCTTACTACAAGGGTTTCTGGAGTTACACACCAACTCCAACCCTTTACACACAATACAATCAATCACACCGATCACGAACACCACCACCGAACGGATGAAGGTTTGATCACACCTTGATCAATCCATTTACAATAAATGAAATGTGTATGGTGGTCTAATAAAAGCTTATTCAATATGTTGAATATAAGAACAATAGGCTTGAGAGAAGAAAAAGAAGAAAGAAAGAAAAGTAGAAGAAGAGAGTAGAAGACACTTTTTGCATTTGTGAGATTATGAGAATTGTCTTGCTTTTGTTTTGCTCTCTTCTCTTCTTTTTAAGTCAAGTTGGCCGCCCCTAGGTCTTCCATCACCTTGAGAATTCTCTTTAATGCCCTTTGGAAGATTACCTTGTGTAGATATGACAAATCTTGGTCACTTGGCACAACTTGATTGGATGAATGTCTTGGCTTTGCTTACTTGGCACTTCATGATTGGTCCAACCTTGTCACCATCTAGTAGCTTTAAAAATCTAAGATTAACATCTAAAACATGTGACAAATAAGGTTTAAAACATTTCCAAATAATCAACAATTAATCCCCTCAATTTTGGAAGCAAATTTGATCATCATTCAAGAGCCAAAATCGCCCACCTCTTTGTCTCACATGCTGAATTTTCAGCATGTGTTACATTTGCCAAGAGTTTGAATTGTTACCTTGTGTAGCTCCCTCCTTTATGTCACTAACCTTGTGTAGTATATTCTTCACCAATCAAGATACCAACTAAGCTCCACATAGGCTCCTCCAAGACTGTAGTAAGCGTGTATGATGTCTAGCAATGTGCGGAATTTCATTTTTGTAAACTTTTTAAAATAGTGTACAATAATTATACACATATGGTATATTCCAATCAGCCCTAATTTGAATATTCTAGTACACTTTAACATGTATTGAATATGTAAAATTTTTCTAGATACATGTTACATGTCATGCCAAAAACGTTCCACGTGTTGTGTTCGTAGAAAACCGAATTTTTGACTTCTGTCGATTACGCGATTTTTCTCCAATTAAATTCAAACTTTTTGCACATGTTATATATATTATGTCACACATAATATACATAAAATAAATTAAATATTCAGCTCTAATGGCTGACTAAAGTCGGCGTACCATGTGTTTAAAAATTGAATTTGGAATCTCCACAATTTGGACTTAATTGGGGTTGATTTGTGTGCGCCAACATGGAATGATTTTATGGATGAATATACCATGTAAGCAACAAAATTTATATCTATTTTTGAAAAATAGGGGCTGGCCATCTATATATGGCAAGTACGTGACACGTTGGCAAAGTTTCGGTAGTCACCCGATACGACAATTTTCGGTTTATGACCTTGTAAAGTGTTGTAATAATTATGTCATCTCCATGACTTATATCATATGATATAAGACCTGAATATACTCGTAAATATGAGGTAAGTATAGTGGTGTGACGTTGACGTACGTTCGTAATATATGTAACCTGTCGGTAGTATGTCAGAATATATGTGTTTTGTGCCTATTTATAAAAAATCTGAATATATATATATAATATATATATAAAAACATGTGAGTGAGGAGTGGAAGGAGACTTTCCATTTCCAATTTTGTCGCCATGATGCATTCTCCAAATATATCTCCATTTAATGAACTACTTAGTTCATTTCACTAAGTACTTCACTTAATGAACTAGTTTAGTTCATTAATGGTGGCACGTGAAAATAGTTCAAACACAACAAATGTTTGCCATTTGATGTAAGCTTTAAAGATTCATGGCTTGTTAGTACGGCAACATTATATATAAAGTATATAAGGCAAGTTTGTCGCACAAACTTGTCAAGTAATAAATTGTGTCATACATTTCTTAAACACGCGTTATTTAAATCATGTATTTTTTGAATCACTCAAACTCTTTTTCTCAACAATCTTCCCCTTTTGATATTTACAAAATAACATTATTTCATGATTTAAATTTAATCGCTCCCCCTCCAATTGTACACAAATTTGAATTTTGAATTTTGAATTGTCTCTCCCTTGATTTGTGCAATCACGCTCTTCTCCTCCTTAAATCACTCTCTCTCCCCTTAAATCATGCACTTTCTCTTCCCTTTTATTTTGTATATAATATCAAAAGTGCATGTAAGAAAGAAATAACCATTAGTATATCAACAAAAATAGAAGGGAGATGAAGACGCAACATAATAGACGTTATGTGGATATGTGTTTAGCCTTTGGCCGAGAATCCCATCATGCACATAGTATGATCTTTGTTTTTGATATGTTTTTATGTTGGTGTGCATAAAGTGTGATCTAGATGCATCTATGGTAAATGAATGTCGTGTATGCATTAATGGTTTCTTTTCATATTTATACGGCACAAAATTATGTCTCGTATGATATGAAGATGAAGCACGATGAGATAATATATGGGGGGATCTAGGCGTCTTCTTAGGCGCCACATATGTCTTAGACGCATCTATTTTCTTAGACGGAATGAATTCGGTTGATTTGTTTAGTGTCTCATTTTTCCTAACGTATCCTAATCCGGTTTTGTCGTTATCATACTTTTGTGAAGAATGATGCGATTTAGCATGTTCGTACCCGAATCAAATTGTTTTATCTACACTTTATTTATGATATGTTCTATATTTTGCTGCCTTGTCTTAGCATGTTTGATCCGCATGGGGGTTCGAGTGGGTTGCTTGCCAGACGAATTTCTATCTCTTTTAACCCTTGTTGTTTTAAAAACCATTTTTTTCAGAGGTGCGTACCTTCGAAATCGAATATATAGCCGAGGATCAGTCCTGATTCAAGTTACTCGAGTACGAGAGACGCATTTTGGATGATCACTATAATTGAATTTAGAATCTCCACAATTTGGCCTTAATTGGGGGTGATTTGTGTGCGCCAACATGGAATGATTTTATGGATGAATATACCATTTAAGCAACAAAATTTCTCGCCATTTTTGAAGTATAGGGGCTGGCCATCTATATATGGCAAGTACGTGACACATTGGCGAAGTTTCGGTAGTCACCTTATACGACAATTTTCGGTTTATAACCTTGTAAAGTGTCGTAATAATTTTGTCATCACCATGACTTATATCATATGATATAAGACCTGAATATACTCATAAATATGAGGTAAGTATAGTGGTGTGACGTTGACGTACGTTCGTAATATATGTAACCTGTCGGTAGTACGTCGGAATATATGTGTCTTTTGCCTTTTTATAAAAAACCTGAATTTATATAATATATATCTATATATATAAAAACATGTGAGTGAGGAGTGGGAGGAGACTTTCCATTTCCAAGTTTGTTGCTATCATGCCTTCTCCAAATATGTCTCCATTTAATGAACTACTTAGTCCATTTAACTAAGTACTTCACTTAATGAACTAGTTTAGTTCATTAATGGTGGCACCTGAAAATAGTTCAAACAGAACAAATGTTTGCCATTTGATGTAAGCTTTAAAGCTTCATGTCTTGTTAGTATGGCAACATTATATATAAAGTATATAAGGCAAGTTTGTCGCAAAAACGTGTCAAGTAATAAATTCTGTCATGCATTTCTTAAACACGCGTTATTTAAATCATGTATTTTGTGAATCACTCAAACTCTTTTTCTCAACACCTTTAAAGCCTCCACTTGGAGTGATTCATCTGACTCTGAGACTGATGATGCGGAAGAACAAACGGCACAAGTATGCTTTAGATCTAAGCCATCAAATGAGGTATCTTCTGACTCTGATTCTGATTCTGAATATTCTTATGATGACTTATTTAGTCAATATTTAGAGTTGCATAAGTTCTCAAAGACTCTTGCAAAAGAAAAGAAACGATTAATTAAAGACAAGAAGTTGTTAGAATCCTCTAACACGAACCTTGTTTCTTAATTAAACGATTCAAAAGAAGAGTCGTCTTGCATCATAAATTCATTAAAATTAGAGACCTCATCATTAACGACACAAAATGATGAAACAAAATCCGAGATTTCAAACTTGAAATCAAGGAATATAGATCTAGAAAAAATGATAAAACAATTTGACACGGGTACAAACATGCTAGATCACATCATTTCTTCACAAAAGCTTGATAGAGACAAAACCAGATTAGGATACGTCGAGAAAAACGACACATTAAATAAATCAACAAAATTCATTACGGCTAAGAAAATAGATGCATCTAAGACATATGTGGTGCCTAAGAAGACGCTTAGATCCCCCCTATGTCATCTTATCGTGCTTCATCTTCATATCATACAAGATATAATTTTGCGCCGTACAAAAACGAAAAGAAACCATTAATTCATACATAGCATTCATTTACCGAAAATGCATCTAGATCACGCCCTGTACATGCAAACCGAAATGCTTATCAAAAACAAAGATCATGCTACGTGCATGATGGGATTCTCGGCCAAAGGCCAAACGGATTTTCCCCTAACATATATTATATTGTGTCTTCATCTCTTCTCTCACCTTTTGGAAGACCTAGAAAGGTCACCCAAATTTGGGTACCAAAAGGGACACTTGCAAAAGGTTGAATAAGTAACCCTTAAGAACGAAATTGAAATGCATGAGTTTTTTTTAATTGTTACTTCTTCCTTACATGCACTTTTGATTTTATTTCCAAAATAAAGGGGGAGAGAAAGCATGTTTTGAGGGGGAGTGAGAGTGATTGATTGCAAAAATCAAGGGGGAGAGAATTCAAAATTCGAAATTTGAATTTGTGCACGATTGGAGGGGGAGCGACTAAATTTAAATCATGAACTTAGGTTATTTTGTAAATCATCAAAAGGGAGAGATTGTTGAGACAAAGGGGTTTGAGTGATTCACAAAATGCATGATTTAAATAACGTGTGCTAAAGAAATGCATGCCATATTTTATGACTTGTCACGTTTTTGCGACAAACTTGCCTTATATACTTTATATATAATGTTGCCGTACTAACAAGCCATGAAGCTTTAAAGCTTACATCAAATGGCAAACATTTGTTATGTTTAAACTATTTTCAGGTGCCACCATTAATGAATTAAACTAGTTCGTTAAGTGAAGTACTTAGTTAAATGAACTAAGTAGTTCATTAAATGGAGATATATTTGAAGAAGGCATGTTGGCAACAAACATGGAAATGGAAAGTTTCCTCTCCTTATAATCCACACGTTATATATATATATATATATATATATTAAATAATAGCAATATTATTAACTGAAAGCCTCACTTATGGCGAAGGAAAACCTTAGTACATTGGTATATCATACGAAATCCAAAAAATGTAACGCGTGTAAGATTTTTAACCTCCAATCATATATGATATGCCGCATTAAAAACTTGCCAAGTAAAACCACCCTTGTGGATAAAACCTTGACGAAGGAAAAAACGTACATATTTATATCATTGGAGCGAAGACTGAATACAATGAACAGTGAATGAAACGACAATAACGTTATTGTAGTGTCCGAGTGAATGTACTTCCAGCCTTGAGTGTATGATGTTGTGTGGCATCCTCTGCAGTATTCGCGTAAAGAGTGCATAGTGTCAGCAGCAACCGTGCTCCATGTGGATAGTCCTTGACATAGAATAGAAATAAAATCATTAATATCCATGACAAAGCATATGCAACATATCCGAATGTAATGAATGTAGTCACATACCATCGTTGCCCGTAGTGGACAGACTGCGGGCAACAATAAATTTGTAGCTCCAACCCGTGTGGGAGACATAAAAAAATGAAGGAGAAACGTAAAGTGTGTAAGAGTGCGCACCCAAGTTGCCTGCATCACTTTGATACCGGCAACACTGAAAAGATTCCAGTGTGGAGAGTTATGTCCAGATAACATAGGTGGTACAATCTGTAAAGTAATAACCACGTGCCGTAGGAGGGAGTTGCCCAGCCGAAGAGTAAAGTGTTGTTGTGGGGAACATTCGCGCATGCTAGGCTAGATAATGCGCAACCATGTTTATTTCTCTAGGAACAAATGCAATGTGACTTTCTGTTAGGCTAAGAAACATGTGAAGGCGAGAGTATTCTGGCAATAGCAATAGATGTGAATCCCCTGCTTGAGTTGCTTGCATACAGTCAGACTCAACCAGTAAATGCTGATGTAGATGTCCAAAAAACATTAAACTATAGAGTAGAGCTTGAATTTCTGCACGTAATGGTGATAAACAATGGAGCACAAAAGAAACTGTTGCTACCATGTGACCCTGTGAGTCGCGAAGAATTGCTCCAGCTGAGGGAGAGTTGCGTCCCGCAGAAGTGTCAACATTTAAATTTAACTTTCTAGATGGCGGTAGTGTCCATTTTAGCCGAGTAACTGGCTTAATACGAAGACCAGGGCTGAGACCTGCGGAGATGAGTGATTGGATATGCGCTGCTAGGGGTGTGCCCGAGTGCATGGAGGCCCAGTCATAGAAAGATTGGCGCATAATGCTGCAAATCTGAGTTGGTAAAAGATCAGCTCACCGTATATTTGATTTGTGTATACCTTCCATGTTGCTCAACAAAGCATTATTGGTCCTACTACTCGAAAGTGTCCTTGAAGAGTCCTAACTGTGGAATTCATCCACCATTGCATCAAGAAAGTCCGAATTTGAGAGTCATGATGTATGGGACCGTCTAGTAACCATGATAAGTGCATCTAAGATTCCTTAACATATAAGCAATGGAGAAAGATGTGGTTGACATTAGCAGATTGCATCTTGCAGAACGGACACATGGTGCGGAAAAACGTTTTATAACGAATCAAATTGTCCTCCAGTGGTAAAGCTTGGTGAAAGAGTTGCCACATGAACATGCTTATTGTCTTAGGGAGTTTATTCCACCAGATAAACTTGTGAGAAAAAGGTTGTGCGCGCGTAGGACGGAGATCATTATATGCGTGCTGAATTATGAATATACCCGAAGGGCTGGATTGCTAGAGAGGATCTGGTGTACCCGTTGAGAGCTGTAAGCACATAGGATGGATTGAGCATATTCATTTCCAACCCGGAGAGTCATATATTCGAGGTGTATAATCCGCTCGTGTCCCATAGCGACGATGCATATAGATTGACCAAGTCGAGTGCTTAGTATGGTAGTTCCACCAGAGCTTGCAGTCATATGCCTGTTGTATATGCAATATACTGCGAATGCCAAGCCCTCCCTCATTTTCTAGGTAGCATAACTCCGTGAGTTTCTTCCAGTGGTAGCGGCCTCCCCTGATGAATTGAGATATCTTCCGATTAATCACTGACAGGACACTCTTGGGCAGACGAGCTGCTGCTAGAAAGTGAAGGGGGATAGCCAAGAGCACCGTTTTGAGCAAGACAAGTCTGGATCCTGGAGTAAGGAGCGTTCAGCCCATCTAGTAAGTGTACTATCGAAGTGTTGGATCAATGTTGTGCAGTAAGTTGATCTGTTTATTCCACGATAAAGATAAGAGCCCAAATATTTAATGGGCAATTGTGATGGCTGCATCTGTAGCGTCTGCCCAATGCGATGCAAATGTCGAGGAGTGACATATGAGCTTGTTACGAATTGGCTTTTGTTATAATTGACCAATTGCCCAGATGCTTGTTGATAGGAGTGAAGAAATGTTTGAAATGTGGTCAGATTACCATGTGCTCCGTTTAAACATATAAGCAAGTCATCAGCATATGCCAAATGAGAAACAACTGGAACCCTTCCGCAAGCAAAGCCTTCTAGAGTTCCCAGTGTGAACAAGTGGTTTAAACCTCTGGTAAATCCTTATGAGCTGATTATAAATAATAAAAGAGAGAGAGGATCACCTTGTTTGACTCCTCGTGTTGGAGAGAAAAACCCGTATGTAGCTCCATTGATACCGATTGAGAGCTTTAAGTTCCACATATTATTCATAATTATGCGAATGAGGCGTTGATGAAAGCCAAATCTTTTTAGGATTGCCTCAAGATAGAACCAATTAACTCTGTCGAAAGCCTTAGCCACATCCAGTTTTATCATAACATTAGCACCGTGCATTTTGCGATCAATCAAATGCACCAATTCATTTTCCATCAACACATGCTCACTAATATCATGACCCTTAAGAAAGCCTATCTGTTCCGGAGAGATCACCTTTGTTAATAGTGTAGAGATGAGAGTTGCAAGAATTCTCGTAGTGATCTTGGTTACAAAGTTTGAGAGACATATAGGTCTGAAATCTGCATAAGTAGTGGGATTTGTTTTTTTAGGAATCAATGTGATCAATGAAGATATCATCACCTGTGGAGGAGGCACCCTTAGAAAAAATTCTTGCACCGCAAGCGTGATGTCTATGTGTAAGATTTCCCAACATGTGCGAAAGAAGTGCCCGTTAAATCTATCTGGTCCAACAGCGCTATTTGGACTTAGGTCCCATACTGCTTTTTTTACTTCTTCTTTGTCCGGCATGGCCAATAACATGTCATTATCAGATTGTGTGATCAAGGAGGGGATGTGTTGTAAAAATGTTTCGACATTATGCACATGTTCACTTGAAAAAAGCTGTGTAAAATATTGAACTGCAGCATTACCTAGTTCCTCGTCATTCTGCAACAGGGATCCTATGGAGTCTCGCAGGTTTCAGATGGTTTGTCTACGACGTCTATCTTTTACCAGTGCATGAAAGTACACGGTATTTGCTTCTCCTTCTTCCATCCATTTTATTCATGATTTTTGGCTCCAATATGAAGTCTGAGCTTTATTTGCTTGAAGCAGGCGGGCCTGCGCCAAAGATAAAGTCGTTCTATTTCTGGACTTGGATCATTATCATGCATCTTTCACAGCGTGATACTCCTACTCTGCTACTGCTACATTGCTAAATATATTTCCATAGACATCACGGTTCCATTTCCGGAGATCTCTCTTTAGCATACGGAGCTTGTTGTACAGACCTCTCATACCTCCTATCATAGGATAGTGCTGCCAATGAGAGGCTATAAACGGAAGATAATCAGAGTGTTGAGACCAAGCGTTGAGGTAGCGGAATGGATGCAATGCATGTGGCTGACTCAGAGTGCATTTCAATAACAAGGGGGCATGATCTGAGGTGGCTCTGGGTAGATGGTGAACTACCGTATCGGCAAATAGGTCAGTAAAAGATGTGGTGCATAAGTAGCGTCTAGTCGTCTCATTACCCAACCTGGTCCACTCCCTCTAGCCCAAGTAAATGGCGATCCTACAAATGGGATGTCTTGCAAGCAACATTCCTCAACACAAGACTTAAAGTCTTCCGGTGAGTGCAGAGTGGGAGTGGTGCGGCCTCGATGCTCTTCCAATCGCAAGAACGTATTAAAATCACCACCAATGATCCATGGCATTGTAATTGTGTGGGACGTTTCAATCAATGATTGCGAAAGGGGTTGTTTGTCCGCTTGTGTATGTCGTCCATATACTACAGACAAAGAGAATGCTTGTTGTGTTTGATTCAACACAAACGATAACAGTGTGGTTTGGAAACCCTGGACAGTATTCATCAAGTTCAACACCGAAGAGTTCCCAAAAACCCATACATTTCCACTACATGTGTCTACAGCATTAGAATAGCCTAACTTCAATTGATAGTAGAGTAACCTTATGGCGCGTTGTTTAGGCTCGATGATAACTGCAATATCAATTCTCGTTTGTCATAATATGATGATTAGGCGCTCCAAAGAGGTTCGAAGCCCTCCTACATTCCATATTAAAACATTCATTGTTGATCCAATTGGGAGGAGAACATACGAATTGCACTTCGTGTTACTATATTGGAAAGTGGCCGTGGGGGTAGCACTGTTCGGCGCCTTCTTCTTTGCCGGGGAGTAATGGGTAAAAAGCATTCATTGTCAGGAGGCTCATTGCTAAAACATGCCTGAAGGATTTCCTCATCATGAAGGCATGCAGGATGAGAGGAAAGACATTTCTCTATATTATCTGCAGCCTCTCTCATTTGACGCTTAAAGTGAGAGCGAGAGTCATCATCATAATGTACTGTTGCATCCATCGTGTGACCAATTTCAGAATATGAGTATTGACATATATCTGCTTCATCCTGTAGGTTAGTATGTGTGATTGCCTCTTTGTGATCCTCTCTTAGTCCGGCGAGATCTGCATTATTGTGATTGGGACTTGATGATCGTCATGATTATCCTCTGGAAATGGTTGTTGCTCTTCATGAGCACCATTGATATCTTCTGAAGGAGAAGATGGACGACGAAGCAACGTAGTAGGGTTTAGGTTTGATGGGCCAGGAGGATGAGTCTTTTTAGGAGTCCAACGCGTCTGAGTCTTTTGAATCTTGGGAAGCGGTGGCTGTGACGGTATTTGATCACCGCAGGAGGATACTTCATGACCTAGCTGCCGGCAGTTTGTGCAAAAAGAAGGAAGATCTTCATATACAATTTGTTGCTGGATGATTTTCTGCTTTCCTTGCAAAAACAACTTCTTGGGAAGATCCTTAGATATATCTGTTTCAACACAAATACGTGCCACTGATGGTCTTAAGCCATCTGCTGTTGCCACATCGAGTTTGATCGGATTCCCAACCACACGGGCAATTTCAAATAGTGCTGATTTTTGATGAAAGTGCAGTGGCAATCCCGGTAGAGCGATCTAGACAGGGACAATCGGCACGTCCGTTGCCGGATCAAAATCAACAGTCCACTTCGTAATTCTCATGGTACAGCCCGCTATTGTCCAAGATCGACGATAAAAGCAACGTATGTAGTCGGGTTCATACATAAAGTGCAGAAGGACGTGAGTTTGATCCAAAAGTGTCACCTTTACGTCAGATTTGAAGCCTATACGTTCGAAAACATCCCTTATGACCTTCAACGGTGGCTGGCCGAACCAGAAGTTCTGACTAGTGCAAGACGGTAGGGGGCGGCCAATGCGTCGATCTCTTCGTCCGTGAAAGAGAGCATGGGGTGACCTTTGTATTTACTGATTGTCTTCGAAGAAAGTGGGATCGGTGGTGGCGCGGCAGCAGCCAGAACCACCGCAAATGTACGATCGCCGCCAGCGGTATTCCCTGGAGAAGAAGACGCCATCGACTATATATATATATATTCAGATTTTTTATAAAAAGGCACATACACATATATTCTGACTTACTACCGACACGTTACATATATTACGAACGTACGTCAACGTCAAACCACTATACTCACCTCATATTTATGAGTACATCCAGTTCTTATATCATATGATATAAGTCATGGTGATGACAACATGATTACGACATGTTACAAGGTTATAAACCAAAAATTGTCGTATCGGGTGAACACCAAAACTTCGTTAACGTGTCACATACTTGCCATATATAGATGGACAGCCCATATACTTCAAAAATGGATACAAATTTCGTGGCTCACATGGTACACTCAGCCATAAAATCATTCCATGTTGGCGTACACAAATCACCCCCAATTAAGGCCAAATTATGGAGATTTCAAATTCAATATTTTTGTCACATGGGGCGCCACTTTAATCAGCCATTAGAGCTGAATATTCAAGTTATTTTATGTATATTATGTGTGACATAATATATATAACATGTGCAAACATTTTGAATTTAATCGGAGAAAAATCGCATAATCGACAAAAGTCGAAAATTCAGTTTTCTACGAACACAACACATGAAACGTTTTTGGCATGACATGTAACATGTATCTAGACACTTTTTACATATTCAATACATACTAAAGTGTTCTAGAATATTCAAATTAGGGCTGATTGGAATATACCGTATGTGTATAATTATTGTGCTCTAATTTACAAAGTTTACAAAAATAAAATTCAGCACAATGTGGACTTATTATACATGCCTACAGCAGCTTGGAGAAGCTTATGTGGAGCTTAGATGGCATCTTGATTGGTGAAGAGTGTACTACACAACGTTAGTGACATAATGGAGGAAGCTACACAAGGTAACATTTCAAACTTTGTAGCAAATGTAACACATGCTGAAAATTCAACATGTGTGAATTAAGTGAGCGATTTCTATGGCTTTATGATGATCAATTTTCTTCCCAAAATTCAAGGGATTGATGTGTAGTAATATGGTATCATTTTAAACCTTATTTGTCACATGTTTTAGACTTTACTCTCAGATTTTTATAGCCACTAAATGATGACAAATCTCAACCAATCAAGGAGTGTCAAGTAAGCAAGGCCAAGACAATCATCCAATCAAGTTGTGCCAAGTAAGCAAATTGATGTCACATCTATACAAGGCGTTCTTCCAAGGACTTAAAAGAAAATTCTCAAGATGGGATGATGCCCTAGGGGGCGGCCAAGGCAAGATAAAAAGAAGAGAAGAAGAGTCAAACAAATACAAGACAATTCTCATATTCTCTCAAGTGCAAAAAGTGTCTTCCACTTTCTTCTTCTACCTTTCTTTCTTCTTCTCTCTCAAGCCTATTGTTCTTATATTCAGATATATTGAATAGTCTTTTATAGACCACCATACAGGCTCATTGTTGTAAAAGGTTGATCAAGGTGTGATCACTCCTTCATCCATTCGGTGGTGGTGTTCGTGAAAAATGTGATTGCTTGTAACGTTTGTGTAAAGGGTTGGAGCTGGTGTGTAACTCCAGCAACCCTTGTGGTAAGGTGTTATTTTGTTTAGTGATAACCGAGGAAGGTGTCTTTGAAGACTGGAGTAGGTTGATTTAACCGAACTAGCATAAAATTCCCTGTGTTCTTTACTTTACTGCACATTACTTTTAGTTTCCGGCACTTTGCATCCATTTCGTGGCAATCTTAAAAATAGTAAACGAATTTCAAAAATTGTAAAATTTTTCATAAACATAGCCACATCTCCTAAGTTTCATTTGGCGCAAGGTTCAACCCCTTTGGAGAAGTATAAGTCATTCAAAAATTAATAGTTCTGAAACTAGTGCAATCTGATTTTCAGACTTGCAAAGGTTGAGAACTTGAACGTATTTGACATACTTCCCAAAGGAATGTTTCAAAACAATTTCAACCCATTTAAATAAATATAGTAAGGGGATTGTCATTAAATTTTCAGACCATTTGGAGCCACGGATTAATCGGAATAAAATTTTCAAATCAGACTACTGTTTCTGGCAAATTTGCGCAATCTGACCACAAACAATTTTTAAAGTGTTAAAGGTTGAATTTTGATCTGAAATTTTAAGAGATACTCAGAACATCTGAGACTACAATCTCACCAAATTTCAGAATTTTTGAAGGCCTGTAACCAAGTTTTTCGAATATTGCAAAACAGGACCTGAAAACAGAAACTGTTTTCAGAAGTTGGGTTTTTAGGTAAAAACATTTTTAAAAACCAAAATTTCCGCACCCACTATTCAACTCTCCCCTTCTAGTGGTGCCTTACCGATCCTACATAAAATCCGTCATTGGATTTGATATGTTATTTATAATGAATTACAAGACACTATGTTGATGGAATGAATTTACATATAGTGAGAATAAATAGGAATTCAAAGTATAAGTAGAAGACATGAGATTATATAGCAAAGTATTTTAAATGAAGGATTTTAATTCGTACGTAAGTGGAAGAGTGAAAGTTCATGATTTAAGTTATAGATTAAGTAGATATGTAGAGACTCTAAGAATATGATGATATGAGTATGATATGAGTATTTACACATGTGATATAGAATAGAAACAGATTCGTTCGCATACATGTTGCATCATATGAAATGTTTAAAAGTTACGATATGATTATAATTTTTCTGTGTATGGACATCTTATGGTTTCAGTAATAGTACTGTATACGGACAGTTTATGACATCACATGTTTTTAAGTGATTTTCCAACATGTTTTAGAAAAAATAGATTTCACGTAACAAACCGTATCAACGAGACGGAAGATTCCAAGAGACACAACTTATGTGTACAGTTATGAGTCGTGAGAGTACCTCGTGTGCGGACTTGGACTCCTCGATGATTTTATAGTATACGTTATGCGTCGTATGTTCATCAGGCGAGCGATTCCTGAGATCACCGGCCATACGAGTCACCATTTTGGCGGTTGTATAGTATACGTTATGCGCCCTATGTTCATCAGGCGAGGGATTCCTGAGATCACCGTCCATACGAGTCACCATTAGATACATATACCTACGATGAGCGTATCAGTGGTATATGTGACTATTCGGGGAATCTTTCAGTCATCGTCGATATTGTTTTCTTACGTAGGATGACCATCACTTATTTTACAGTCTACATATATATTTTCTTCTCAAGTTAAATAGCGATGCATCAGAATCATAAGAATCATCATTGCATCCTTACACTGGAGATAGAGTTGATGTGCAGTATAGAATGAGAATCGAGAGAATAAGATGTAGACATAGACAAGTCTTTAGAAGGTTAAGTAGATGTTCAGTATAACTTTCTGAAGCTTCATATTCTTGTATATGAGTTAAATTATGTGATTGACTCCAGTACTTGCGAACCAGACCTTAGGATATGGTTGAGATATCTGTATGTTTATGTCCTTAAGATGTTCTTTATAGGATTATCATGTATTTATAGTAATTCAGTGTATAGCATCGGATGATTTGTACCAAAGTGTAATGTATAGTGATGCATGCCGATTGTATTGGTTCAGGTTTATGTTGCTTCCGCTTATCGATTCAGTATTCATGTCGACATGCGCATGTATAGTATCGACGCTTTGTATTCCTCATAGCAGAGTACGGCGGGTGCACTGGGCCGAAACCCTGGTTTCAGGCGGCGCACTACAGGTGGTATCATAGCAAAGGCTCCAGATCCACTGCGGACACATAAAGTAAACAACGACATGAATTTAAGCAGTGATCTTATAATATAAGAAATGATCATAGACGTAAGAAACAATCTTAGATAAGTGCCAGCCTTAGACTAAGAAAATAGAACGGTATTAAGCAAAATACGAGTCATAACAAAAGGAATTAAGAGTGAAGCAATAGAACGTACAAAGAACTCATCCTCTCTTGTGGTTTTTCCAATAATTTATTTATTAGAGAAAGTCTTTGGAAAGTTGATAAGGCTTTAGTGTATCGCTGAAGAGAAACCAGAGAGTATAGATCAATAGGAGTATAAGTAGGTCGGTTAGGCTTTCCAATATTCATATAGGGAAACTCACCGGAATACCTCGATTCTAGTTTTCTGTTAGTAACTTAGTGGTCATAAGTTGTGATTTCTCTAGTTTCATTCTCAGCGACAGTATCTTCTGATTACCGATGAAGAAGTCTACCATGGGTTCCAGGTGAATTTTCATGGTTGTAGATACACCAATGTTCAGGGATAACCCATCCTGTGTTGTACTAAAACTAGAATAGAACATAAAACTTCTTCTGACAATTTGGGTTCAGCCTGATTGGGTAATATTAAATATACTGATGGGAATTTGTAGGATGACTAAGCTTTGATGTGTAGTAGAACTATAAGCAGTGATTTATAAGAATTATGACGAGTAGGGGCTTGGTAAATACATTGCACAAATAGTACATGTATGATTAAGACGATGAAATTAGAAATTTTTAGAGTAGGTCAAAGATGTTAGTCGCATTAGGGATGTAAATTCATAGTGATAAGAGTACGATTACATAGATAGAGATAAGAATATAATGAGTCATGGCATATCGGAAGTTAAATTATGAATTCGGAAGGACATCAGATTATCTGGTTGGAATTAGTGGACGTAAGTTGAATACTGGCAAGCATGAATAAGTAGAAGTTGATATGGTATAAGATTTAATCGGATGAGGATTAGTGGTTGAAATTGGTAAGTATAAAAGTCACTATAACGCGTAGAAATAAGAGATTGTAGAATACCCAAGCGGATTAATAAGAAGTATACAGAAAAAGTAAATTAAGGAAAATTTTATCATAAGTCGGTGAATACTAAGTTAAATAATAGGCGATTAAGAAATGACGCTAGAAATTAAGTGTTTAAATCATTAAGGGTATAATCGATACAACCCCTAAGTTGTAAGGACGAAAATTTTTATAAGGGGGAAGAATGTTACGACCCGCATTTCCGGATCAGTTGGAATTGGAATAATATAATGGAAAATAGAACGCAAATGCGATGTCGGCAAAATTTCGGTAGAATTTAAATTTTATTTAGGAGTAATAAAGACATCGGCATTATAGATTGGGGGTTACTCAAAAAAAATAACCGAATGCTAAGTAACTGATATAGCGAGATTTGACGGAGTAGATAACGAACGTTTCGGACATACGATACAAATTAAATAAGTTAGCCAGTAACAACTCAAGTTGGTAGATATAAATTAAATCAAATAGAAAATACCGGATACGATAATTCCACTACACACTTTACTCCAGTTATCACATTTTCTCCTACTTTATCCTACATGATACAAAAGACAAACTTCCTCTCTTCCCAATAACCCTAGGCCCGCCCCCTACACCCTCACAAGTCAACATCTCTCTTTTCTTTTTCTTACACCTTTCTTACACACCTCAAATCATCATCATTCCTCTACTTTCTTCCATTCCTCTTACTTATTTTCTCTTTCCTTCTTTACCCAAATTTCGGCTGACACCCCACTCCCTATTACATTTTCTTTTCTTTCTCCTTTTCCCAACGTTATCTTCTTCTCCTCTCCTCCTCATTTCACCATCATACAAACCACTCTCTTTCTTCTACCTTCTCCTATCATTTTCCTAACTCCATTACTTCCTCTCCCTTCCATTACCGTCGGCCTAATAAGGAGAAGTAACTTCCTTCTTTTCTTATTTCACCACACCAACATCCTTCCATCTTCATATAAACTCTTTTCATCTCCAGCACAAGAATCCTTCCATTTTTCTCCTTCCTCTTCCATTGGTCGAAAGTTAATCACCAAGAAGAACACTTTCATTTTCATCTCATTGACACTCTTTTCATTCTTCTATACAACACTTAATAATTATTCATCCTCCAACACAACACTTTCTCTTTCTTCTCCTCACATAAACAAAGTCCTCCGACCTTCCTCCTCTCTAACTTGGTCGTGAGCCTCATATGAACAAAGGGGAGATTTTCCTCCTCTTCTTAACATCTACACACATTCAAAACAATTGCTACAAAATTCTCCTCCATTCCAAACATCATGACTGAATTTTGGAGGGTTGAAAACCAAGATGTAACATTGTAAGGACATCATCCAAGTTCAAGTATTCTTTTTTCTATTTTTCTATTTTTACAAGTCACTAACTCCTTATTTTAGGTGTTAGAACTATGAGTGATATAAGCCACCAAGGAGAGGGTTTTCTTCAAAAATCAAGTGAAGAACACCACTTTAAAGTGTAAGAAAAGTGGTAAAGGCAAGTACTCTTCCTAGATCCTTCATGGATTTTCAAAGATCTATATGTTTATGTTCATACTAAGTTGGATCATCCATGGTGTTGTTCAAAGATGTAACAACAAGAATATGCAAAACAGATTGCATTGTTTTATGGTATATGTATATACATATTTTGTATATACGCAGCATATATATGTATATGATAATAAAATGAATTTTTTGGAAATATATATATACATACAGGTAAAGGTGTATATATATACATACGGCAATATATATATTAGGGTATTTTTGGCCATAATGTTGTTTTGAGGTTTTATGGACTATTTCAAATTGTGAGCAAATATATATATATATATATATATATATATATATATATATATATATATTTAAAGTATAGAAATACAAATATATATATATCTAAGAAAAGTGCACCTAAAAGTATAACTAGAATAAAATGGATACATATAGGTGATATAAATACAAGTTATGAAATATAATAGTGTATATACATATTACATATGTATATACGGTCAAGGGTATTTTTGGTTAGTATAAATACTTTTATAATATATGCTGAACATGTAGATGTATAATATACTAAAGAACTATATATATATATATATATATATATATATATATATATATGTATGTATGTATACATAGATAGGTATACACGGCCAAGAGGCAATTCTTATAAGAAAAGTACTTATTTAGTAATAATGAAATATAAAGGGAAAAATTATATGCATACATATATATACACATTATATATATATATATATATATATATATGTCCAAGAGAGGTTCTTTTTATAGCAAAATAGTTTATTTAGTAATGATGAAAACATAATGTGTATATATATACACACACGACCAAGGAAAAGCTTTGGAAGATATTTACTTTATTTTATGGCCTTCAAGATTGCATATGTATATATGTAATTTATGATAATGTATAAGCTATTTTGATGATGAAAACAAAAGTGTATGAAGTTGGCATAAATATCAAATTAGAAAATAAACAAAAAGGATAAACAAGAAAAGAATTTTGTAAGATTATATATATTATATATACATATATATCTCGGCCCATATATATGTATGTGTTGCCCAAATGACTTTAGTTTCATGATAAGTGTATTTAAATGATAATAGTTTAAAAATACACCTTATAAATACATATATGACTAGTATATAAGCTAAGATATGAAAATGATTATTTCAGATATTATAGATTTAAATATGTAAAGTGTATAAAGATTTATATAAGTATATATATGTATTTACTAATTCGGCCATAAGCCTTTTAATTGAGGGAAAAATGATTAAATATACTTTATTAATACATATATATATTACATAAGTTAAGATATGAAAAAGGGTTATTACAAGTGAGTAGTCATATTAAAGTATATCATATACAAATTTCGGCCAACATAGGGTTTACATACTCTATTTACGTTATTGCATAAAATCCATCATTGGATTTGATATGTTATTTATAATGAATTACAAGACACTATGTTGATGGAATGAATTTACATATAGTGAGAATAAATAGGAATTCAAAGTATAAGTAGAAGACATGAGATTATACAGTAAAGTATGTTAAATGAGGGATTTTAATTCGTACGTATGTGGAAGAGAGAAAGTTCATGATTTAAGTTATAGATAAGTAGATATGTAGAGACTCTAAGAATATGATGATATGAGTATGATCAGAGTATTTACACATGTGATATAGAATAGAAACAGATTCATTCGCATACATGTTGCATCATATGAAATGTTTAAAAGTTACGATATGATTATGATTTTGCTGTGTACGGACAGTTTATGGTTTCAGAAATAGTATTGTATACGGACAGTTTATGACATCACATGTTTTCAAGCGATTTTCCAACATGTTTCAGAAAGAATAGATTTCACGTAACAAACCGTATCAACAGGACGGAAGATTCCAAGAGACACAGCTTATGTTTACAGTTATGAGTAGTGTGAGTACCTCGTGAGCGGACTTGGACTCCTCGACGATTTTATAGTATACATTAGGCGTCGTATGTTCATCAGGCGAGTGATTCCTGAGATCACCGGCCATACGAGTCACCATTGCGGCGGTTGTATAGTATACGTTATGCGCTGTATGTTCATCAGGCGAGCGATTCCTGAGATCACCGACCATACGAGTCACCAGTAGATACATATACCTACGATGAGCGTATCAGTGGTATATGTGACTATTCGGGAATCTTTCAGTCACCGTTGATATTGTTTTCTTACGTAGGATGGCCATCACGTATTTTACAGTCTACATATATATTTTCTTCTCAAGTTAAATAGCTATGCATCAGAATCATAAGAATCATCATTGCATCCTTACACTGGAGATATAGTTGATGTGCAGTATAGAACGAGAATCGAGAGAATAAGTTGTAGACATAGACAAGTCTTTAGAAGGTTAAGTAGATGTTCAGTTTAACTTTCTGAAGCTTCATATTCTTGTATACGACTTAAATTATGTGATTGACGCCAATACTTGCAAACCAGACCTTAGGATATGGTTGAGATATCCGTATGTTTATTGTCCTTAACCTAAATGAGAAAGACTGTGTATGAAGATGTAACAGCTATAAGATATGACCTCAGTATGATATGGATTAGAACGTAAGTATGGACAAGTATGTAGGAAAGGACTGAGATAGATAGTTATGATTTCTATGGTACGATGTAAACTTTTATGTTCTGTTTTATAATCGTATCATGCATGTTTTAATTATAATAGAGATGCACTTTATTTTGTTCATTGTTATGTTATCATTATTTTATATCCCATCTCCCTATGCATGATCCACGTGACGCATCTAGTAAAATTACTTGCTGAGCGATTAAAATTTGGCTATCGCTCATACTTGCCTTATCACTTTACAGATAACAGGTACCACTGTACAGACTTGTTGAGGACAGAACATATAGATCACTGATAGCAAGGAAGTGTACTGATTTGTTTATATAAAAGATGTTCTTTATGGGATTATCATGTATTTACAGTAATTCAGTGTATAGCATCGGATGATTTGTACCGAACTGTAATGTATAGTGATGCATGTCGATTGTATTGGTTCAGGTTTATGTTGCTTCCGCTTATCGATTCAGTATTCATGTCGGCATGCGCATGTATAGTATCGACGCTTTGTACTCCTCGTAGCAGAGTATGGCGGGTGCACCGGGCCAAAACCCTAGTTTCGGGCGCGGCGCTACAGCAATTGTTCCACACAGCACTCCTATTTGTAGTGCTCCATCATGTGCCTCTTCAATGCACAAGGCCTTCCTAGAGTCTTCCTAACAATAAACATCCTTGGAGAACAAAAGCACCATTCCAACTACCCTTTGTTGGAACTCTTCCAATGCCATAATTGTTTTTGACTCGATACATTAGGACTCTCCAACTAGGAGGGATACCCAACAAACTCCCCTGACCAACTAGTTGGAGGGCAGCATCAACCCGGAAGTCATGCGGCAAAACTCAAATTTTCCTCTTGACAAAACTTTTGTCAACATGTCGGAGCCATTATTATCTGTATGGACCTTCTCGAGCTCGAGTAGTCTGGTATCAAATCATGAATCCAGTGATAACGAACATCGATATGTTTGGACCTTAAATGAAATGACGAATTCTTAGACAAGTGTATGACATTTTGATTATCACAAAACAAGACATACTTAGCTAGTGTATGACACTTTGATTATCACAAAACAAGACATATTTAGCTTGTTTCACTCCTAGCTCCATTAAGAATTTCCTCAACCACAACAAATCCTTTGCTGCTTCCACAACGGCTATAAGCTCGGCCTCGGTAGTAGAAAGTGCAACACACTTTTGCAATTTCGATTGCCAAGCCACGGCTCCCTTAGCAAAAGTCATCATATATCCTGAAGTAGAGTTGCGATCATCCAAGCTCCCGGCGAAATCAGAATCTGAATAACCAACCAATGTAGGCAAATCACATCCCAAAGTTAGCCTCAGATTCGATGTTCCACGGAGATATCTCATAATCCAGTTCATGGACTCCCAATGATGTCTTCCCGAGTTTGAAAGATAAAGACTGACAATTCCCAGAGCATGTGCTATATCGGGTCTTGTGCAAACCATGGCATACATCAAACTACCAACTGCCAACGAGTATGGAACATTTTCATGCTCAACTTCTCATCATCAGTAGATGGACACCGCTCGTGACTGAGTTTAAAATGAGAAGCAAGCAGAATACTCGCTCCTTTGACCTTGTCCATGCCAAAATGCCGAAGAACCTTTTCAATGTACTTTTCTTGCGACAAGAACAACTTCTCTGCATTTCTGTCACATATGACTTGAATCCCAAGGATTTTCTACACTTGTCCCAAATCCTTCATAGCAAAGGATTCACTCCAGGTCTTATTTAACTTATTGATTTTGGAAATGTCTTTTCTAACAATCAACATATCATCAACATACAACAGAAGAATGATGAAGTCATCATCAGAAAATCTTCGTATAAAAACACAGTGTTCGGCTTTTGTCATCTTGTAACCATGCATAACCATCACTGAACTGAACTTTTGGCACAACTCTCTCGGTGCTTGCTTTAAATGAAACATACTTTTGGTCAATTTGCAAACATAATCTTCTTTGCCTTTCACTCAAAAACCTTCAGGTGGCTCCACATAAATCTCTTCATGCAGATCACTATGAAGGAAATCCGTCTTGACATCCATTTGCTCAACTTCTAAATCAAGACTAGCAGCCAACCCGAGCACAACTCGAATGGATTGCATCTTCACCACCGGAGCAAAGATCTCGCTAAAATCAACACATTTCCTTTGGGAAAAACCCTTTACCACCAAGTGAGCCTTATATCAAACTTGTAAAGTGTTTTCATCTTTCTTCGATCGGTACACCCGTTGGTTTTTCAATGCTTTCTTGTCCTTTGGCAACTTCACCAATTCAAAGGTGCTATTCTCACGGAGGAACTGCATTTCATCCTCCATGGCATCCATCCATTTCTTTTTGTTTTCATCTTCAAAGCTTCTTGAAAATTCTCAAGCTCTCCACCATCAATAAGAAATACATATTCATTGGGGGGTAACGAACGGAAGGTCTTTTGTCATGGGTAGACTGTCTCAACTCAGCAGCACCAGCAGGCTGCTTAGCCCTTTCCTCTTCAGGATGGACTTCATTCTCAGTACCTGGATTCTCATCAGGCTAATCAACTACAACATCTGGTGTGAGAACAGTTGTAGTTGGTTGATCACCATCCAATTCTTCATCTACATGAGTAGGAATTTATTTCTCAACCTTCTCAATATCATCCATGGTGCAGTCCTCCGTAAACACAACATCTTGGTTGCTAACAAGCTTTCTTGCAACTGGACCAAAGAAGCGATAGCCGAACTCATCAAGTCCGTATCCCACAAATACACATTTCTTTGTCTTGTCATCAAGTTTTGATCTCTCATCTTTCGGAACATGCACATAAGCAAGGCACCCAAACACCCAAAGATGGTCATATGAGACATCTTTTCCACTCCAAACACAGTTTGGAAAATCAAACTTCAAATGCACACAAGTGTGAGATTCAGCATGTGTACCACTGTATTTAATGCTTCAGCCCAGAAGTACTTCGGCAACCTTGACTGGGGTAGCAAACATCTCACCCTTTCAACCAAGGTTCTATTTATTCTTTCGGCCAGCACATTCAACCGCGGTGTCTTCAGAGGAGACCTTTGGTGATGTATACCTAGGCTTCAGCAATACTCGCTGAACGGACCAATATATTCTCCTACGTTATCCATTTGGATACACTTGATCTTCTTTCATGTTTCTCTTTCAACCAATGCTTGAAAGGACTTGAAGGTATCAAGCACTTGATCTTTTGATTTCAAGGTATAAGCCCAAATTTTCTGAGAATAATAATCAATAAACGTCACAAAATAATAAACACCGCCAAGTGGCTGTGTCTTCACCGGTCCACACACATCGGAATGCAGCAAGTACAAACCTCTTGCTTTCTTTTTGGTTCTGAGGACTTGAATGACACACATCTTTTCTTTCCATCCAAACAATGCGGACATTGATTTAATCTTGCATTGGAAACACTGGATAGCACATTCTTCTTGACCAGGATGCTCAATCCCTTTTCACTCATATGACCCAAACGCTAGTGCCATACTTTCGAGGAGCTTTCATTCTCACAAGTATTCATGTAATACTTGGAAATCCCAAATTTGGCAATGTACAAATTCGAACATTTCTCTCCTCTCGCAACCAACATTGAGCCCTTCGTCAATTTCCCTTCATTACTTGAAATGAACTGCAATATCCTTCATCACTTAGCTTTCCAATGGATAAGAGGTTGAACTGAAGATCGGGAATATGCTTCACATCCTTGAGAACTAGTGTGTTTCCATTACTAGTATCAACGTAAATATTTCTCATTTCGACAACGCTTGATTGTCCTCTGTTTCCTATACGTACTACTCCGAAATCACCTACCTCAAAGGTTGAGAAAAGATCACGCCAAAAAGTAGCATGTGTAGAAGCGCTACTATCAATCACCCAATCCATCTCTTCAAATGATATATTAACACAATCATCACAAATAATAAAGAAATCATCAAGCGTGGCAGTGTCATCATTGTTAGTACCTTCTTTCTTGACATCATTGTTGTTATTCTTGTCTCTCATTTCTCCTTTCAACTTTTGGCAATGCTTTCGGATATTGACCCTTCAAGCCACAGTGACGGCACTCTACATTTGACCATTTCTTGGAACCCCCAGGAGGCTTGCCATGACTGTCCGAAGCTTGGTTTTGACTCTTTCCTCTTGATGCACCAGGGTTATTCTGAGTCCTGCTCTGACTTCTCCCCCATGATTCAGCGGCCAACACATCTGAATGAGAAGAGGGGCCAAGAGACTTGCACCTCATTTCTTCATTAAGAACGGCACTCTTAGCCGATTTCATCGTGAGAACACCATTCGGGATAGAAGACAACGATGTCCGAAACGTCTCCTGTGATTTTGGCAGAGTGCCAAGAAGTCACAAAGCTTGTATGTCATCATCAAAACTTATGCCCATCGTTTCCAATTGATTCATAATCCCCTGAAAAACGTTCTGATGGTCGTCTATTGATGAACCATCATTATACTTCAAAGACATCATCTGCTTGATCACAAATAGCTTATTATTCCCCGTCTTCTTAGCATATAATTCCTCCAGGGCTGTCCAGAGGGTTCTCGCATTAGACACCGTACTTACATGATTCAATACATTATCATCGACCCATTGGAGGATGTACCTGCAAACTTGTCTATGCAGCAGGTTCCATTCTTCATCACTTTTTCCTTCGGGCTTCTTGGTAGAGAAAACTGGAACATGAAAGCCTTTGACATGGAGCAAATCTTCCATATTTCCTTTCCAAACATTATAATTGGAGCCATTCAAACTTACCATGCTGGATGTGTTCACTTCCATAGTTGCACACAGTCAAAAGAACCTCGCTCTGATACCACTTGTTGGGAGGAAACTGGGATAGCACTGCGAATAGGAAATAATCTCTCCCAAAATACATAAACTATAGAGAAATAATCAAACGGAAACACGAACAAAAAACCAACAATTTTTAGGTGGAAAACCTCAATAAATCAAGAGTAAAACCCACGGGACCCATAGCGCACGTAAACGATCTCTAATATAATCAATAACGGGTACAACCAAGTGTCTCTAGGCGCAGATATAGGAATGCAACATCATCAAGATCAAGCAAACAATCTTGGAACACAATAAGATACAAGAGAGGAACAAAACACAAAGTTGAAATTTTCAGGCAAAAAATTTTTGTCTTGGGAATGCAGAAATCGGACTCACCTAGACAGCTCCAAAACATATCGCCACCATTCAGAATGTATTCCTTTGTCTTGGGAACAATCCGTCAAAATTTTGTGACGATCTAACGGTGAACTACTCGGCAAATGCAATTTTTCTGGAGGTTGGCAGGCTGCCCAACAACTACGAAATATCACTCTTTTCTCAGTTGTATTTGTGCCTTTTATTTTTCTTCTTGTTCTCTTGCAGTTGTTCCACACAACACTCTTGTTTATAGTACTCCATCTTGTGTCTATTCAATGCACAAGGCATTCCTAGAGTCTTCCAAGCAATAAACATTCTTGGAGAACCAAAGCATCATTCCAACTACCCTTCGTTGGAACTCTTCCAATGTCATAATTGTTTTTAATTCAAAACATTAAGACTCTCCAACTAGGAGGGATACCCAACAAAAGTGGCCTCTGGAATTTTATAAAATAATGTTTAATATTGCTAGATGAAAATGGTTGTTTGAAAACATTATGAAAGAAAATATCCAGGACCAAATTATAAAACGACCAAGTGGCACAAGTCTTCCCTAAAGCGAATGTGACTGAGCTTATAATTATTAATATGAAAATTATTATGGTTGTTTATGCCGACGTGCTTAAAAATCTAAACGAGTTCAAATATTTATAATAGTTATAACCATATTCTCTATCAGAAATGAGTTGAAGATTATATTATCAAAATTTGTATTTTTAATATATTATATTCAACCCACTTTTGATAAAAAAAATATGGCTATAATCATTAACTTATTCGGGTTCTTGACCACGTCGGCATAAACCACCATAGTATTTATAACTAGAAACTTAGTCAAATTCGCACCAGGAAATAGACTTGCATCACTTGGTCGTCTTATATAATTTGGTGTGTGATATTTTCTTTCATGGTGTCTTCAACCACCCATATTCATCTAGCAATAATATATTATATATAATATTTTATAAAATTTCAAAAGCCACAAGTTGTGGTTGAAAAGAATAAACATTATAGTGTAAATACAAAGAAACACATCGTTACCTTATCTATAGCTTACCACCACCTATTTTATCTCTTTAGAAAGAAGAGCGGTATAGACTTGTACGACGTCTTCTAAACATCGACAATATCAAAATATTAAGTATAAACTCCACAAAAATGATATTCCAGTATATCGATAACTACACTTTTTTTTGGTTAATCACACACTCTTTTTTTTGGTTAGTAATCAATAATGAACTATGACCTAGGCATTGGTGTAAAAATAACAAAGGAGTGTATTCGTCAAAAAAAAGGTGTGTATATATCATTAGCCATTGTAAAAAGTCATGCTTTTTTGGTTCTAGTTTTAATGTTAATTATTTGTTAAAAACAAAATTCAAAATGTTGCTCATATTTTTATTGGAAACCTATTAAATGATCCTAGCATATATGAAACTAGACGGAGCAATAAACTTGAATAGCAGTGGCCTAAGAGACAGCATCAGTTATGGCACAATTAATTTATATCGTCTTTGGTTCAAATATAAAAATCTTACTCCCTCATTTCAAAATTATCGTCACTTCATTCTGGTTTGTACAATTTCGGAAAATTGGAATACATTAGTGACCAAAGTGTACATAATATTATTTGACTTATCTTGATTTTTTTATTGTATATTAAATTAACAAACACTATTATTTGACTTAGCTTGATTTTTCTAGTTTATATTAAATTAACAAACAATGAGTAAAAATGAATAACGACAAAAATGATTAGATTTTCTTAAATTATTTTCAACATAAAGTAAAACAGTATTTTTATATCGGGAAGAGTGTTTCGTTCAGACATTCCTGACCGGAAAAGTATAGAACTGGAGTGGCATTTTCAAGATTGTTAAGCCCTAATTAAGGGATTGACGCCAAGTCGTGTAACAGTTCAGTTGCCAGGACGTTAGACTCTGAATCATGTAACTTGTTTTGAAATCTCTGTAAGGACCCTTTTTTCACTCAAATTTTCTGAAATCTATCTTCCCATTTGAAAAAATGCAACAGCCACGTTCAATCCTTTTCTGTCCATTTGCTACGTCAATAAAAACCCAACTTACAAAACAACAGAAAATCTTCTTAGAAACACAAAAGATACACATTAATATGGCATGTTTTTATTTTGGAAAACATGGGAATTTCCAAAACATAGAATCCAAAAACATCTGACGCTATTATACATAAACGACAACAACAACATTATTCATTACCTTACAGCTCCCGCCTATGGCAGGGTATGGGGGGTCGGCTCTACGCAACTATACTCATGTGATAAAAACACACAGAGGTTGTTTTCCGATGACCCATAATGAAAATTGCGTCAAGTTGTGTCGATCAACTGCTACTTCACAAGATAAGAAGCGCAGCCAATTTAGTGACTCGATCAACTGCTACTTCGAATGTCCGAAAGCCATCGCTTACTGTTGTCCGTTCGTGCATATAGATGGACAATAATTTCATTTTGACATTAGAAGACTTCTATACTTTTTGCACAAAGTGTAGGATAAGATTGCGTACATCAGATCGTAAAGCGATTTGGCTCCTCTCCAAAGTATGCGCAAACACAGGAGCCTAGTGCATGGGGAACTCCTTGTTGGAGTAATTGGAAACACTTGGATTTTGTCCCAATAAGACAAGTTGCAAACTTGGTTAGCAACATACTTTGAGCTTAACTATAATTAGTTTTCATTAATGACAAAATAGAAGCTAATGAACCCATAATTATCTACGTGATGAGTAGATAATTTTAGGCTTTGGATCACTCAATTACGATACCAGGTGAATGAGAAATTAATGCTAAGAATGGGTGAACATTGTCTAATGGATAATGTGTCCTTGTGGAGGGAATACCACATTGGTGAAAGAAAGTTAAAGTACCACCAAATACATGTAAAGAATGGTCATTTTAGATGTGTCCTTAGGACATGAGAAGTTTTGATCGGATAAAAGACCTACAAGAATGCCATGCGTGTGCGTTGCAGCCGCTGCCCGGCATGCTCAGCTCGTGCTCGGGTGCAGTTCCTATCTTTTTGGAGAAAATTCCTTTGGGCTTTTGATTAATTATTTGTAAAAGGCTCCAGGCCTAGCTACGCAGCGGCCAACGAAAAGTCTCCAGGAGCGGTTCGGTATGGTCCTCTGGCCCAGTCCACAGGCCTTTTCCTACGTGCGGGTATGATCAAGCGGTTCGTCCTTTTTGATCTAAGAGTGTCGATATTTAACAAATGTAGTTCAAACTGACCAAACCACCCGCAGATAAGATCAAATAGTTTGTCCGTTTTGATCTGACCGGGTCGGTTACGATGTTGGTTTTGATCCAACGATTGTAGTTCAAACTGACCAAACTGTCCAACAATATGTGATTTTCATCCGACACCTCAGGATTGATCATGCAGTGTGGTTTTCATCGAATTTCTATGGATTAACCCGTCCAAAAACCACCCAACAAATGCTGCTTCGGTTTTGATCGGACGACTCTGGTTGATCTGCGGTTTTGATCCAAAGGTCACAGATTAATCTGGTCAACTGATTCTCCAACCAACTCCTCTATATAAACCAGGCCTTGGGTGCTCTCAGAACACACACAATCTTCTTCTGCTCTTTTTTCCTTCTCCATTCTGCATTAAGTCCAAGAGAAATCAGTACGCTCGAAAGTTCGCTGAGGTTCAAGTTGTAGCAGTGTCGCTCGACTAAACAAATACCTGTTGTATCCTAGGAGACGATTGCTAATGCTGGTTGTGCACAGTATACCGAAGCAATACGTCTTAAGAACAGAGTCCTCGACTCGCCCCGGGTTTGATCTACTGCTTACTGCATTTACATGCGCTCACACACCACTACTGCGTCTTGGTACAATATTGATTGTTTCCGACAACCTTAAGATGTATTTTTTATATAATTCAGTTGTGTTTTATTTTTGTATGCAAAATAGTGTTGTTATTCTGGTTTGCAGTCTTTTTCCTACTCATTCTACTTTCTGATATTGTTTTGATCTGTTCTTTCTTGACTGAACAGTGATGGAGAACGAACGAAGCTCAGTTCATGGCATGAATGTTCACAATTTGGTGTTGCACCTGATGTTATGCCCTAAATTTTTGTTACGTCGAAACTTATTGAATCCTCATTTTATTAATATCGGTGCACACTCATGTACAAATTTCTTCGATATATCGGCAAACTAGTGAATGCGATAATGTACGTTCCGAACATACGATAAAATTAAATAAACTTGGTCGTTGACAACGTAATTTATTAGGCTAAATTAAACCCAATAAAAATATATGACACAATAATTTTTACTACTTAAGCAAAAGGGGAAAATAAATGAGGACATGATGAATATCTTAGAAAGGAAGAAAAGGAAAATGAATATACATGTACATATACATATATACACAGTTTTGAGTAGGAAAAGGAAGAAGAAATTATGGTTAGAAAAATGCCCCAACAAAATACCAAATGTAGGAAATTGTGTACAAACCAAATGATGTTGTTTTGTCCTATTTTACCCATTGAAAACCCCCCCATGGCCGTCCCCCTACACATATGTAGGAAAAGAAGATTTTTCTTCTCTTTCGTCTTCAACCAACTACGAAACCTTAAACACTTTTACACGAATCATTACACTCCCCCCCCCCACTTTCAACCCACAAGACAAGACAAAATCATTTTCTTCCGTCCCTACAACCCCTTAGGCCGGCGACCCCTTAACCAAGAAGAAAAGATTTGCCTTTTCTTACACTCATTATACATCATCATTGAACCTAAGCCTAATACAACCAACTCACTCATCATGAAACAAGAAAAATCTTCCCTTCCCCCATCCAACCCCCCCCCCACCCACCCACTCGGCCGAATATGTAGAGAAAGGGGGGAACCCCTTTCTTTTCCCTCACTTTACACTTAAACAATTCTCCATCTTTAATCAAACACTTCTTCTCTCTCTCCCCAAGGAAAACACAAGTCTTCCAACTCCATTTCTCCTCATTCTTAGCTGAGAGTTACATCAAGAACAAAAGAGGAAATTTTCTTCATTTCATCCCACATAAACACAACTAAGACAAAGTTCAAAAACACTCCTTCATCCAATTAGTGACCAAGAAAGGTTATAGAGCCAAGAACCAAGGAAGAACAAGGTAAGAAACTTCATGTTGAATAAGCTAAGTTCTTCCATTTATCTACCTCTATTGTTGCTCACTAACTCCCTCATTTCTACCTCCCCTACCCGTGACCCTCAACGAAGCAGGAGAAGGATTTTTCTTCCAAGATAAGTGAAGAAATCTTCACTTTAACGTAAGAAATAGTGAGAAAGACAAGTATACTTCCTAGATCCTTCATGGATTTTTAAATGTTAAGTATATATGTTTATATCAAAGTTGGATCATTCATGTAGCATGTTCAAAGTTTTAGCAACAAGAACATGTAAAATATGTGTTTCTATGTGAGATATATATTGTCATAATATGTGCATACATCAATTTGGCCTACACACAAGAAGATGGACTTTTATGTATAGAATGAAATGAGTTGAATATTCTTGTGTGATGTAAGTAGAAAATATAGAAAGAAAGTGAAGTCATTTGTTATGTTAAGAAAAGTGTACTAAGAATGTAACTTTGATACATTTGTTCATGTATTTTTCCATGATGATCATCAAGTATATATCTTCTATGACATTTTGGTTTTTATATGTTTTGATGATCTTGTTTTAGCATGTTTATGTATGCATCATAAGCATGACTAACATAATAGGTCACAAGTGTTGTTTTGATGGTCATCTCCTTTATGTATATACATATTATACACGTCCATAAGGCCATCTTTGGCTCTTCACTTGAGCTTCATCATCCATATTCATGATATGTATATTAATGGTGTCCATGGCTCAAAAAAGTTAACTTTTTTTTGTTTCCATCATCTTTATGTTGTATGCATTTTTCATCATGTTCATAATCTTGAAAATCATCATGTCGACGGAAACTAGTATGTACATGGTTAGTATAAATGTTAAACTCATAACATGTATGTAAAATTAGAAAAAGACGAGATTCATGTGGTTATGTGTGGGTGTGTGTAAATCAGCCATAAGGCCAAAAGTGTACTAAATAAAATTGTGACATGTTATGAAAGTATATATGTAAATATACATACAAATATACACACACATACGGCCCTAAGGCCTTTTTATGGTATAAATAATTTTTTTACATGCTATGTGTATTTATATATATAATATGTAGTAAGATATAAATTATGACTAAGTTATGTATTTTCTTGTGATATGTCAAAGTAATTAGGAAATAAGTGTCATAAATACTTAAATGTTAAAATAAGAGGTTGTATGTGGAATATAAAAATTAAGAAAGTGGTGTTGGGTGAAAATTGCACAAAAAGGGGCTGTTTTAGTGTTTTGTCGATGATAGGTATTTTTTTGTGGTAAGAGTAGTATTTTCTTTAAGTTATGATATGTAGGATGTAGATAAGTGATGATCTTATGATGACTAAATTTTAGAATGCCCAATTCCTTTAAGGCCCAAATTTATTAAGGAGACAAAAGTTTGAAAATTTATTTTTATTGCATCACATGTTTTAAAAAGTTCATATGCGTAGCGAATAATAAACACAAGACGATTGATTCCAACGACACATGTTATGTTATGTTTACTTTACGTTATATTATGGAGCGCCGGCATGACATCGGGACTGTAGTGGTAGGCGTCATGGGTATATGTTATAGTTATGGCTGAGTGTAACACCTTTTTTGAGACACGGGATCTCTGCCATAACGCGTCACTGTTAGACCATATACTTATGTTTCATGTTGTACATGTTACTATACGGGGAATCGTTCAACATGTCGTGTGTTATAATTCTTATGAAAAGTGCTATAGTCATTTATGAAAATGTTATGTCTTTATTTTTATGAAATGTCATGTTATACATGTTTACGAAAAAAAGTCATGTTATGCTTTTATCAAAAGTCATGTTTTAAATTGTCCTTAAAAATGAACCATGTTATGACCATGTCCAACTGGATTTCCATGATGTCGTTAAGTTATTGATTCTTAAGTTTATGATATTATTATTTTGACCAAAATAGAATTTATGCATGAAAGTGTAGTTGTTCTAAGATTTGTGACCTTAGTCTAGGACATAGAATGGAAATCAAGCATGAACACGTATGTGACGTTTTATGGACTTAGATAGAAATTCATTATGTTATGATGTTAAATTTCTCATGCATTACATGTTATATGCTTATACTTATGTTATGTCACTTTACTTGTTTCAAATGAAGACGTGTCATATTATGTTCTTTATTTACGACTATTTAATTTATCATCCCATCTCTCCATGTATGATACTCATGACGAATCTAGTAGGACTACTTGCTGGACGATTATATTTATCGCTCATACTTGCCTTTAATCACTTGTAGAGGACAGGGTTCCCGATACCAGATACATAGAGGACGAGCCTCAAGTAGACTATCCGTGAGAGAGAAAAGTATGACAGGACTTATCGTTTGGGATTCGGTAGATGATATGATCATGATGTAATTATGTTATTTTGGGACTTCGGACATTATGATTTGTACTGATTATGGCGATTTGTATGTTTATGCATGTCATATGTTTATCTTTATGTTGCTTCCACTATATCTATTCATGATTTCTGTCGACATGCACGTGTATGTATCGACACCTTGTACTTCTTGTAGTAGAGTACGTCGAGGTGCACCGGGCCAAAACTCTAGTTTTGGATGGGGCGCTACAGGTGATATCAGAGCAAAGGCTCCAAATCCACGACAGAAACAGTAAAGTAAACGACTTAGAAAATAAATGATGATCTTAGATCTTAAGTTATGATCTTAAACCGAGAGTAACAGCCTTAGCTTAAGATCACTAGAACGGTTTAGAGATAGACGGATAAAAGAACTTTATCTCTAAGTCAATTATAAGATAATTATTTTGGAAACCCTATTTATTAGCACTAATTATAAGAAACAGATAAATCACTTGGATTAAATGTATTTATATTTATAAAACTATTGTATTGACGTAACTCTTTCCGATAGGATGCCATCATGACCTAAAGGCAGACCATGCGCCGATAGACAAGCACAACTATCTCCTCCGCCACCGCAGGTACCTCTGACAATAGAGTCGGTATCGTAGTTCGGCAAGCATGTTCCACTTCCGCCGGTACATGACCCTGGAGGTATTCCACAGATCTTGCTCGATGTCCTGATTCAGATTGGTCAGACAGTTGGGAATAATAATCATAATCACCATGATGCACCACCGCCTCCATCGCCACCGCATCAGCAAAGTACACGATTCTTTTTACGGTGAGATGAAGAGAGCTCAAGTTCCGAGTTTCGAGGGAGGTTCTGATCCAGACATAGCAGAGAAGTGGCTAGACGAGGTGGAGAATAACTTCGAGTTGATTAAGGTGCCTGATGAATTTAAGGCACATGTGATTAGGCTGTTTCTGATTACGGAGGCCAACTAGTGGTGGAAGACGATCATGCGGCATCTGCCTAGTCCCGTTATATGGACCCGTTTTCTACAGGAGTTCTGTAAGTTTTACATCACACCATTAGTGACACTGCATAAGATCGGGATGTTTGAATCACTGAGGCAATGACCGGATATAACTGTAGCAGAGTACGCTAATCAGATTATAGCTATGGGGAGATATGTTCCGTCTACTATGGGTGATGAGTAGCTGAAGATGATTAAGTTCGAGAGGGGCCTGAATTCCCGCATTCGCACATGGATTGTGAATGCTTACCCAAGGGACTTTGGTGAGTTACTAGATACATGTTATCGGGTTGAGTGGGACATATTGAGGCGTGATGAGGAGACACGGGACAAGAGGCCCCAAGAGTTTGGAGATAGACTAAGATTGCGAAGAGAGATGATGGGTGATCACAACAGCAGTTTCAGCAGAGACTGCAGCCTCAGCAGCAGCTGCAATGTTAGCGGCAGCCTCAGCCCCAGCGCCATCCACAGCTACAGCATCCGCCATAGGCGACAGCTATCCCTCGATGTCCTACTTGTCAGCGACAGCACACTGGAGCTTGCTTACTGAGGTCATGTGCTTGCTTTAATTGTAGCAAGACTAACCACATGATTAGAGACTGCCCAGAGTCGAAGAGCGGGCCTTAGAGGATTGCACTACAGCAGAGAGATGGTCCACGGGCCAATGCCTGAGTATATGTTATGATTGATGCTGAAGTTCTGGATACTCCTTATGCAAATTAGGTGTTGTTTCTATGCCTGTTTAGAATTTCCTACTTGAATTATAAACTGTCTCAGGTGCCATTATAGTAAACAACATACATGCGAACGTGCTATTTGATAGTGGTACAAGTCATTCCTTCGTGTCTAAAAGGTTTGCTAAGAACATTAGTAGTTGTCCACATGGTTAGATACGCCTTATTATGTTCAGGTAGCAGTGATCAAGTGATCATTTTCCACCATCCATACCAGGACTGCGAAGTTGAGATAGAGGGGTAGAAGTTTGAGGAAACCCTAATTGCGATACAGATTGGAGACTTCAGAATCATTCTAGGTATGGACTGGCTGTTCAGAAACCATGCCTACATTAATTGACATGGAAAGCGCGTGATGATTAAGGACCCGACTCGAGAGGAAGTCATTTATCAAGGGAATTCTAAATTGAGGAAGACACCGCAGAATGTCTATTTGACTGCAGCCTGAGCATATCGAGCATTGCAGAACAGAGATGAAGTTTTTGTTGTATATGCCCACAGCGACGAGTCAGAGACGCCTTCGATTGACAGTATTCTGGTGGTTAGAGAATATTTGGATGATTTTCCAGATGATTTGCCAGGCTTACCTCCAAATAGAGGGATTGATTTTGAGATAAATGCTGTTCCAAGAGCAGAACCTATCTCAAAAGTACCGTATCGGATGGCCCCAGTGGAGCTGAAAGAGTTGAAGGCGCAATTGCAAGAACTGATTGAGAAGAAATTCATACGGCCCAGCGTATCACCTTGGGGAGCCCCAGTTTTATTCATGAAGAAAAAAGATAGCAGTATGAGACTGTGCATCGACTACCGGGAGCTGAACAAAATTACTATCAACAATAGATACTGCCAGAATCGACGATTTATTCGATCAGTTGAGAGTAAGTAATTTATGTACTTAACTAACGAAATTATCATTGTGGTTATGAATATGAACTATAACCTTGCGTACAGGGTGCTAAGGTGTTCAGCTCGATTGACTTTCGCTTCGGATATCATTAGTTGAAGATCAAGGCAGAGGATGTTGCTAAGATTGCATTCCGTACTCCATATGGCCATTATGAGTTCTTAGCGATGTCATTCGGGTTGACCAACGCTCATGTAGCCATTATGGATCTGACGAATACCATTTTCCGAGAGTAGTTGGTCAAGTTCGTGGTTGTCTTCATCGATGATATGCTCATATATTCACCAGATGAAGAAACCTGTGCAGAGCACTTGAGGATTACGCTAAATGCATTGCGGGAGAAGCAGCTTTATGCTAAGTTCAGTAAGTGCGAGTTTTGCCTATGCAGCGTTACATGCTTGGGTAATTTTGTTTTCGAGGAGGGCATATCAGTCGACCCCGAGAAGATTGAGGCTATCACAGAATGCCCAAGACCGACGAATGTGACGGAAGTCAGAAAATTCTTGGGACTTGCAGGATATTACCAAAAGTTCATCAATGGATTCTCCCAAATTGTAGTTCCACTGACCCGACCAACGCAAGAAAAAGACAATATTATATTAGAGTTCGGATTACGAACAAAGCTTCACTGAACTGAAGAAGAGACTGACTTCAGTGCCAGTTTTAGCACAGCCAATCCCCGGAGAAAAATTTGTGGCACATAGCGACGCCTCTAAGAACAGATTAGGTAAACAAATAAACAACTCTCTACTATTGTGAATTCCTTATAAAATATATGCGCATTAATCCTTTTCCTTTAGGTTGCATGTTGATGCAAAAAGATCGGGTAATTGCTCACGCTTTGAGACAGTTGAAACCGTATGAGCAGAATTACTCTACTCATGACTTGGAGTTGGCGGCAGTGGTCCTTGCGCTGAAAATCTGGAGGCATTATTTATACGGTGAGAGATGCGAGGTCTATACGGATCATAAGAGCTTGAAGTATCCTTTCACTCAAAAGTAGATGAACATGAGACAGTGGAGATGACTTGAGTGGATTAAGGACTACGATCTAGCAATCCATTATCATTCGGGTAAGGCGAATAAGGTCGCAGATGCATTGAGTAGAAAATCGAGCCATGCCCAACAGACGCCACTTGAGAGGGAGATCGCCGAGTTTGAGTTGGATATGATTGATTTGACCGCGAATATCCTTGCTATACTAATGATCACACTGACACTGATTGATCAGATTAAGAAAGCCCAGAAAAGTGATCTGAGTTGTTGAAGATAGCCGAGGAGTTGAAAAAGGTGTCGATTAAAGATTTTTAGATTCACGATGGCGTCAATCTATGGTTCAGCGGTAGATTTTGTGTACCAAGTTTTAATGAGCTTAAGAATGAGATTATGACTAAGGTAATAGTTCAAGACTATCGATTCATCCTGGAGCTACTAAGATGTATCAGGATCTGAAGAGATATTATTGGTGGAATAGGATAAAGAGGCAGATTATGGAGTTTATCGAGCTTTGCCTTGTGTCTCAGCAAGTAAAAGCGGAGCATCAGTGATCTTCCAGTTCACAACATCCTTTAGAGATTCTCGAGTGAAAGTGGGAACATATCATGATGGATTTTGTCAACGGACTTCCTAAGACTTGCAGCGGGAATGACACTATTTGGGTGATTAGTGATCGGCTCACTAAGTCATCGCACTTGTTGCCTATGTCGATTCAGGCGTTGATGGAGAAGTTGGTTAATATGTATATGGATGATATTGTGCGCTTACATGGGATGCCAGTGAGTATCGTTTGTGATAGAGATCCTCGATTTACATCGCAATTCTGAAAGACATATCAACAGTCTATGGGTACTGAGATCAGGATGAGCACATCATTTCATCCGCAGACAGATGGGCAGTCGAAACAAAACATACAGACTTTGGAGGACATGTTGCGTGCTTGCGCTTTAAACTTCAAGAGTAACTGGGATAAGTTCGTGAAGGTTATAGAGTTCTGTTATAATAACAATTACCACAGTTCTATAGGTATGGCACCGTTTGACGCATTGTTTGGTTGGATGTGTCCATCGCCACTCTAATAGGATGAAGTTGGAGAGAGCCATTATGGATTTGGAGTTGGTGGAGAAGACCTTGGACAATGTCAAGTTTGAGACAAGAGAGAAGGTATACTTGAGGGTTTCTCTTACCAAGGGCGTGATGAGATTCGGTATCAAGGGAAAGATGAGCCCTTGATTTCATTTGTCCATACGAGATATTGGAGAGAGTCGGAGCAGTTGCGTATCTATTGGCACTACCACCTTCATTGTCATAGGTACATGACGTATTCTATGTATTGCAGTTGCGACGTTATGTGCATGATCTGAGCCACATTCTCGAGCAGCAGCTAGTGACGATTCGAGTAGATACTACATATGAGGAGGTGCCGATATGCATTATGGACCAAAAGGAGCAAACGCTGAGGAATAGGTCGATTCCGTTCGGAAAGCTGCACTGGAGTAATCATACCGAGTGAGAAGCGAGATGGGAGCAGGAGCAGCAGATGCAGAAACAATATCCTCATCTTTTTGTATAAGGTACGTAAGTTTCGAGGACGAAACTCTTTATAAGGGGGAGAAATGTTACACCCCGAATTTTTCGTTACATCGAAACTTATTGAATATCGTATTTTATTAATGTCGGTATACACTCGTGTACAAATTTCGTCGGTACATCGACGAACTAGTGAATGCGATAACGTACGTTCTGAACATACGATGAAATTAAATAAACCTGGTTAGTGACAATGTAATTTATTAGGCTAAATTAAACCCGATCAAAATACATGCCACAACAATGTTTACTACTTCAATAAAAGAGGGAAATAAAGTAGGACATGATAAATGTCTTGGAAAGGAAGAAAAGAAAAATGAATATATATATATTTTTTAAAAAGGAGCGGCGTCTCCTTGTTTTCATTGAAATGCCCTCACTTATGGCGGAGGAATACCATTATTACAAAGAAATAGATGACATAATAAAACGAAAGAAGATAATGGTCTAAAAACAATGCTATTACATCGCCGATAACAAAGACAGTGTTCAAAAGGTGTATGATATGCCTCATTAAAACCTTGGCAGGCAAAACCACCCTTGTGGATAAAATCCTGCACGAAGGGAAATATATATATATATACACACACACACACACACACACACAGAGAGACATATATACACGTATACATATATACACAGTTTTGAGTAGGAAAAGAAAGACGAAAGTGTGGTTAGAAAATACCCTAACAAAATACCAAGTGTTGAAAATTTCGTAGAAACCAAATAATGATATTTTGTCTTATTCTACCCACCCCAAAAATCCCCCATGACCGTTCCCCTCCACATATGTAGGAAGAAAAGATGTTTCTTCTCTTTTGTCTTCAACCAGCTACAAAACCTTACACACTTTTACATCAATCATCACACTTTTCCCCACTTTCAACCCACAAGACAAGCCAAAATCATTTTCTTCCAGGGTTAATTGCACCTGGTATCCATTGTTTTCCACGAAGTTTTAAGTAGCATCCAATGTTTCATGAAACACACTTGGCATCCAGACTTATAGGGTTAATAGACACCTGGCATCCTGCAACCGGGAAAGCACCTGCTATAGGCGGTTTTTAGCAATTTTCCTTTTATTTTTCACTTTTCTCCCACTTGGGGCCCAAAATTTTCAAAGCATGGTTAATTCCACTTTCTTTCAATCATCTTTCTCTTCCTCCTTTTTCGTTTTCTTCTTTCGTTTTTAGATTGCAGGAGCATAACCACAGCAATCCGAAATATTCACCAAGCATGATCTTAATAAAAGGGTTGAATCTAGCTCATGGTTCTACAAGTTTATCATTATACAAGTCCTGAAGCAGCTTAGTTGTTTACTAATGGAATCTTGGCATAGAACTTCCCGGCTTTGAAATACAGAAGCCCATGCTTGTGTAATTTTTATAAATTTATCAAATAGGCATTCGTAGAGTTGGAATTTTACACAGTTCATCTACCTTTGTGATGATGCAAAATCCAGCAAATTTGCAGAAATTTCACAGGAAGAAGAAATCCAGCAAATTTGCAGAAACCAGCAGAGCTATCCCACAACCCACAAAACCTGTTCAAGAATCCAGCAGAGCAGTTCCTGAACCCAGCAAACCAATTCCAGAATCCAGCAAAGCTCTTCAGCCGGTGCGTATCTCTTCACCTTCATTTTGTCCGGCCGTCTTATTTTCTATGACTCTGCGATTCACTTACTTGCCCTTTTTATCCTTCAGGTTGCTCAAGTTTGTACAAATTGTGGGGTCAGAAGATGAAAGGGGAAGAAGGGAAAGGGGAAGAAGATGAAAGGGGAAGAAAGGAAGAAGATGAAAGGGGTGGGGATGAGGTGGGGTGTAGGTTTTTTTATTGATTTTTGAATTATTTTTTATTAAACTTTTAATTTATTTTGACTTTATTATTTTATTAATTGTAAACTGTGGTTAAAGTCAGGTTAAAAGTAGGGTTAGGTCCGGTCAAAGGTCGATTTCAGCGGTCAAAGGTCGTCCAGCCGGTCATCTGGATGTCAGGTGTCTATTAACCCTATAAGTCTGGATGCCAAGTGTGTTTCATGAAACATTGGATGCTACTTAAAACTTCGTGGAAAACAATGGATACCAGGTGCAATTAACTCTTTTCTTCCATCCCTACAATCCCTTAGGCCGGCCACCCCTTAACCAAGAAGAAAAGATTTGCCTTTTCTTACACTCATTATACACCATCATTAAACCTAAACCTAATACAACCAACCCACTCATCACGAAACAAGAAAACTCTTCCCTTCCCCCGTCCACCCTCCCCCCCCCACTCGGCTGAATATGTAGAAAAAGGGGGAAACCCCTTTCTCTTCCCTCACCTTACACTTAAACAATTCTCCATCTTCAACCAAACATTTCATCTCTCTCTCTCCCAAGGGAAACACAAGTCTTCCAACTCCATTTTCCCTCCTTCTTAGCCGAGTTACATCAAGAACAAAGGAGAGAATTTTCTTCATTTCATCCCACATAAACACGTCTAAGACAAAGTTCAAAAACCCTCCTTCATCCAAAAAGTGACCAAGGAAGGTTGCAGAGCCATGAACCAAGGAAGAACAAGGTAAGAAGCTTCATGTTGAATAGGTTAAGTTCTTCTATTTACCTATCGTTATAGTTGCCCACTAACTCCTTCATTTCTACCCCCCTACATGTGACCCTCAAAGAAGAAGGAGAAGGCTTTTTCTTCCAAGATAAGTGAAGAAGCCTTCACTTTAGAGTAAGAAATAGTGAGAAAGGAAAGTATTCTTCCTAGATCCTTCATGGATTTTTAAAGGTAAATATATATGTTTATATCAAAGTTGGATCATTCATGTTCTATGTTCAAATTTTTAGCAACAAGAATATGTAAAATATATGTTTTTATGTGAGATATATATTATCATATGCGGATATATAAATCCGGCCTAAACACAAGAAAATAGACTTTTATGTATAAAATGAAGTGAGTTGAATATTCTTATGTGACGTAAGTAGAAAATAAACAAAGAAAGTGAAGTCGTATGTTATGTTAAAAGAAAGTGTGCTAAGAATGTAACTTTAATACATTTGTTCATGTATTTTTCCATGATGATCATCAAGTATGTATCTTCTATGACATTTTGGTTCTCATATATTTTGATGATCTTGTTTTAACATGTTTATGTATGCATCATAAGCATGACTAACATACTAGGTCATTAGTGTTGTATTGATGATCATCACCTTCACATATATACATATTACGCACAGCCATAAGGCCATTTTTGGCTCTCCACTTCAGATTCATCATCAATCTTCATGATGTGCATATTTAGTGATGTTCATGGCTCAAAAAGTTAACTTTTCATGGTTTTCACTGTTGTACCCAACGAAAAATCACATTGTTCTTGAGACTTGTATAAGTGAATTAATGCATCTTCAAGTACAGTTTATTTAGCCTTATGATTACTTCTTTAATTAGAATTGTGTTAAGGAAAATATTGTATAATAATTCAAGCATGAATTATGGACTATGTGAAGTGGCCAATTCACCCCAAATACCATAAAAGGTTTCGGCCCTAAGGCCTTAAAGGGGCTTGGGAATGTCCATCCAATTAAAAGAGACTAATCCTAAAAAAGGGTCTTCTTAAAACAAGCCCAAATGGTAATTAGGGATTTCAAGTAGTGGGGTAATTTCCCTCCCAACCCCCACTACATTCGGCCTTATGAGTTTCGGAAGACTCATGATTTTTCCTAATTATATTTTATTAGGAAAATCAAGGAAAAGGGGGTTAATTAAGGGAAAAAGGGGCAACTACCTAGAAGCTTTTCTATTAAACACTCTTAAAAGTAACTCAAGCATGATGGAGCCTACTAATTGCAACCTTAACCGCCGGCTTCAACCATGGTGCAACCAAGAGACATTTTCAACCTTACCATAGTTACTTTATGCTAACAAAACCAAAAAGTAACCCTATTTTGCTAAAGTAACTCAAGTTAGCAAGAAAGTAACCCTAGTTTGCTAAAGTAACTCAAGTTAGCTAACTCTAATTAGCTTAACCATGCAAAGGGAATTCTCTTCTTCTCCCTTATGCTCCCAACGGCTAAAAACACTTAGCCTATTGAAGAAATATCCTCTTCAAGAAATTCTAGAACTCTCTTAATTCAACTACTCAAGAACTCCCAAAGAACAAAAGAAACAAAAACCCTTTCATCCCTCTCACACGGCCAACTTGAGCCAAGGAAGTTTAAGATCCTCTTCATCTTCAAGCTTCAAGAATCATCCAGGTAATTGGAATGTCTAGCTACTTAGTTGACATTCATAATTTATAGAATGAAGCTCACATTGCTTCTCTTATGCTTGCCAAAACCATGACCTTCATGGTCACTAGGTTCAAACTTTCCAAGCTCCTAAGTGGTGTTAGCTCCTTGGTGGTTTGAAATCCATCCAAGCCTCATTTTGGTAAGCTAAACTAGTCCTAATATAGCTCTATTTCACATTTAAAATGGTGACTAATATTTCTCCTTTTTCCTCCTCAAAACGGCGTGCTTCATGAATAAAGTGGAGGAAAATCATCAACACATTTCACTCAAGATCCAAGCTAAGAAAAGGTTCTAGCTTGAAGAGGCAAGTACACTATAAATACTCTTGACTTATGTGTGAAAGTATGCTTGAATGTCTAGCTATTAGTAAGATTTAATCTTAGATGGAAAATATTAGGCTTGAAGCCTGAAAGACTAGTGTTCCTTAAGAAAGGTGACTTGCATAAGTGAAGTTCCTCCAAAGATGTGTTCTTTGCCTCTTTAGAATATGAATGGGCTGCATGTATAAGATACATTTGGTAAAATTTCTCTTTGTTACCATGCAAGGGGGACGGTTGAAGGGGGAGTAGCATGAATAATGATTTTTGTGAAATAGTATGTATTGTGGGGTAAAGGATACATAGAAGTTGTATGTTTGGATGTTTTTATGACTCAGGCGTTTTATGTGCATTGTGAAAACAAAGTATAAGCCTTACATGTGTATGAATCGGGCTGTTTTGGGGGTATGGAGCATACAAATTAGATATGCCAAGGATAGACTTGATTATGTACAAAATCTGCATTATCAAAGTGTGCTTTGTGTAATTTTCAAAACTGTTTTTGGGATAGAACTTGTATGTTATGTTAGAAAGTGTATGTGAAGGTTAGTAAGCCATTTTTGAAGAATAATTTTAGTTGGTACAATTTTAGCAAGAAAGGTGACGAAAAGAGAAAATCACTGGAACAAGGCAGAATAATGTAACGTTTTGTATGGCCTGGAAGTGATTCTTAGAAGCGTCCTAATTTTTGGAATGGTTTTAGCCTTATGTGTATAGTAAATATGAGAGTTGGAATTTTGGTAAAAGAAGTTATGGTTTATCCTTAATAGAATTTTTAGTAAAGCTGGCCAAACTGAAATTACTGGAACTGGACAGAATGTAAGTGACGTGTTGGTTGACCCGAAAATAGACCTTAGAAACATGCAAATGGGATGATTTTTGGTAGTGTGCTAGCCTTGTGTGTTTCCTAAGTCCGTGAGTTGGAAATTTTGAAAAAGGACTCACGGTTTAGTCATAATAAAATTTGTAGTAAAACTGGTCACTCCAGAATCAGCATGAAACCGTTTTTGGGAAAGCGAGTAAATGACCCCTTTAAAGTTATTATATTGCTATGGGATTTTTATGGTAATTACTTAGGACATAGATGAGCATGTCCATGTAAATTAATCAGCTTGGAATTATTATTTTAAGGGGTAACTACTGAAATTAAGTGGGCACTACCAAACTGGAAAACTGGGCAGAATTACGGAAATAGTTGGAAGGCTTTGTTCTTGTGGATTTAGACTTGTTTGTATGGTTTGGGCTTATGAACATTGATTCCTGGTATGTTTGCAGTTTTTCCAGGTGTTAGCCCAAATTAAATAAGACTTAATGGGCTTGAAATAAAGGTAAAAAGAAGGGTATTGCACTGCTGAATTCAGCAGTACCCTGTTTGGTAATTTAATGATTTGAGGGTTTTCTATGTCTCGACTCGTTACCTAATTTTTATGACAAGTAGACAAGATACCCTTATGCATACGTATGTCAAGAGACCATGAAAATAGTCCAAATTATGAGGTTTTGAAGCCGCGCAACCAGAACGCTAATCCTGGAAATTTTTCCAGCCTAAAGAATAAGACCATACTTGTATGTATGTGATGTATTTTGTCACGAATTGCATAGTGCACATCATACATTGCATCATCGTCATTTACATGATTCACGAAACTGATTTTATGACAAAGAATGATAAAAAAGCGTTTTTAAAGAAAAGATGCAGTTTTGACATGAACGCTTTCCATGGATACCATTTATTCCTGGCCAGCTTAACCCGCTCCAGATCCGGGGTTAATTGATCTAACGATTATGACTGTATAGGCCTGGAAAGAATAGACCTGATTATGACGATTATGAACATACAGGCCCGGAAAAAATAGACCTGATTATGACGATTATGATCGTACAGGCCCTGAGAGAATAGACCTGATGGCTATGATTAATGATATGATCGTTTTCGGATCTAGAAATAATAGATTCGAAGGGATGAGCATGACCGCCTCAGATCCAGATATAATAGATCTAAACACTCTCTTGTTTTTATTGACGATGATGTTTTGAAAGAAAGAATGAACGAATTGTCCTTATTTTATCATACGGCATCACACGTGCATATTCATACACGTTGCATTTAATGGCCATTCGTATGTTTGGCACACTGCTACTTAGACTAGCATATTATGAAGTGATATTCCCTAAGTTTTGATTTTAATGTTATGTCGTATAAGTTATGATCTGGTTGCTAACGGATATTGGATGGATAATCAGGTATGTTACAAAACCACAATTTTGGGGTTTGGTTCTTGTGTGTACTTTCCATTTAATTCATGATTATTTATGATTTACTTGCTGGTGACGTTGTCGCTCACCCCTTATTTTTCCTCCCAGAACCCGCAGGAAATAGGGTCGAGTGGATCGAGGATGAGCCTAGGGTTCCCTATCCGTAGAAGAGCGAAAGAAAAACGGCTTAAGGTTTTTTGTTATGATGGTCATGTTTGATGGACTTTTTATGAATTTATGTTGGGAACATTGACTTTCAGATTTCCTCATTTTGCGATCATGCTTGTAAGACTTATGACGGATGTTTAGACTCCTTTATTTTAAAAGTTTTTATTCTGCCTCAGTTTTGCTTACCTGTTGATTTGTAAGCAGGAAGGTCCACATATTATGTTACGGACTACGACATGTTATAGATTGACGCCTGCTACGCTCCATTGTGAAGTATGACGGGTGCATCGTATCCGGCTAGGCCGGGGTGCGGGGCGCTACAGGTGGTATCAGAGCAGAGGCTCTAGATCCAGGCAGAATATAGAGTTAAGCAATGATTTTAGAAATCTAAGTTTGACCTTAGACCTAAGTCTCGATCCTAGAAGAGAGTTGACCTTAGACTAGGATGACTTAGACTGGAAATTAGAGTCATGACTTAATAACGAAATCTCAGTCTATGAAATTTTATACCTTCTTGAGTCATCCATTTAAACCCCTATTGGATTATGAATTAAATTCCGTCACTTATTACGACACTCTAACCTTGCATAAAACTCCGACACTTTATAGTGCAGATGGCACGACCACGAGGCAGACCTGCGAAGGCCAGACCAGAGGTGCAGGAGCCTATTCCTCCTCCACCTGCTCAGGTTCCTCCACCACCCCCACCACAGGATCAAAATCCACCCCCGGCTCAGAATAATCCCCCACCCCAGGGGCCTTTGCCACAGATGATTTCGGACATTGATGCTTTCCAGAATTTCTGCCAGACCGTGACTCAGATCGGTCAAGTGATGTTACAGTAGAATGCTCCTCAGCCTCACGAGCCAGTCAGGGATGCCTAGTACTATATTGAAAAGTAGAAAAGAGCTAATGTCCCGCCCTTCGAGGGAAGATCGGACTCAGATGCCGCTAAGAAGTGGTTGGACGAGGTGGAAAACTGTTTTGAGTTAATTCGTGCACCTGAGGAGGTGAAGACTCAAGCTGTCAGGCCGTTCCTACTTGGGGAAGCGAACCAGTGGTGGAAGGCCAATATGCAATCCCTGCCGAGGCCAATTTCATGGGAAAGATTTCTTCAAGAATTCAACAAATTTTACATACCACCTTCAGTTAAGTTGCAAAATAGGCATGGGTTCGAATCACTGATACAAGAGCAAGGAATGACAGTTGCAGAGTATGCCAATAAGTTCACAGCTTTGTGCAGATTTCATCCATCTACTATGAACGACGAGGAGACGAAAATGTTGAAGTTTGAGAGAGGGTTAAACCCTAGGATCAGGACCTGGTTGGTCAATGCAAACCCAACCAATTTTGGTGCACTGTTGGATGCTTGCTACAGAATCCAGAGGGATATTATTCGTCGTGATGAGATAGGGCAGAAGAGAGGCAGGGAAACGTCAGGGAATGGAGGGTCCCGCAAAGCCACAAAATAGAACTCAAAAGGTCCAGGACGACAAGGAAAGAATCGGTTTCAACGTCGTTCTCAGAAAAATCAGACAAAGAATCAGGGCCAACAGCCAGCTATTCTGACATGCTCCCACTGCAAGAAGTGCCACGTTGGAGAATGCTATATTCAAGCAGCAAAATGTTTTGGGTATGGCAAGGTGGGTCATCCTCAAAGACTGTCCGGATAAGGGGACTACATGCTTTGGATGCGGAAAAGTTGGACACATGGTCAAAGACTGCCCGGAGAAAGGGGCCGCGCTGCAACAACCTAAGAACCAGCGTCAGCGTGCAAACGCGAGAATCCACGTTATGACTGACGCTGCCGTTGAGGAGGCAAATGATGTTGTGACAGGTATATTCTAAAATTTTATGCAATACTTAAAATTTTACAAGATATTGTTGCTTGGCTGTTGCTTAGTAGATCTTGCATAAATCAGGAACTATCTTAGTATGTTCTGTGCCTGCCAATGTAATGTTTGACAGTGGCGCCAGCCACTCATTTATATCGAGGAAATTCGCAAAGAATATTGATCACAACCCAATCCATATTGGGACACCCTCTAGATTTCAAGCAGCTGGGGATCAGTGCTTGTCTCTCGTCACATCTTCAGAAATTGCGCGCTTGAGTTTGAGGATCAACGGTTTGAAGCCGACTTAATCCCCATATCCATGGGTGATTTCGATGTAATTTCTTGTAATGGACTGGCTCTCCAAGAATTTTGCACACATCGATTACAGTGAAAAGCGGGTTACTATTAAGAACCCAATGCGCAAAGAAGTAAATTTTCAGGGAGGTTCGAAATGAAAGAAGTGCCCCAAGAACATCTATGTAAATGCGATCCGTGACAGTAAAGTAGTGAGGAAAGGACACGAAGGATTCCTTGTTTATGCACTGAATGTTGATCAAGCGCCCTCCGATCTTTCTCAAGTCCCGGTGGTCCGAAAATATACTGATGTCTTCTCAGAGGAATTACCGGGTCTTCCTCCAGATCGAGAAATCTCTTTTGAGATTAATCTAATCTCGGGAGCTGAGCCGATATCAAGGGCTCCCTATCGGATGGCGCCAGCGGAATTAAAAGAATTGAAAGAACAGTTACGTGAGTTGCTGGAAAAGAAACTCATCCGCCCAAGTGTTTCGCCTTTGGGGTGCTCCTGTGTTATTTGTAAAGTAAAAGGATGGGAGTATGTTTTTATGCATTAACTATAGAGAACTCAACAAGATCACAATAAAGAACAAATAACCATTCGATCAGCTTCGGAGGGCACGAATTTTCAGTAAGATTGATCTTCGTTCAGGATACTTCCAATTGAAGATCAAAGCTGAGGATGTCCCGAAAACTGCATTCAGGACACGTTATGAACATTACGAATTTATTTTAATGCCATTCGGACTGACCAACGCCCCCGCGGCATTTATGGATCTGATGAATCGAGTACTTCAAGAACAACTGGACAAATTTGTTGTGGTTTTTATCGATGACATCTTGATCTACTCACGGGATGAAGAGTCTCATGTGGCCCATTTAAGGACTATCCTTGACATTTTACGGAGAAAGAAACTGTATGCCGAATTCAGTAAATGCGAATTTTGATTACGCAGTGTAGCATTTCTAGGACACGTTATATCTGAGGATGGAATATCTGTGGATCCCAAAAAGATTGAGGCAATTACAGAATGACCAAGGCCAACAAATGTTACGGAAGTACGGAGTTTCCTTGGTCTCGCTGGCTATTATCGCAAGTTCGTTGAAGGGTTTTCTCGGATTGCAATGCCTCTCACCCGTTTGACCCAGAAAAAGACAAAGTTCGAATGGACCTCAGACTGCGAAAGGAGTTTTACCGAACTAAAAGAAAAGTTGACTTCTGCTCCAGTGTTGGTACAACCTATTTCGGGTGAAAGTTTTGTGGTGTATAGTGATGCCTCTAAGAATGGACTTGGATGTGTGCTAATGCAGAAAGATCGAGTGATCGCGTATGCATCTAGACAGCTGAAGCCATTTGAACGAAACTACCTGGTACATGATCTTGAGCTCGCAGCTGTAGTCTTTGCCCTAAAGATATGGAGACATTATTTGTACGGTGAAAGGTGTGAATTCTTCACCGATCACAAGAGCCTTAAGTATTTTTCACCCAGAAAGAATTATGTGTCAATGCAGATGGCTAGAGTTGATGAAGAACTACGACCTTTCTATTCAGTATCATCCGGGAAAAGCCAATAAAGTTGCTGACGCCTTGAGTCGAAATACAAGCCATCCGCGTCAACCACCTTTGCAGCATGATATGGAAGAATTTGATCTCGAGGTAGTTGATTCCATTGATAGCGTGCTCGCTAAGTTAGTATTAGTTCCTTCACTGATTGACAAAATTAAAGAGGGTCAAGAAAGAGATGAAAATTTGAAGAAAACTAAGGACAAGTTGAAAACGAAACCATTTGAGGATTTTGAGATCAGAAATGATGATAGATTGTCGTTTGGAGAACGACTGTGCGTACCCAATGACGATGATATAAAGAATGAAGTTCTTCGTGAAGCTCATAATTCTCGTTTGTCTATCCATCCTGGAGCCAACAAAATGTACCAAGATCTAAAACAGAGATTCTGGTGGCATGGCATGAAGAGGCAAATTGCAGAATTTGTAGAGAAATGCCTTGTTTGTCAGAAAGTGAATGCAGAACATCAGAGACCCGCAGGTTTATTACAGCCTCTTGAAGTCCCTTAGTGGAAGTGGGACCACATTGCTATGGACTTCGTAACTGACCTGCCAAGGACGAAGCACGGACATGACGCCATTTGAGTAGTCGTCAATCGTTTAACAAAATCTGCTCACTTCATGGCTATTACCATCAAAGCCTCTATGGAGAAGTTGGCTATGATGTATGTTGATCAGATTTTGAGCCTTCATGGAGTACCCATGAGCATTGTTTGTGACCGCGACCCTCGCTTTACATCCCGATTTTGAATAGCTTTTCAAAAAGCGATGGGCATCGAGATACGAATGAGCTCTACATTTCACCTTCAGACGGATGGTCAATCGGAGAGGACCATCCAAACGCTGGAAGACATGTTGCGAGCTTGTACACTTGAATTTGGAGGGAGTTGGGACAAGAGTCTCAAATTAGTGGAGTTCTCTTATAACAACAGTTATCATTGATCTATTGGGATGTCTCCGTATGAAGCACTCTACGGAAGAAAGTGCCGCTCTCCACTTTACTGGGATGAAATCGGAGATAAGGTTTTCAAAGGACCTGATCTAGTAGAACAGACTCTAGAGAAAGTAATGATCATCAAGCAAAGGTTACATGCGCCCCAAGATAGAAGCAAGATTTGGGCAGACGAGAAACGGCAGCCATTGGAATTTCAAGCAGGAGAAAATGTGTTCTTGAAAGTGTCGCCATCAAAAGGAGTTAAGAGGTTTGATATCAAAGGAAAGTTAAGCCCAGGTTTATTGGATCATACGAAATTCTTGAAAAGATTGGGAAGTTGCTTATCGGCTAGCACTACTGCCATCATTGTCTCAATTGCACGATGTGTTTCATGTATCTCAGATTCGCCGGTACGTGCATGAGCCTAGCCATATCATTGAGGAGCAACCTTTGAAAGTTGAAGCCAATGCGGCATATGAAGAAGAACCAGAGAAGATCATGGACCGCAAGGAAAAGACACTAAGGAAACGATCCATTCCTATGGTTAAGGCGCAGTAGAAATACCATTCGATTGATGAAGCTACTTGGGAGACGGAGGAAAATATGAGAAGCTTATACCTGTACCTTTTTTATTAGCGCTCTTAAGTTTCGAGGACGAAACTTGTAATAAGAGGGGGAGGATGTTGTACCCAACGAAAAATCACAATTTACTTGAGACTTGTATATGTGAATTAATGAAAGGTTGCATCTTCAAGTACAATTTATTTAGCCTTATGATTACTTCTTTATTAGAATTGTGTTAAGGAAAATATTGTATAATAATTCAAGCATGAATTATGGACTATGTGAAGTGGCCAATTCACCCCAAATACCATAAAAGGTTTTGGCCCTAAGGCCTTAAAGGGGCTTGGGAATTTCCATCCAATGAAAAGAGACTAATCCTAAAAAGGGCCTTCTTAAAACAAGCTCAAATGGTAATTAGGGATTTCAAGTAGTGGGGTAATTTCCCTCCCAACCCCCACTACATTTGGCCTCATGAGTTTAGGAAGACTTGTGATTTTTCCTAATTATATTTTATTAGGAAAATCAAGAAAAAGGGGGTTAATTAAGGGAAAAAGGGGCAACTACCTAGAAGCTTTTCCATTAAACACTCTTAAAAGTAACTCAAGCATGATGGAGCCTACTAATTGCACCCTTAACCGCCGGCTTCAACCATGGTGCAACCAAGAGACATTTTCAACTTTACCATGGTTACTTTATGCTAACTACAACCCAAAAGTAACCCTAGTTTGCTAAAGTAACTCAAGTTAGCAAGAAAGTAACACCAGTTTGCTAAAGTAACTCAAGTTAGCAAACTCTAATTAGCTTAACCATGCAAAGGGAATTCTCTTCTTCTCCCTTATGCTCCCAACGGCTAAAAACACTTAGCCTATTGAAGAAATATCCTCTCCAAGAAATTCTAGAACTCTCTTAATTCAACTACTCAAGAACTCCCAAAGAACAAAAGAAACAAGAACCCTTTCATCCCTCTCATACGGCCAACTTGAGCCAAGGAAGTCCAGGGTCCTCTTCATCTTCAAGCTTCAAGAATCCTCTAGGCAAGTGGAATGTCTAGCTACTTAGTTGACATTCATAATTTATAGAATGAAGCTCACATTGCTTCTCTTATGCTTTCCAAAACCGTGATCATCATGGTCACTAGGTTCAAACTTTCCAAGCTCCTAAGTGGTGTTAGCTCCTTGGTGGTTTGAAATCCATCCAAGCCTCATTTTGGTAAGCTAAACTAGTCCTAATCTATATCTATTTCACATTTAAAATGGTGACTAATATTTCTCCATTTTCCTCCTTAAAACCGCGTGCTTCATGAATAAAGTGGAGGAAAAACATCAACACATTTCACTCAATATCCAAGCTAAGAAAAGGTTCTAGCTTGAAGAGGCAAGTACACTATAAATACTCTTGACTTATGTGTGAAAGTATACGCTTGAATGTCTAGCTATTAGTAATATTTAATCTTAGATGAAAAATATTAGGCTTGAAGCATGAAAGACTAATGTTCCTTAAGAAAGGTGACTTGCATGTGTGAAGTTCCTCCAAAGATGTGTTCTTTGCCTCTTTAGAATATGAATGGGCTGCATGTATAAGATAAATTTGGTAAAATTTCTCTTTGTTACCATGCAAGGGGGACGGTTGAAGGGGGAGTAGCATGAATAATGATTTTTGTGAAATAGTATGTATTGTGGGGTAAAGGATACATAGAAGTTGTATGTTTGGATGTTTTTATGACTCAGGCGTTTTATGTGCATTGTGAAAACAAAGTATAAGCCTTACATGTGTATGAAACGGGCTGTTTTGGGGGTATGGAGCATACAAATTAGATATGCCAAGGATAGACTTGATTATGTACAAAATCTGCATTATCAAAGTGTGCTTTGTGTAATTTTCAAAACTGTTTTTGGGATAGAACTTGTATGTTATGTTAGAAAGTGTATGTGAAGGTTAGTAAGCCATTTTTGAAGAATAATTTTAGTTGGTACACTTTTAGCAAGAAAGGTGACGAAAAGAGAAAATCACTGGAACAAGGCAGAATAATGTAACGTTTTGTATGGCCTGGAAGTGATTCTTAGAAGTGTTCAAATAAGCTGATTTTTGGAATCGTTTTAGCCTTATGTGTGTAGTAAATATGAGAGTTGGAATTTTGGTAAAAGAAGTTATGGTTTATCCTTAATAGAATCTTTAGTAAAGCTGGCCAAACTGAAATTACTGGAACTAGACAGAATGTAAGTGACGTGTTGGTTGACCCGAAAATAGACCTTAGAAACATGCAAATGGGATGATTTTTGGTAGTGTGCTAGCCTTGTGTGTTTCCTAAGTCCATGAGTTGGAAATTTTGAAAAAGGACTCACGGTTTAGTCATAATAAAATTTGTAGTAAAACTGGTCACTCCAGAATCAGCATGAAACCGTTTTTGGGAAAGCGAGTAAATGACCCCTTTAAAGTTATTATATTGCTATGGGATTTTTATGGTAATTACTTAGGACATAGATGAGCATGTCCATGTAAATTAATCAGCTTGGAATTATTATTTTAAGGGGTAACTACTGAAATTAAGTGGGCACTACCAAACTGGAAAACTGGGCAGAATTACGGAAATAGTTGGAAGGCTTTGTTCTTGTGGATTTAGACTTGTTTGTATGGTTTGGGCTTATGAACATTGATTCCTGGTATGTTTGCAGTTTTTCCAGGTGTTAGCCCAAATTAAATAAGACTTAATGGGCTTGAAATAAAGGTAAAAAGAAGGGTATTGCACTGCTGAATTCAGCAGTACCCTGTTTGGTAATTTAATGATTTGAGGGTTTTCTATGTCTCGACTCGTTACCTAATTTTTATGACAAGTAGACAAGATACCCTTATGCATACGTATGTCAAGAGACCATGAAAATAGTCCAAATTATGAGGTTTTGAAGCCGCGCAACCAGAACGCTAATCCTGGAAATTTTTCCAGCCTAAAGAATAAGACCATACTTGTATGTATGTGATGTATTTTGTCACGAATTGCATAGTGCACATCATACATTGCATCATCGTCATTTACATGATTCACGAAACTGATTTTATGACAAAGAATGATAAAAAAGCGTTTTTAAAGAAAAGATGCAGTTTTGACATGAACGCTTTCCATGGATACCATTTATTCCTGGCCAGCTTAACCCGCTCCAGATCCGGGGTTAATTGATCTAACGATTATGACTGTATAGGCCTGGAAAGAATAGACCTGATTATGACGATTATGAACATACAGGCCCGGAAAAAATAGACCTGATTATGACGATTATGATCGTACAGGCCCTGAGAGAATAGACCTGATGGCTATGATTAATGATATGATCGTTTTCGGATCTAGAAATAATAGATTCGAAGGGATGAGCATGACCGCCTCAGATCCAGATATAATAGATCTAAACACTCTCTTGTTTTTATTGACGATGATGTTTTGAAAGAAAGAATGAACGAATTGTCCTTATTTTATCATACGGCATCACACGTGCATATTCATACACGTTGCATTTAATGGCCATTCGTATGTTTGGCACACTGCTACTTAGACTAGCATATTATGAAGTGATATTCCCTAAGTTTTGATTTTAATGTTATGTCGTATAAGTTATGATCTGGTTGCTAACGGATATTGGATGGATAATCAGGTATGTTACAAAACCACAATTTTGGGGTTTGGTTCTTGTGTGTACTTTCCATTTAATTCATGATTATTTATGATTTACTTGCTGGTGACGTTGTCGCTCACCCCTTATTTTTCCTCCCAGAACCCGCAGGAAATAGGGTCGAGTGGATCGAGGATGAGCCTAGGGTTCCCTATCCGTAGAAGAGCGAAAGAAAAACGGCTTAAGGTTTTTTGTTATGATGGTCATGTTTGATGGACTTTTTATGAATTTATGTTGGGAACATTGACTTTCAGATTTCCTCATTTTGCGATCATGCTTGTAAGACTTATGACGGATGTTTAGACTCCTTTATTTTAAAAGTTTTTATTCTGCCTCAGTTTTGCTTACCTGTTGATTTGTAAGCAGGAAGGTCCACATATTATGTTACGGACTACGACATGTTATGGATTGACGCCTGCTACGCTCCATTGTGAAGTATGACGGGTGCATCGTATCCGGCTAGGCCGAGGTGCGGGGCGCTACAGGTGGTATCAGAGCAGAGGCTCTAGATCCAGGCAGAATATAGAGTTAAGCAATGATTTTAGAAATCTAAGTTTGACCTTAGACCTAAGTCTCGATCCTAGAAGAGAGTTGACCTTAGACTAGGATGACTTAGACTGGAAATTACAGTCATGACTTAATAACGAAATCTCAGTCTATGAAATTTTATACCTTCTTGAGTCATCCATTTAAACCCCTATTGGATTATGAATTAAATTCCGTCACTTATTACGACACTCTAACCTTGCATAAAACTCCGACACTTTATAGTGCAGATGGCACGACCACGAGGCAGACCTGCGAGGGCCAGACCAGAGGTGCAGGAGCCTATTCCTCCTCCACCTGCTCAGGTTCCTCCACCACCCCCACCACAGGATCAAAATCCACCCCCGGCTCAGAATAATCCCCCACCCCAGGGGCCTTTGCCACAGATGATTTCGGACATTGATGCTTTCCAGAATTTCTGCCAGACCGTGACTCAGATCGGTCAAGTGATGTTACAGTAGAATGCTCCTCAGCCTCACGAGCCAGTCAGGGATGCCTAGTACTATATTGAAAAGTAGAAAAGAGCTAATGTCCCGCCCTTCGAGGGAAGATCGGACTCAGATGCCGCTAAGAAGTGGTTGGACGAGGTGGAAAACTGTTTTGAGTTAATTCGTGCACCTGAGGAGGTGAAGACTCAAGCTGTCAGGCCGTTCCTACTTGGGGAAGCGAACCAGTGGTGGAAGGCCAATATGCAATCCCTGCCGAGGCCAATTTCATGGGAAAGATTTCTTCAAGAATTCAACAAATTTTACATACCACCTTCAGTTAAGTTGCAAAATAGGCATGGGTTCGAATCACTGATACAAGAGCAAGGAATGACAGTTGCAGAGTATGCCAATAAGTTCACAGCTTTGTGCAGATTTCATCCATCTACTATGAACGACGAGGAGACGAAAATGTTGAAGTTTGAGAGAGGGTTAAACCCTAGGATCAGGACCTGGTTGGTCAATGCAAACCCAACCAATTTTGGTGCACTGTTGGATGCTTGCTACAGAATCCAGAGGGATATTATTCGTCGTGATGAGATAGGGCAGAAGAGAGGCAGGGAAACGTCAGGGAATGGAGGGTCCCGCAAAGCCACAAAATAGAACTCAAAAGGTCCAGGACGACAAGGAAAGAATCGGTTTCAACGTCGTTCTCAGAAAAATCAGACAAAGAATCAGGGCCAACAGCCAGCTTTTCTGACATGCTCCCACTGCAAGAAGCGCCAGGTTGGAGAATGCTATATTCAAGCAGCAAAATGTTTTGGGTATGGCAAGGTGGGTCATCCTCAAAGACTGTCCGGATAAGGGGACTACATGCTTTGGATGCGGAAAAGTTGGACACATGGTCAAAGACTGCCCGGAGAAAGGGGCCGCGCTGCAACAACCTAAGAACCAGCGTCAGCGTGCAAACGCGAGAATCCACGCTATGACTGACGCTGCCGTTGAGGAGGCAAATGATGTTGTGACAGGTATATTCTAAAATTTTATGCAATACTTAAAATTTTACAAGATATTGTTGCTTGGCTGTTGCTTAGTAGATCTTGCATAAATCAGGAACTATCTTAGTATGTTCTGTGCCTGCCAATGTAATGTTTGACAGTGGCGCCAGCCACTCGTTTATATCGAGGAAATTCGCAAAGAATATTGATCACAACCCAATCCATATTGGGACACCCTCTAGATTTCAAGCAGCTGGGGATCAGTGCTTGTCTCTCGTCACATCTTCAGAAATTGCGCGCTTGAGTTTGAGGATCAACGGTTTGAAGCCGACTTAATCCCCATATCCATGGGTGATTTCGATGTAATTTCTTGTAATGGACTGGCTCTCCAAGAATTTTGCACACATTGATTACAGTGAAAAGCGGGTTACTATTAAGAACCCAATGCGCAAAGAAGTAAATTTTCAGGGAGGTTCGAAATGAAACAAGTGCCCCAAGAACATCTATGTAAATGCGATCCGTGACAGTAAAGTAGTGAGGAAAGGACACGAAGGATTCCTTGTTTATGCACTGAATGTTGATCAAGCGCCCTCCGATCTTTCTCAAGTCCCGGTGGTCCGAAAATATACTGATGTCTTCCCAGAGGAATTACCGGGTCTTCCTCCAGATCGAGAAATCTCTTTTGAGATTAATCTAATCTCGGGAGCTGAGCCGATATCAAGGGCTCCCTATCGGATGGCGCCAGCGGAATTAAAAGAATTGAAAGAACAATTACGTGAGTTGCTGGAAAAGAAACTCATCCGCCCAAGTGTTTCGCCTTTGGGGTGCTCCTGTGTTATTTGTAAAGTAAAAGGATGGGAGTATGTGTTTATGCATTAACTATAGAGAACTCAACAAGATCACAATAAAGAACAAATAACCATTCGATCAGCTTCGGAGGGCACGAATTTTCAGTAAGATTGATCTTCGTTCAGGATACTTCCAATTGAAGATCAAAGCTGAGGATGTCCCGAAAACTGCATTCAGGACACGTTATGAACATTACGAATTTATTTTAATGCCATTCGGACTGACCAACGCCCCCGCGGCATTTATGGATCTGATGAATCGAGTACTTCAAGAACAACTGGACAAATTTGTTGTGGTTTTTATCGATGACATCTTGATCTACTCATGGGATGAAGAGTCTCATGTGGCCCATTTAAGGACTATCCTTGACATTTTACGGAGAAAGAAACTGTATGCCGAATTCAATAAATGCGAATTTTGATTACGCAGTGTAGCATTTCTAGGACACGTTAAATCTGAGGATGGAATATCTGTGGATCCCAAAAAGATTGAGGCAATTACAGAATGGCCAAGGCCAACAAATGTTACGGAAGTACGGAGTTTCCTTGGTCTCGCTGGCTATTATCGCAAGTTCGTTGAAGGGTTTTCTCGGATTGCAATGCCTCTCACCCGTTTGACCCAGAAAAAGACAAAGTTCGAATGGACCTCAGACTGCGAAAGGAGTTTTACCGAACTAAAAGAAAAGTTGACTTCTGCTCCAGTGTTGGTACAACCTATTTCGGGTGAAAGTTTTGTGGTGTATAGTGATGCCTCTAAGAATGGACTTGGATGTGTGCTAATGCAGAAAGATCGAGTGATCGCGTATGCATCTAAACAGCTGAAGCCATTTGAACGAAACTACCTGGTACATGATCTTGAGCTCGCAGCTGTAGTCTTTGCCCTAAAGATATGGAGACATTATTTGTACGGTGAAAGGTGTGAATTCTTCACCGATCACAAGAGCCTTAAGTATTTTTCACCCAGAAAGAATTATGCGTCAATGCAGATGGCTAGAGTTGATGAAGAACTACGACCTTTCTATTCAGTATCATCCGGGAAAAGCCAATAAAGTTGCTGACGCCTTGATTCGAAATACAAGCCATCCGCGTCAACCACCTTTGCAGCATGATATGGAAGAATTTGATCTCGAGGTAGTTGATTCCATTGATAGCGTGCTCGCTAAGTTAGTATTAGTTCCTTCACTGATTGACAAAATTAAAGAGGGTCAAGAAAGAGATGAAACTTTGAAGAAAACTAAGGACAAGTTGAAAACGAAACCATCTGAGGATTTTGAGATCAGAAATGATGATAGATTGTCGTTTGGAGAACGACTGTGCGTACCCAATGACGATGATATAAAGAATGAAGTTCTTCGTGAAGCTCATAATTCTCGTTTGTCTATCCATCCTGGAGCCAACAAAATGTACCAAGATCTAAAACAGAGATTCTGGTGGCATGGCATGAAGAGGCAAATTGCAGAATTTGTAGAGAAATACCTTGTTTGTCAGAAAGTGAATGCAGAACATCAGAGACCCGCAGGTTTATTACAGCCTCTTGAAGTCCCTTAGTGGAAGTGGGACCACATTGCTATGGACTTCGTAACTGACCTGCCAAGGACGAAGCACGGACATGACGCCATTTGAGTAGTCGTCAATCGTTTAACAAAATCTACTCACTTCATGGCTATTACCATCAAAGCCTCTATGGAGAAGTTGGCTATGATGTATGTTGATCAGATTGTGAGCCTTCATGGAGTACCCATGAGCATTGTTTGTGACCGCGACCCTCGCTTTACATCCCGATTTTGAATAGCTTTTCAAAAAGCGATGGGCATTGAGATACGAATGAGCTCTACATTTCACCCTCAGACGGATGGTCAATCGGAGAGGACCATCCAAACGCTGGAAGACATGTTGCGAGCTTGTACACTTGAATTTGGAGGGAGTTGGGACAAGAGTCTCAAATTAGTGGAGTTCTCTTATAACAACAGTTATCATTGATCTATTGGGATGTCTCCGTATGAAGCACTCTACGGAAGAAAGTGCCGCTCTCCACTTTACTGGGATGAAATCGGAGATAAGGTTTTCACAGGACCTGATCTAGTAGAACAGACTCGAGAGAAAGTAATGATCATCAAGCAAAGGTTACATGCGCCCCAAGATAGAAGCAAGATTTGGGCAGACGAGAAACGGCAGCCATTGGAATTTCAAGCAGGAGAAAATGTGTTCTTGAAAGTGTCGCCATCAAAAGGAGTTAAGAGGTTTGATATCAAAGGAAAGTTAAGCCCAGGTTTATTGGATCATACGAAATTCTTGAAAAGATTGGGGAAGTTGCTTATCGGCTAGCACTACCGCCATCATTGTCTCAATTGCACGATGTGTTTCATGTATCTCAGATTCGCCGGTACATGCATGAGCCTAGCCATATCATTGAGGAGCAACCTTTGAAAGTTGAAGCCAATGCGGCATATGAAGAAGAACCAGAGAAGATCGTGGACCGAAAGGAAAAGACACTAAGGAAACGATCCATTCCTATGGTTAAGGCGCAGTAGAAATACCATTCGATTGATGAAGCTACTTGGGAGACGGAGGAAAATATGAGAAGCTTATACCTGTACCTTTTTTATTAGCGCTCTTAAGTTTCGAGGACGAAACTTGTAATAAGAGGGGGAGGATGTTGTACCCAACGAAAAATCACAATTTACTTGAGACTTGTATATGTGAATTAATGAAAGGTTGCATCTTCAAGTACAATTTATTTAGCCTTATGATTACTTCTTTATTAGAATTGTGTTAAGGAAAATATTGTATAATAATTCAAGCATGAATTATGGACTATGTGAAGTGGCCAATTCACCCCAAATACCATAAAAGGTTTTGGCCCTAAGGCCTTAAAGGGGCTTGGGAATTTCCATCCAATGAAAAGAGACTAATCCTAAAAAGGGCCTTCTTAAAACAAGCTCAAATGGTAATTAGGGATTTCAAGTAGTGGGGTAATTTCCCTCCCAACCCCCACTACATTTGGCCTCATGAGTTTAGGAAGACTTGTGATTTTTCCTAATTATATTTTATTAGGAAAATCAAGAAAAAGGGGGTTAATTAAGGGAAAAAGGGGCAACTACCTAGAAGCTTTTCCATTAAACACTCTTAAAAGTAACTCAAGCATGATGGAGCCTACTAATTGCACCCTTAACCGCCGGCTTCAACCATGGTGCAACCAAGAGACATTTTCAACTTTACCATGGTTACTTTATGCTAACTACAACCCAAAAGTAACCCTAGTTTGCTAAAGTAACTCAAGTTAGCAAGAAAGTAACACCAGTTTGCTAAAGTAACTCAAGTTAGCAAACTCTAATTAGCTTAACCATGCAAAGGGAATTCTCTTCTTCTCCCTTATGCTCCCAACGGCTAAAAACACTTAGCCTATTGAAGAAATATCCTCTCCAAGAAATTCTAGAACTCTCTTAATTCAACTACTCAAGAACTCCCAAAGAACAAAAGAAACAAGAACCCTTTCATCCCTCTCACACGGCTAACTTGAGCCAAGGAAGTCCAGGATCCTCTTCATCTTCAAGCTTCAAGAATCCTCTAGGCAAGTGGAATGTCTAGCTACTTAGTTGACATTCATAATTTATAGAATGAAGCTCACATTGCTTCTCTTATGCTTGCCAAAACCATGATCATCATGGTCACTAGGTTCAAACTTTCCAAGCTCCTAAGTGGTGTTAGCTCCTTGGTGGTTTGAAATCCATCCAAGCCTCATTTTGGTAAGCTAAACTAGTCCTAATCTATATCTATTTCACATTTAAAATGGTGACTAATATTTCTCCTTTTTCCTCCTCAAAACCGCGTTCTTCATGAATAAAGTGGAGGAAAAACATCAACACATTTCACTCAAGATCCAAGCTAAGAAAAGGTTCTAGCTTGAAGAGGCAAGTACACTATAAATACTCTTGACTTATGTGTGAAAGTATACGCTTGAATGTCTAGCTATTAGTAATATTTAATCTTAGATGAAAAATATTAGGCTTGAAGCATGAAAGACTAATGTTCCTTAAGAAAGGTGACTTGCATGTGTGAAGTTCCTCCAAAGATGTGTTCTTTGCCTCTTTAGAATATGAATGGGCTGCATGTATAAGATAAATGTGGTAAAATTTCTCTTTGTTACCATGCAAGGGGGATGGTTGAAAGGGGGAGTAGGATGAATAATGATTTTTGTGAAAGAGTATGTATTGTGGGGTAAAGGATACATAGAAGTTGTATGTTTGGATGTTTTTATGACTTAGGCGTTTTATATGCATTGTGAAAACAAAGTATAAGCCTTACATGTGTATGAAACGGGCTGTTTTGGGGGGTATGGAGCATACAAATTAGATATGCCAAGGATAGACTTGATTATATACAAAATGCGCATTATCAAAGTGTGCTTTTTGTAATTTTCAAAACTGTTTTTGAGAGGATTTGTATATGGCTTTTAGAGTATATTAGAACTTGTATGTTATGTTAAAAAGTGTATGTGAAGGTTAGTAAGCCATTTTTGAAGAATAATTTTAGTTGGTACACTTTTAGCAAGAAAGGTGACAAAAAGAGAAAATCACTGGAACAAGGCAGAATAATGTAACGTTTTGTATGGCCTGGAAGTGATTCTTAGAAGTGTTCAAATAAGCTGATTTTTGGAATGGTTTTAGCCTTATGTGTGTAGTAAATATGAGAGTTGGAATTTTGGTAAAAGAAGTTATGGTTTATCCTTAACAGAATTTTTAGTAAAGCTGGCCAAGCTGAAATTACTGGAACTGGACAGAATGTAAGTGACGTGTTGGTTGACCCGAAAATGGACCTTAGAAACATGCAAATGGGCTGATTTTTGGTAGGGAGCTAGCCTTGTGTGTTTCCTAAGTCCATGAGTTGGAATTTTTGAAAAAGGACTCACGGTTTAGTCACAATAAAATTTGTAGTAAAACTGGTCACTCCAAAATCAGCATGAAACCGTTTTTGGGAAAGCGAGTAAATGACCCCTTTAAAGTTATTATATTGCTTTAGGATTTTTATGGTAATACTTAGGACATAGGTGAGCATGTCCATGTAAATTAATCAGCTTGGAATTATTATTTTAATGGGTAACTACTGAAATTAAGTGGACACTACCAAACTGAAAAACTGGGCAGAATTACGGAAATAGTTGGGAGGCTTTGTTCTTGTGGATTTAGACTTGTTTGTATGGTTTGAGCTTATGAACATTAATTCCTAGTATGTTTGCAGTTTTTCCAGGTGTTACCCAAATTAAATAAGACTTAATGGGCTTGAAAGAAAGGTAAAAAGAAGGGTACTGCACTGCTGAATTCAGCTTTGGTAATTTAATGATTTGAGGGTTTTCTATGTCTCGACTCGTTACGTAATTTTTATGACAAGTAGACAAGATACCCTTATGCATACGTATGTCAAGAGACCATGAAAATAGGCCAAATTATGAGGTTTTGAAGCCGCGCAACCAGAACGCTAATCCTGGAAATTTTTCCAGCCTAAAGAATAAGACCATACTTGTATGTATGTGATGTATTTTGTCATGAATTGCATAGTGCACGTCATACATTGCATCATCGTCATTTACATGATTCACGAAATTGATTTTATGACAAAGAATAATGAAAAGACGTTTTTAAAAAAAGATGCAGTTTTGACATGAATGCTTTCCATAGGTACCATTTATTCCTGGCCAGCTTAACCCGCTCCAGATCCGGGGTTAATTGATCCGACGATTATGACCGTACAGGCCCAGAAAGAATAGACCTGATTATGACGATTATGACCATACAGGCCTGGAAAAAATAGACTTGATTATGACGATTATGACCGTACAAGCACGGAGAGAATAGACCTGATGACTATGATTAATGATATGACCGTTTTCGAATCCGGAAATAATAGATTCGAAGGGATGAGCATGACCGCCTCAGATCCGGATATAATAGATCTAAACACTCTCTCGTTTTTATTGACGATGATGTTTTGAAAGAAAGAATGAACCAATTGTCCTTATTTTATCATACGGCATCACACGTGCATATTCATACACGTTGCATTTAATGGCTATTCGTATGTTTGGTACACTGCTACTTAGACTAGTATATTATGAAGTGATATTCCCTAAGTTATGATTTTAATGTTATGTCCTATAAGTTATGATCTGGTTGCTAACGGATATTGGATGGATAATCAGGTATGTTACAAAACCACAATTTTGGGGTTTGGTTCTTGTGTGTACTTCTCCATTTAATTCATGATTATTTATGGTTTACTTGCTGGTGACGTTGTCACTCACCCCTTATTTTTCCTCCCAGAACCCGCAGGAAATAGGGTCGAGTGGATCGAGGATGAGCCTAGGGTTCCCCATCCGTAGAAGAGCGAAAGAAGAACGACTTAAGGGTTTTTGTTATGATGGTCATGTTTGATGGACTTTTTATAAACTTATGTTGGGATCATTGACTTTCGGATTTTCTCATTTTGCGATCATACTTGTAAGACTTATGACGGATGTTTAGACTCCTTTATTTTAAAAGTTTTTATTCTGCCTCGGTTTTGCTTACCTGTTGATGTGTAAGCAGGAAGGTCCACATATTATGTTATGGACTACGTCATGTTATGGATTGACGTCTGGTACTCTCCATAGTGAAGTATGGCGGATGCACCGTATCCGGCTAGGCCGGGGTGCGGGGCGCTACATTCACCATCTTTATGTTGTATGTATTTTTCATCATGTTCATAATCTTGAAAATCGTCATGTTGATAGAAACTAGTATGTACATGGTTAGTATAAATGTTAAACTCATAACATGTATGTAAAAAGGAAAAAAGATGAGATTCATGTGGTTATGTATGGGTGTGTGTAAATCAGCCATAAGCCCAAAAGTGTACTAAATAAAACTGTGACATGTTATGAAATTATATATGTAAATATACATATATGTACATATGGCCCTAAGGCCTTTTTATGGTATAAATGATTTCATTGCATGTTATGTATACATATATGTATAATATATAATAAGATATAAATTATGACTAAGTTATGTATTTTCTTGTGATATGTCAAAGTAATTAGGAAATGAGTGTTATAAATACTAAGTGTTGAAATATGAGGTTGTATGTGGAATATACAAATTAAGAAAGTGGTTTGGGTGAAAAGTGCACAAAAGGAGGCAGTTTTAGTGTTTTGTCAATGATAGGTATGTTTTCTAGGGTAAAAGTAGTATTTTCTTTAAGTTATGACATGTAGGATGTAGATAAGTGATTAACTTATATCACTAAATTTTAGAATGCGCAATTGCCCTTAAGGCCCGAATTTGTTAAGGAAACAAAAGTTTGAAAATTTATTTTTATTGCATCACATGTTTTAAACAGTTCATACGCATAACGAATAATAAACACGAGACGATTGATTCCAACAACACATGTTATGTTATGTTTACGTTACGTTATGTCATGGAGCATCGGCATGACATCGGAACTGGAGTGGTAGGCGTCATGGGCATATGTTATCGTTATGGCCAAGTGTAACACCTTGTTTGGGACTCAGGATCTCCGCCCTGACGCATCACTATTAGAGCATGTACTTATGTTTTACGTTGTATATGTTACTATACGGGGAATCTTTCGGCATGTCGTGTGTTATTATTCTTAAGAAAAGTGCTATAGCCATTTATGAAAATGTTATGTCTTCATTTTTATAAAATGCCATGTTATGCATGGTTATGGAAAAAGTCATATTATGATTTTATGAAAAGTCATGTTTTAAATTGTCCTTAAAAATGAACCATGTTATGACCATGTCCAATCAAATTTCCATGATGTCGTTAAGTTATTGATTCTTAAGTTTATGATATTATTATTCCGACCAAAATAGAATTTCTGAAAGTGTAGTTGTTACAAGATTTATGACCTTAGTCTAGGACATGGAATGGAAATTAAGCATGGACATGCACGTGACGTTTTATGGACTTAGATAGAAAATCACTATGTTACGATGTTAAATTTCTTATGCATTACATGTTATATTCTTATGTTATGTCACTTTACTTGTTTCAAATGGAGACGTGTCATATTATGTTCTTTATTTACGGTTATTTATTTCATCACCTCGTCTCCCCATGTATATCCTCATGACGTGTCTAGTAGGAATACTTGCTGGACGATTATATTTATCGCTCATAATTGCTTTAATCACTTGTAGAGGATAGGGTTCCCGATACCAGATACATAGAGGACGGGCCTCAAGTAGACTATCTGTGAGAGAGAAAAGTATGCCATGGCTTATCTTTTGGGATTTGGTAGATGATTTGATCATGATGTACTTATGCTATTTTGGGACTTCAGAAATTATGATTTGTACCGATTATGGCAATTCGTATGTTTTGTATGTCGTATGTTTATCTTTGCATTGCTTCCGTTATATCGATTCACGATTCATGTCGACATGCACATGTACGTATCAACATCTTATACTTCTCGTAGTAGAGTACGACAGTGCGCTACACTCAAAGTGAATGTTGTTCCCTTGGCGCCTAATGATGTTATGAATGCTGGAATGAATGTGGCAATTGGTCACGTGGAGAAACTCGAGAAGTTCGAGGGAAGATTCTTCAAGAGGTGGCAGGAGAAGATGTTGTTTTTCCTTAAAATATTGGGATTGGCCAAACTGTTGAGTGAGGACCCTCCTATGGTGGTTCCTTGTTGATACCAAAATATGAACATGCAGAAAAAATTGGTGGCTGAAGCTTGGTCTTACAGTAATTATGTATGTTTAAACCAAATTTTAAGTTGCTTAGATAATACTCTATATGGCGTGTATTGTACCTACAAAACTGCAAAATTGTTGTGGCTAGCTTTAGAGAAGAAGCATCGATCTTTAGATGATGTCACAAAAAAGTTTATAGTCGGTAAGTACATGGACTTTAAAATGTCAGATTCCGAACTGTAGTTACCCAGGTTGAGGAACTACAATTGTTGATGGCCGAAATAGAAGAGGAGGGAATGATGCTCATGAATCATTCCTGGTTGCGGCAGTTATTGAAAAGATACCTCCTTCGTGGAGGAATTTTAAGAGCTATCTCAAGCACAAACAAAAAGAAATAACGATGAAAGATTTGATTGTCCGACTCCGCATAGAGGAGGATAATCAAGGATGTAAGAGAAAGCCATATTTGAGTTCTGGTCATGCCAAAGCCCATAACGCATAGGCGAAGAAGAAAAAGGCCACCCTCTCGGAGTGAACTCCAAAAGCAAAGAGAGTGCTCTATAATTGTGGAATCCAGGAGCACCGCAGTAATGACTCTTGTAAGCCCAAGAAAAAGCAAAGCAAAAGCAAATCTCATTGATACCATGAATGATTTGAATCTGTGTGCTGTGGTCTCAGAGTGCAATGTCGTGGGGAACATACATGAATGGTGGCCAGATACTGGAGCCACAAGACATGTCTGTGCCAATAGGGCAATGTTCTCATAGTACAAGCATGGATACAACGAACAAATCTACATGGGGATTGTTGCCTCATCAAAAATAGAAGGAGAATGGCAAATTGTTCTAAAGCTGACCTACGGAAAGCATTTGACTCTGCAGAATGTGCTACATGTTCCCGATATCTGGAAGAATTTGGTTTCTGGGGCTCTACTAGTCATGCATGGTTTAGACTAGTGTTAGAGTCAAACAAAATTATTCTTTCAAAGAATGGTATGTATTTGGGGAGTGGGGTACTTAGCTGATATGACGTTCAAGTTAAATGTCATTACGATTGTACCCAAGAAAGAATTGCCCGCAACAGATAATAATATGTTGAGAAAAAAGGTTTGAGTGATTTACAAATGCATGATTTAAATGTTATGTGCTTACGAAATGCATGAACAAATTATTAAACACGCTTTATATGCTTATATATATTGTTGCCATACTAAAAAGCCATGAAGCGTTATAGCTTACACATATGGCAAACATTTCTTGTCTTTGTACTAATTTCAGGTGCCACAATTAATGAACTAAACTAGTTCATTAAGTGAAGTGCTTAAGTTAATCAACTAACTAGTTCATTAAATGGAGACATATTTGGTGGAAGCTATATGGAAACAAATTTAGATATGGAAAGTTCTCTCCTCATCACATCTCACATGCCCAATATATACTTAATATATATTCATATTTTTTTAAAAAGGCACAATATACATATATCCCGACGTACCACCGACAAATCACATATATTATAAACGTACGTTGACGTCACACCACTATATACAAGTCATATTTATGAGTATATTCAGGTCTTATATCATATGATATAAGTCATGGTGATGTCAAAATTATAACAACATGTTACAAGGTCATAAACCGAAAATTGTCGTATCGGGTGACTATCGAAACTTCATCGACATGTCATGTACTTTCCACATAAAGTTGGACAGCTATATACTTCAAAAATGGCTAAACATTTCGTGGCTCATATGTTACAAACAGCCACTAAGTCATACCATGTTGGCACACACAAATCACCCACAATTTAGGCTAAATTTGTGGAGAATTCAAATTGCAATTTATTTTAGGCACATGGGCATTTTTACATCATCCACATGAGATGAATATACACTTTATTCTATGTATATTACGTGTGACATAATATATATATTACATATGCAAGAAGTTTGAAATTAATCGGAGAAAAATCGCGTAATCGACGAAAGTCGAAAGTTCGGTTTTCTACAAGCATACACACATGGGACGTTTTTGGTATAGGTGTAACATGTATCTAGATACTTTTTACATATTCAAGACATGTTAAAGTGCTCTAGAAAATTCAAAATAGGGCTGATGATTATTTACCATATATGTGTAAATATTGTGCATTATTTGAAGCAAGGCTGCTGGCCTGCTGGTCAGCGCTCCAGAATTGTAACGGGGAATCAGGTGTTCGACTCCCACTAACGAAATTAGAGAAGTATTTTGTATAATAAAAGGAAATATGTTTCATCAAAAAAAATTGTGCATTATTTGACAAAGCTTGCCAAAATAAAATTTCATCACATGTGCAGCCAATTCACACGCATACTACATCCATGTTGGACCCAAGGTGGAGCTTATTTGGCACTTCAATTGGTGCAGGATATGCGATACAAGAATGGTGACATTGAAGAGGGTACCACACAAGGAAAGAATTCAAAAGAGACACATGTTGAAAATTTCAGCACATGTCTACATAGTGGGTGATTTTTTTCCTCTTAATTGACCTCAATTTGTCTTCCAAAATTAAAGGGGGGTTAATGTGTGATTGTGAGGTAATGTTTTGACAAGAATTTGAGCACATGTTTTTAGTTTTTGTAGAATTTACAGCTCACTACAAGGATGCCAAGGTGGACCAATCAACAAGTGACAACTAAGCAAGGTCAAAGTCATCTTTCCAATCATATGCACCAAGTTAGCAAGATTGTGTCATCTTCTACACAAGGAAATCTTAAAGACAATAAATACAATTCTCAAAAAGGAAGAGAGCCCTAGAGGGGGCGGCCAAAACAAAATAAAAGGAGAAGATAGTGCAAGACAAGGCCAAGCAAAAATTAATATTATTACAAGTGCAAAAAAGCAAGACTACTCTCTTTTTCTTCCTTTCATTCTCTTGATCTTAGCCTCAAGCCTATTATTTTATAATCCACATATTATATAGGCTTTGATTATACCATCTATACTCGTTCATTTCTTGTAAAAGGTTAATCAAGGTGTGATAATATCTTCATTCGATCGGTGGTGGTGTTCGTGATCGGTTTGCTTGATTGTTTGATTGTAAAACGATGGAGTTGGTGTTTAACTCTAGTCACCCTTGTGGTAAGGTGTTTTTGTGTTTAGTAAAATCCGAAGAAGGTGTCCTCTAAGACTGGAGTAGGTTGTTTTAACCGAACCAGTATAAAATTCTCGGTTTTCTTACTTTTCAGCACTTTACTATTCAGTTTCTAGTTTTCTGCATCGTTTTCATTACAACGGTAAAAATAGAAAACGATTTTTAAAAATCATCTAACATTGCTGAAACATAGCCAAAGGTCTTAGGTTTCATTTGGCACAAGTTTCATAACATTTGGATAAGTATAAGTCAGTCAACATAGTTCTGAGACTAGTGTAATCTGATTTTCAGATCTGTAAAGGTTGAGAACATCAACGCAGTTGACATACTTCCCAAAGGAATTTTCCAAAACTGTTTCAACCCTTTAAAGTACATATCCCAAGGGACATATCATAAAATTTTCAGATCATTTAGAGTTGTAAATTAATAAGAATAAATTTTTTATTTTGAGGAACAGTTTCTGGCAGATTTACACAATTTGAGTAAAAACGTTTTTTTCAAGGCCTTATACTTTGAATTTTAATATGAAATTTTTATGAGATATACACAACATTGGAGAATACATCTTCACCAAATTTCATAATTTTTGGAGGTCTAAAATTAGGTCATTTAGATAAATCAAATCAGGATCTGAAAACAAAAACTGTTTTCCGAAGTGAGTGATTTGGTTCAAAAAGTTTTAAAAACCGAATTTTCCGCAGTCACTATTCACCCCCCCCCTCCTCTAGTGGTGCTATACAGGTCCTACAAGTGGTATCAGAGCATGCACACTCACTACAAGAGGATCCAATGATCTTTGTGAGATGGCATCCACTAGTCACAAAACCAAACAAGAAGGTATGTCATGTCAAAGGCCTCCTCTTTTTAACGGTGAGTCCTTCATACAATGGAAACTTCAAATGAAACTTTTTCTTATGGCCATTGATATAGACTTGTGGTCCATTATAGAAGATGGTTCTTTTATTCCTCATAAGTTATCCACAGTTGATGGTGTCACACTAGAAGTCATAAAACCAAAACAAGAATATACTAGTGATGACAAAAAGAAATTAAGTATGAATGCTAGAGCCATGCAACTTCTTTTAAATGGTTTGAGTAAAAATGAATCTAGTTATGTTTCAAATTGTTCTAGTGCCCAAGAGATGTGGAGAATTCTTGAAATGAAACATGAAGGGACTAGTCAAGTTAAAGAGCCTGAAATAAACATCCTTATGTCTACTCTTGAGTCCTTCAAGTTATTACCGAATGAATCTATTGTTGATATGGACTTACGCTTGACTAACATTTATAACTCTCTTGAGTATCTTGGAAAAGCTTTTTCTACACAGGAACAGGTTCAAAAGGTGCTAAGAAGTCTCCCATCCGAATGGAATCCCAAAGTCACAGCAATTGAGGAAAGTAAAGAAATGAGATCAATAAAAATGGAGGAACTAATTGGATCCTTAAAGATATACGAAAACAAACTTACACTAAGGAAACCGGAATCAATGTCAAAACTAGGTAAGACTATTGCTTTTAAATCAAATAAATACGTCTCTACCTCTTCCGATCACGTAGATGAGAGTGATACTGAATCGGACAACGAAGATCTAATATTATTGGCTAAAGGTTTGAGAAAATTTATGAGAAAATCATTAAAGAATAAACCTAAGGCTGTTCCAACAAGAGAAATAAAAATAAAAATTACGGTAAAGGCATAAAGTGCTATGAATGCAGGAAACTTGGACATTTATCATGTGACTACCGGAACAAGGACAAACAAACAAACAAGAACCGTGACAAGGATTAAAACAAAAATAGACCCATCTCAGAACCTAAACAAAGGAATTCAAGAAGAGCTCACAAGGCCTCCATTTGGAGTGACTCATCTGACTCTGAGACTGATGATACCGAGGAAGAGACGGCACAAGTATGCTTTGCATCCAAAGCATCAAATGTGGTATCTTCTGATTCTGATTCTGATTCCGAACCCTCTTATGATGATTTGTTTAGTCAGTATATTGAATTGCATAAATTCACAAAGACTCTTGTGAAATAAAAGAAATGGTTAATTAAAGACAGGAAGTTGTTAGAATCATCTAACACGAACCTTGTATCTCAATTAAACGATTCAAAAGGTGAGTCGTCTTGCACAATCAATGCATTAAAATCAGAGGTCTCGTCATTAACGGCAAAAAATAATGAAATGAAATCCGAGATTTCAAATTTGAAATTAAGAAATGCAGATTTAGAAAAAATGGTAAAACAGTTTGATACGGGTACGAACATGCTAGATCGCATCACCTCCTCACAAAAGCATGAAAGCGACAAAACTGGATTAGGATACGTTGAGAAAAATGAAATACAAGATAAGTCAACCAAATTTATTTTTATCTTCATCCAAGAAACCACATGCATTCAAGATAAATTTACCACCTAAAAAGGCGCCTAGATCACCCCTCACTTCATCTCATCGTGCTTCTTCCTTTTCATCTTATACAAAATATAATTATGTGATGTATAAATATGAAATGAAACCATTGATGCATACACAACATTCATACAACATAAATGCATCTACATCACGCACCATGCACACTAACACAAAGGCATATCAAGAATGAAAACCATACCTTAAGCATGATGGCATTCTCGGCCATAAGCCAAACGGATTTGCACCTAACATCTACTATATTGCTTCTTCATCTCTATTCTCACCATTTGTTAGACCGAGGAAGGTCATCCAAGTTTGGATACCAAAAGATACTCTTACAAAGGGTGAAGAACTAACGCTTAAGGACCCAAAATAAAAGGGTACCTAAATCATTGTTACACATTGCAGGGATCACATACATCTAAAGATACATCAATCAAGTAGTTCCTTGACAGTGGTTGCTCGAGGCACATGACGGGTGACCTGAGCTTGTTTTCAAAGTTGCAGAAGGTTACAAAAGGTGGATCGGTGACCTTTGGAGACAAAAACAAAGGAAAAATCATCGGAAAAGATACAATCGGAAACCCAAACACTCTTCAAATATTCAATGTCTTCTTTGTAAGTAATCTATCCTACAACTTGCTTACCATCTCACATTTTCTTGACAACAGTTTTGATGTGTGTTTCACTCACCCATATTGCAATATAGTAAATAAAAATAGAGAACGGTATTAAAAGGAAAAAGAGAAAGAAATATTTTTACACTTTCTATGGATGACATGTTAGACGCTAAAGTAAAATGTTTTATGTCAAATGAACCTAACGTCAATTTGTGGCATAGGCGGTTAGGACACATTGTATCTCAACTCTTGAGAAAATTCAACGAAAGAATCTAGTACGAGGATTGCTCAAACTTGATTTAGACAACTTTAAGTTGTGTGAATCTTGTATTAAAGGCAAACAAACATGCGAGTCACTTAAATCTAAAAATGAAATTAGCACGTCCAGAGTCTTAGAATTATTACACATTGACTTGTTTGGTCCTAGTCATACTAGGAGTCTTGATGGGCAACATTATGCATTGTGTCATGGTTGACGATTTGTTTCGCTATACATGGACTTTATTTTTTGCGAATAAAGATGATAGTGCCGTTGAGATTGCTAAATTAATAAAACAACTTGAAAATGAGTATGGTTTAAATGTGAAAAAGATTAGGAGTGATAGAGGCGGCGAATTTAAAAATAAGGACATTATTGCATTTTGTGAAGAAAATGGTATTAAACACGAGTTAACGGAGTAGTAGAAAGAAAGAATAGGACACTACAAGAAATTACAAGAACCATGTTATGTGAAAAAAAGTTGCCTAGATTTTTGTGGGCGGAAGCCGTAAATTGTTCATGCTATATAGTTAATCGCTTATCGGTTAGAAAGAAAATGAATAAAACTCCTTATGAAATTGTGAATTATCGCATGCCTAAAATTGATTCGTTTTGAATACAAAAAATAATCTAGATAAATTTGAGTTTAAATCTATTGAATGCATTTTTGTTGGATATTCTATGAATTCTAAGGCATATAGATGTTATGATCCTATCACTAGAAAAATTTTAAAATCTATTCATGTGAAATTTAATGAATTCAGTGAATATGAAATAAATAAACAATATGACGATGATTTTGAACTAAAACCTGTATTAGATGATAAGAAGAAACTGTCGTACATGATGAACACGACTCACTAAAAATGCATGATCACTTAGAAATGCATGAAAACTAGAAAATAATCAACCAAGATGGCATAGGGATCACCCACACAACCTTATCATAGGCGACATAACACAAGGTGTACGACCAAGTATAAGAATAAATCAGGATGAAATAAATCAATTCCATGCTATGATATATGAAATCGAACCCAAGAATGTATTTGATGCTTTGGATGATTCTTCTTGGATTGGCACTATGCATGATGAATTAAATCAATTCGCAAGAAATGGTGTATGGGATTTAGTGTCATGACCACAAGATAAAACGATAATAGGCACAAAGTGGGTCTTTAGAAACAAAATGAACGAAGAAGATAAAGTCATTAGAAACAAAGAAAGTCTTGTAGCACAAAGCTATAATCAAGAAGAGAGAATATACTACGAAGAAACATTTGCACCCGTAGCACGCTTGGAAGCCACATGATTATTACTTGCTATTGCTTGCATGAATGATTTTAAACTTTATCAAATGGATGTAAAAAGTGCATTTTTAGACGGTTTTATACAAGAAGAAGTATATGTAAATCAATCACCCCGTTTTGAGGATTTAAAATATCCTAATCATATGTACAAATTAAAGAAGACACTATATGGTTTAAAACAAGCACCTAGGGCTTGGTATGATCGTTTTGCTATCTTTTTTTAGAAAATGGATTTAAAAGAGGAACCATAGATAGTACTTTATTCCTGAAACAAGAGAAATCGGATTTACTCATTATTCAAATTTATGTTGATGATATTATTTTTGGATCTATATCTCATAAGCTAGTTGAAGAATTTGAAACATGCATGAAATCCGAATTTGAAATGTCTATGGTTGGTGAGTTAAATTATTTCCTTGGCTTGCAAATTAAACAAACTAGTATAGGCATCCATATAAGTCAATTCAAATATGTGAATGACATGATTAAAAAGTTTAACTTTGAAAACTTGAAACCATCCCCCACTCCTATGAGTGTAACCACTAAACTCGATAAAGATGAGAATGGAAAAGACTTTGATAATGGCTTGTATATGTCAATGATTGGTTCTGTGCTTTACCTTACCGTAAGTAGACCCAATATCATTTTTAGTGTTTGCATGTGTGTTCGTTTTCAAAGAAATCCTAAAGTATCACACTATAATGATGTAAAAAAGATATTTCGATACATTAAGAATACTACTACTTTAGGAATTTGGTATGATAAGAATTGTGAATTTGACTTGCATGCTTATACTGATGCGGATTATGGCGGATGCAAAATAGATAGAAAAAGCACAAGTGGTACATGTCAATTTATTGGAAATTCATTGATATCTTGGTTTTCGAAAAAGCAAGCAAGTGTAGCATTATCTACCACTGAAGCGGAATACATGACACTTAGTCTTTGTTGCATGCAACTTTTATGGCTAAAACAACAACTATCTGATTTTGGAATAACTGTAAATCGCATCCCTATGTATTGTGATAGTATGAGCGCTATTAATTTGTCTAAGAACCCTGTATTACACTCTAAGCCAAAGCATATAGAGGTACGATATCACTTTCTTCGTGACCAAGTAAACAGTGATGATATCATTATAGAACATGTCCGTACTGAAGCACAAGTAGCCGACATATTCATCAAAACACTTAATCAAGTCACGTATGAAAATTTACGCTCAAAATTAGGCATGATTTCGGCTAATTTGAATTAAATTGCTATTTCTTTCCATTCTTACATGTACTTTTGATGCCATTTACAAAATAAAGGGGTAGAGAAAAGCATGATTTAAGGGAGAGAAGCATGATTTAAGTGGGAGAGAAGCATGATTTAAGGGGGAGCACAAGACAATATGAAATTCAAAATTTGAAATTCAAATTTGTGCATAATTGAAGGGGGAGCGATCATATTTGAATCATGAACCAATGTTATTTTGTAAATAATCAAAACAGAGAGATTGTTGAGAAAAAGAGTTTGAGTGATTTACAAACGCATGACTTAAATGCTACATGCTAACGAAATGTATGAACAAATTATTACTTGACACGTTTATATGATAAACATGCTTTATATGCTTATATATATTGTTGTCGTACTAAGAAGACATGAAGCCTTAAAGCTTACATCATATGGCAAACATTTTTTGTCTTTGTATTAATTTCAGGTGCCACAATTAATGAACTAAACTAGTTCATTAAGTGAAGTGCATAAGTTAATGAACTAACTAAATCACTAAATGGAGACATATTTGGTAGAAGCTATATGGCAACGAATTTGGAAATGAAAAGTCCTCTCCTCATATCATCTCACACGCCTAATAACTTCATATATATATTCATATTTTTTAAAAATACACTATACACATATATTCCAACGTACCACCGACACGTCACATATATTATAGATGTACGTCGACGTCACACCCCTATGTACAACTCATATTTATGAGTATATTCAGGTCTTATATCATATGATATAAGTTATGGTAACGTCAAAATTATAACGACATGTTACAAGGTCATATACCGAAAATTGTATTATTAGGTGACTACTAAAACTTCACCGACATGTCACGTACTTTCCATATAAATATGGTCACCCCATATACTTCAAAAATGGCTAAAACTTTTGTAGCTCACCTGTTACAAACAGCCACTAAGTCATACGATGTTGGCACACACAAATCACCCACAATTTAGGCTAAATTTGTGGAGAATTCAAATTTAAATTTATTTTGAGCACATTGGCATTTTTACATCAGCCATATGAGCTGAATATACACTTTATTATGTGTATATTATGTGTGACATAATATATATTACATGTGCAAGAAGTTTGAAATAAATCGGAGAAAAATCACGTAATCGACAAAAGTCGAAAATTCAGTTTTCTACGAACATACACACATGGGATGTTTTTGGCATAGGTCTAACATGTATCTAGACACTTTTTACACATTCAAGACATGTTAAAGTGCTCTACAAAATTCAAAATAGGGCTGATTATTATTTACCATATATGTGTAAATATTGTGTATTATTTGACAAAGCTTGCCAAAATAAAATTTCAGCACATGGACAGCCAATTCACACGCCTACTACATCCATGTTTGGCCTAAGGTGGAGCTTATTTGATACTTCAATTGGTGGAGGATATGCCACACAAGATTGGTGACATTGAAGAGGGCACCACACATGGAAAGAATTCAAAAGAGACACATGCTGAAAATTTCAGCACATGTCTACATAGTGGGCGATTTTTTCCTCTTAATTGTCTTCAATTTGTATTCCAAAATTAAAGAGGGGTTAATGTGTGATTGTAAGGTAATGTTTTGACTAGAATTTGAGCACATGTTTTTAGTTTTTGTAGAATTTACAGCTCACTACAAGGGTGCCAAGGTGGACCAATCAACAAGTGACAACGAAGCAAGGTCAAAGTCATCCTTCCAATCATATTGCACCAATTTAGAAAGATTGTGTCATCTTCTATACAAGGCAATCTTCCAAGGACAATAAAGAAAATTCTTACAAGTGCAAAAAGCAATACTACTCTCTTTTTCTTCCTTTATTTCTCTTGCTCTTAGCCTCAAGCCTATTATTCTTATAATCCACATATTATAAAGGCTTTGATTATTCCACCTACACTCGTTCATTTCTTGTAAAAGGTTGATCAAGGTGTGATCAAACCTTCATTCAATCGGTGGTGGTGTTCGTGATTGGTTTGCTTGATTGCTTGTTTGTTTGATAGCCTCAAGCCTATCATTTTTATTTTCCACATATTATATAGGTTTTGATTATTCCACCTACACTCGTTCATTTCTTGTAAAAGGTTGATCAAGGTGTGATCAAACCTTCATTCAATCGGTGGTGGTGTTCGCGATTGGTTTGCTTGATTGTTAGATTGTAAAAGGTGGAGTTGATATTTAACTCCTGTCACCCTTTTAGTAAGGTGATTTTGTGTTTAGTGAAATCTGAGAAAGGTATGCTCGAACACCTGATTAGGTTGTTTTAACCGCACCAGTATAAAATTCTCGGTGTTCTTACTTTTCAGCACTTTAGTATTCAGTTTCTAGTTTTCTGCATCGTTTTCATTACAACGGTAAAAATAGCAAACGATTTTCAAAAATCATCTAACGTTGCTAAAACATAGCCAAAGGTCTTAGTTTTCATTTGGCACAAGTTTCATAACATTTGGATAAGTATAAGTCAGTCAACATAGTTCTGAGACTAGTGTAATCTGATTTTCAGATCTGTAAAGGTTGAGAACATCAACGCAGTTGACATACTTCCCAATGGAATTTTCAAAAACTGTTTCAACCCTTTAAAGTACATATCCCAAGGGACATATCATAAAATTTTCAGATCATTTAGAGTTGTAAATTAATAAGAATAAATTTTGTATTTTGAGGAACAGTTTCTGGCAGATTTACACAATTTGAGTAAAAACGTTTTTTTTTCAAGGCCTTATACTTTGAATTTTAATATGAAATTTTTATGAGATATACACAACATTGGAGAATACATCTTCACCAAATTTCATAATTTTTGGAGGTCTAAAATTAGGTCATTTAGATAAATCAAATTAGGATCTGAAAACAGAAACTGTTTTCCGAAGTGAGTAATTTGGTTCAAAAAGATTTAAAAACCGAATTTTCCGCAGTCACTATTCAAACCCCCCCCTCCTCTAGTGGTGCTATACAGGTCCTACATAATCATGCTTCCTCTTCTGCTTACATGCTTGAGTCTTCTTGTTTATAACATTTTCGTTTGGGACACGTAAATTACAAGTCAATACATAGAATGATTAATATTGACTTATTACCCAAATTGGATATTAAAGGAAAAATCTCAAATTTGTGTTGAAGAAAAAATAGCAAAGGCGCCATTTCTTTCAATAGATAGGAACATTGAACCTTTGGTCTTAATTCATATAGATATGTGTGATTTAAATTTTGTGCAAATGAGAGGTGGTAAAAAGTATTTTGTAACTTTTATCAGTGATTGCACTAGATACTGTTATGTTTATTTGCTAAGTGGCAAAAATGAGGCCCTTGATGCTTTTAAAGATTACAAAAATGAAGTTGAGAATCAACTTAGAAAACAAATTAAAACAATTCGGAAGGATAGAGGAGAGGAATATGACGTAACTTTTAATGAATATTGTCCAGAACATGACATTATTCATCAAACGACTGCACCATATTTGCATCAATATAATGGTATTGCAGGACACAAAAATTGTACCTTAAAGGAGATGATGAATGTTGTGTTGATAAGATCGGGTTTACCTCAGAACTTTTGGGGGGAAGAATTGTCTTTGCCAATGTCATTTTAAATGGAATATCGTCTAAAAAGATGGATAAAGCCCCATACAGATATTGGAGAGGTCATAGGCCTAGCTACAAATACTTGAAAGTGTAGGGTTGTCCGGCAAAGGTTGTTGTACCTTAGCCAAGACAAGTGAGGATTGAGCCTAAAACGATTGATTGCATATTCATAGGATATGCCACTAACACTAGTGCATATCAGTTCTTTGTGCACAAATCGGACAGTTCTGGCATACATAAAAATGTTGTCATGGAGTCAAAGAATGCAATATTCTTTGAAGATGTCTTTACAAAGAAAGACAAAAACAATGAAGATGTAAGTACTGGTAAGCGAGTGCATGAGACAACCCCTCAAGAAACTGAGGAACCTCGTTAAAGCATCAACATCCTTTGGACTAGATTTTCTAACCTATACGGTAGAAAACGAGCCAAGATCTTTCTCTAAGACAATGTCAACTCCAGAAGCTCCCTTTTGGAAAGAGACGATAAACAGCAGATTCTATTCTATAAAATCACACTTGGGAGATGGTTGGCCTTCCACAAGGAAATAAACCACTCAGATGCAAGTGGATCTTCAAGAAAAAACAAAAAGAAGATGGGTCTATCGACAAGTACAAGGCCCGGTTGGTAGCTAAGGTCTATCGACAGAAAGAAATCTTTGACTTTTTTGACACCTACTCACCAGTAATTAGGATCACCTCTATAAATATGCTAGTTTCTATTGCTGCAGTCTACAACTTAGAAATCCATCAGATGGATGTGAAGATTGCCTTTCTGAATGGTGAGTTGGAGGAAGAAATTTATATGGAACAACCTGAAGGATTCATTGTCCCAGGACATGAAAAGAACGTTTGTAGACTTGTTAAATCCTCATACGGACTTAAGCAAGCACCTAAACAATGACACTTGAAGTTTGATCAAGCAATGTTGTTTAATGGTTTCAAGATCAACGAGTGTGATAAGTTTGTCTACATCAAGAACACTCCAAGTGCCTATGTGATAATATGTCTCTATGTAGACGACATGCTAATCATGGGCAGTACTCATGATATCATCATAAGTACAAAGAAGATGTTGAGGCGAAACTTCGACATGAAGGATATAGGAATTGTCAATGTTATACTAGGAATTAAAATTTCTAGGATAGCTGAAGGACTCGTTTTGTCACAAACTCACTATATCGTATCTGTTCTAAAACGATTCAATATGTTTGATGTGAAACTAGTAAAGACTCCACTTGACTTAAATATACACTTAAGGAAGAACATAGTCGAACCAGTAGCTCAACTGAAGTACTCACAAGTGATTGAAAGTCTGATGTACATAACAAACTGTACAAGACTAGACTTAGCAGGCTCAGTAAACAGACTGAGCAGGTTTACCACTAATCCAAGTGATGATCATTAGAAAGCTCTAAATAAAGTGATGGGGTACCTGAAATATACAATGAACCTTGGACTACAGTACACAAGATATCCAACAGTGTTAGAAAGGTATTGTGATGCCGATAGTAAAGACTTTAAGTCCACCACTGGATACTTACTCACAGTTGGTAGTGCTGCTATGTCTTGAACATATACAAAGCAAACGTGCATAGCTCGTGTCACTATGGAAGCTGAGTTTATAGCACCAGATAAAGCTGGGGAAGAGGTGGAATTACTTCGAAATTTCATAGAGGATGTTTCATGCTGGCCTAAGCCAATCGCTCCTATCAGCATACACTGTGATAGTTAGTCAGCTATAGGACGAGCCCAAAGCAGCATATATAATGGTAAGTCTCGACACATACGCCAGAGACATAACATCCTTAAATAGTTGATCTCTAATGGCGTGATTTCCATTGATTATATAAAACCAAAGGAGAATCTTGCGGATCCGCTTACAAAAGGTTTGCCTAGAGATCAGTTGTCAAATTTGACAAACGAATGGGACTAAAGCCTGAAATGCAAGAACCTTTGTAACGGTAACCCAACCTTGTTGACTAGAGATCCTAGAATCTTGGTTCAATGGGACAACTAAATTATGAAGTTTCAGTAGAGCACTTACCCATTCTGTATTCAAGTGATGTCTGCAGAAACAATTAGGATAAGCTAATGCTTTTAATGATTTCCTATATCTTGGTACATCAAGTGGAGTATGTCAGAATACTCTCTATAGGAAAGACTTATGTAAGTGTGATGTGGGGCGCTTCTATGAGAGTTCTGTGAGGCAAGAATTCCCTAAAATATTTTCTGAAACCAAGCTATTCATGGCCAAAACGAACACAACCATGAGAACCAAAAAGGGTGTTAAAGGAATATTGTGTGAGAACTATTGTCTAGGTTCACAGTAAAGACTAATAAGTTCAAGATGTTAAGTCACTAATTAGTCGAGTGGATTCGCTAGTACATCACTATGAAAGGTTCAAAGCCAGAAGCTACCTCTTCTGATGCATCATTTCTTTGTCCAACTCCTCTACAGAGTCTGCATCTGCATTTGCATTAATTTCCATTCATGTGGGAGATTGTTGGAGTAATTGGAAATAACTTGGGTTTTGGCCTAATAAGACAAGTTGCAAACTTGGTTAGCAACATACTTTGAGCTTATTTATAATTATTTTTCATTAATGACAAATAGAAACTAATGGGTCCTTAATTATATACGCGATGTGTCACACCGACTTCCGTTATGTGCTTAGAATAAATCTCGTGATGCTACCATAAAATGGTATAACGTGTCTAAGAGTTATTTTAAGTGAATCCTAGAAATTATTAAATTAATCTAATAAGAGTAAGACTAGTAATTTAAAATAAAGAAGTAGTACAAGTTTATTTAGGAATTTAATAAAGAGAAAAGAAAATAACACATAAGGAAACAAAAGAAGGATAGAATGGTAATTCCACCACCCACGTGCACCCCAACCCCACCCTAACCGGCCACCCATTTATTTTATTTCCCAAAATTTCTAATTCTTTTCTTTTATTCCTTCCCTTTAATCATTATCATGTCTTACACCATGTAAGACATGCATCAAATAAGGTTGCATGCAAATTCTTTTCTACTCCACTCACTTGTCCATCCAAGACTTCCCATCATTTGCCCCTCCCACTCCACATCCGACCAAGGCTTAGATAAGGGGGAATAAAACTCTCAAATTGTAAGACAATTCTTCATTTCAATCTCTCCCCATTCTTCACACTTTTCACTCTCTCACTAAAACACTTTTCCTCTCCCTTCTCTCCACAAATTCAAGTCTTCCTCTCCTCCTCCTTGTCTTCTACACATGAGCCAACATGGCAAGGAAGAGGTGAAATTCTTCAACTTTCAAGTGAGGAATCAAGTGTCCAAACATTATAAACATCAAGTTAAAAACTTTATCAATCTTGTTCACCTCCTTCTCACTCTCCATCTTTCACAAAACACTCAACTCATCTCCCATTTTAGGCTATAATCAAAAGTTCGTCAAGGAGAAAGAAGGACTTATGCTAGTTGAGCAAATAGGAATCTTCAAGCTATTCAAGGTGAGAATCATCTAGTATTGGTTCTAGTACATTCAAACTCTCATTCCTTTCATGAAAGGACTAATTCTTTTTGGCCTCAAGGTCGTACCACCCCAAGCCCAACCCAAAGAAGCAAATTTTGCTTTTTTAGGTGCAAGATACAAACATCTAAGGCAAGTATTCTTCTTAGCTTCTTCAAGAACATTAAAAATGAAGTCTCTTATGCTCATAACCAAGCAATGGATCATGCATGCAAACATTAAGATGAAGCTCTTCTTGCTAAGCTATGGAAAACGTACTTGCATGTTACAAACAATGTATGCTTGTGTGTTATTCTTGCCTATATTCATGAATGTCATTAGGATGATGTTTGTTTGTGGCATGCATGGCAATAATGTAGCATGAACAGCCCCTTTAAGGGCATGCATAGCAATGAAAAGGGAGGAAAATCATACATTCCATATCCTTATGCAAAGTGTAGGTAGATGAGTACTATTTCTTAAAAAGTGTACCAAATACCTCATCAACTCATCATCTTCATACATGCATGTGGAGAATACATCATCTCCTTTATTTTCATATGTAAAGGAAGGGGTTTACATGATTATAGTCATAATATAGTATATTCATGGAACCATACAAACTATATCATAATGCATGTCATAAAAGATGCTATCTTTGGCAACAACATCATATAATCACCATTTCTTTTTAAGATGGGACAGTTTTTGATCCTCCATCATAGGCCATGAATTCATCACCATCATCATGATGCGTATCTTGATAATCATGGCCTAAGGAGGTGTGATTCCATGGATGTTACACTCCTATGGGCTTGCATGTCACTTTTATCATGATCATCACCATAATCATGATCTTTGTGATCATGAATATATATGTGATATGATTTGAGCATGTTATAATTATGGATTTTGATGTTCATCATGAATCATTATACAAGTATTTATGGTAAGTAGGACATGAAAATAGATGTCATCATCTTAGCACTAAGCATGCATTCTACAAGTTGAAATGTCCATGTTGGAATACCCCCCCCCCCCCCAACTTTCGACCAAAAGACCTAAATCATGTCATGTTGATGTACAACTTCCATTGGAATATACTTAAATAATTATGTATAAGAATGATATGTAAATAAAGAAAAATTGCCATAAGTGTAACAATTACATAATGTTGAAATTCCAAGAATTGGGTATAACTAGTTTACGGCCCAATGGCCATTTTGGCACCTAAAATGATGAATTACAACCATGTGACAATCTCTATGTGACTAGATATTTATTATGCGTCATATATATGAAAAATTAACACAATGGAATACTACATGAAATTGAGGAATTTAATTTGTATAATTGGGCACTTTTCGGCCGTAGGCCCAAATTGGGTATCTTGTCATGGATTAACTTCTTCCAAGCGTAGTCATGTAAATGCATGTATAATATGTGTTGAGATTATACTATCATTAAAAGACAAGCATAAACGTATCACTAGATAGAAAGAGAGATTACAAAAGAACTTATATCAACTTTCGGCCTTAAGGTTATGGCCTTATCCAACATGACTTACAACCATTTGTACTCTCTTAACTCAATATAAGTATTATATGTGTAAAATATGTAAGCAAATGGCATAAATGCTTAATATCTCAAGTTAAAGAAATCAAAATATGCATGTATGATAAGACACGGCCCAAAAAGGGGTAATTTGGCCCAAATAAGGCAAGCTAATCATGTAACGAAGAATTTCGGAATTCACCTCAAGAATAATCACAATGCTAATTCCAAGAGGAGTCCTATGCCAAACATACTCTCATGCATGTTGTCTTCATGATTTTCAACACAACGATTTTATTTACGAACATGTTTATGAAATGATTTCTGCAAGAAATGTTTTAAAGTTTTCATGATTTAAGAAATTGTACCGCGAGACGAATGATTCCGTACGACTTATGCATGTATATGTGGTTGAGTGTAACACTTTGTCAGGGAAAAGGATTCTCTACCTTTCTGTATACGTATGATCTGCTGGCTGAGTGTAACACCTTGTTCGGGACAAGTGATCTCTGCCTTTCAGTTACGTCTACAACGTTTTGTATGGAGAGCTGCCTGATGTCTGGTCCTGGGGGAGGATGTCAAGGGCAAAATACGTTATTGTAGAGTGTATCATCACGTCTAGGACTCGGGTTCTCTGTTATAGCGCGTCATCGTTAGTCCTATGTACGTATAATGTAACACCGCGGTTGGACCATCGGAATTCATAGACGGTAATCATTGCTATTCGAGGAATCATTCGATATGTTGTGGGTGTCATTCTTATGTTACGAATGTGTTATAGCCAGTTCATGTCATGTCATGTTTATGTACATTTGAAATGAAATGTTTTTCGAAAAATTTTACACTGCATACATCACGATCATGTCTCACGAATCCCTAGTGCCTTAGTTATGACTCTTGTAGTACGAGACCCAGTATGATTATATAACATCAAGATACAAGACCAAAAAGATTGTTCACAAGAATAATACCGACTGTATGAATAAGATAAGAATAACCAAAGGAAGAGCTTGAGTAATTTATGATGCTCTTTATTTATAATATTCTTCTCTTACATGATAACTGTTTGGATACTGTATTGTTTCTTCTTGTTGACCTCTTTACTGTTATCTCCATGCATGTTATACATATGAATTCTGTGTTATACATCACTATATCATCCACTATCCCGGCCTCCATGCATGATCCACTTGATGAATCTAGGCAGAAATACTTGATGAGTGATTCGTTATCGCCCATCCCTTTATTTTACCATGCAAACCCACATGACCCTGAACCAGAATTCATAGAGGATAAGCCTCGAGACTAGTTGTAGAGAGCTGACTAGTAGCCAGCAGTGACATCTTTTGTATTTTGATATTCAGCTCTGTATTATGTTATTTTGTACCCATGATGTACTGTTGACACTTATTGGGATGTATTATGATGTACTTATGTCGATGTTATTTTTGCGTATGTTACTTTGCTTCCGCTCATCTATACATGTTATGACAATCCGTGCATGAATATTATCGACGCCTTGTACTTCTCGTAGCAGAGTACGGCAGGTGCCCCGTGCCGAGACCTTAGTCCTGGACGCGGCGCTACATGATGAGTATATAATTTTAGGCTTCAGAATCACTCAATTACAGTACCGGGTCAATGAGAAATTAATGCTCAAATTGGGTTTTAAACATTGTCTAATGGGTGATGTGCCCTTATGGAGGGAATACCCCATTGGTGAAAGGAAGTAAAATTACCACCAAATATATGTAAAGAATTGTCACTTTAGATGTGTCTTTAGGACATGAGAAGTTTTGACCAGATGGAAGACCTACAAGATTGCCACATGCGCATTAGAGAAAATTTCTTTGGCCTTTGGATTAATTATTTGTAAAAGACTCCACGCCTAGTTGCGCAGTGGCCAACGATAAGTCTCCAGGAGTGGTCCGATCTGGTCCTCCAGCTCGGTCCACATGCCTTTCCCTATGCGTGGATAAGATCAAACGGTTCAGCCTTTTTTATCTAACGATGTCGGTTTTGATCCGGCGGTTGTATTTCAAACTGACCAAACCACCCACAGATAAGATCAAACGGTTTGTCCGTGTTGATCTAACGGTGTGGTTACGGTGTCAGTTTTGATCCAACGGCTATCATTCAAACTGACCAAACCGCCCAACAATATGTGGTTTTCATCCGACGCCTCAACATTGATCCTACATTGCAGTTTTCATCCAATGGCTGTGGATTAACCCGTCCAGAAACCGCCCAACAAGCACTGCTTCTGTTTCGATCCGATGGCTCCGGTTGATCTGCGGTTTTGATCCGATGGTCATAGATCAATCTGTTCAACCGATTCTCCAACCAACTCCTCTGTATAAACCGGGCCTTGGGTGCTCTCAGAACACACACAATCTTCTTTTGCTCTCTTCATCTTCTCCATTCTGCATTAAGTCCGAGAGAAGTCAGGACGCACGAAAGTTCGCTGAGGTTCAAGTTGTAGCATTGCCGCTTGACTAAACAGGTATCCGTTGTATCCTGGGAGACGATTGCTTACGCCGGTTGGACACAGTATTCCGGAACAATACGTCTTAAGGACAGAGTCCTCGACTCTCCCAGGTTTGATCTACTACTTACTGTATTTACATGCTACACACTACTACTGTGTCTTGGTACAAGATTGATTGTTTCTGACACCCCTTTTAGTAGAAGACTTCCATGCTTTCTTTACCTTTCGTTGTTTATTAATCTTATTCAAAAGAAACGCGAATAGATGGACGAAAATGCCATACAAACAAATCACGGTACAGGACCATTTTATACCCCCTGACATGGCTGTCAAAAGATAAGATACTCAAAACCAAGTCTTCCTAAAACGGAGGCATTCTTGGCTTTTATAGGGCAGATCTCTATAGGGGCAAGTCGTCTTTACGTTAATAGTAGTATGCATCAAAATAAACAACAAACACACTCAATATATCTCAACGAGAGCAATAACTGCCGCTAGAGTCTGAGGAGGGTGAGAGAAATGCAAACGATACCTCCATCCTAAGAGATAGAAAGTTTGATTCCAGTGATACCACTAGCTCAAAATCAAAATGAAAACAATAAAAAGCCGAGAAGCCGCATCCAACCATAGTAATTTCTCTTATACAAATATTTCTTCCGTTTACTTACTTTCTATTTTGGTTTGTTACTGTTCGTTTTTTAAAAATAAAAATACATTAGTAGTCAAATTTTTCATACTATCTTCTTAATTTATATCAATAACCCACTTACTTCTAGTTTACATCAATAACCAACTTATCTGATTTCTTTAGTTTATATCAATAACCAACTAAAAATGGAACACAAATACTGGCCAAAATAGTTTGAAAATAATTTGATTGTATTTATGTCAAACTATGACAATATTTTTGACACCTAAGGAATAGTCAACAGACAATATGGGTATAGTCATTTTGACAAGCTAAAGCGACAAATTAGTCTAGTAACAAATGTGACATCCTTTTCAGAGCTTGAGTGGACAAATATCACCCCTCTTCTCCGCATTAGGATCTTCCTGATATTTCAATGCTTATAAGCCTACTTTCCAATATGTTTAGCTTGGTCCCATTCTCCCCATTCAAATCAAAAACCAAACAGAAATTTAGGTCCAACGTACCATGTCACCTCAGCTACTTATAGATAGGCGAAAGAGGCATGTCTACTGAACTCTGAGCGAGGAGATGCCACAGAAATAAAACGCATTTAAAGCAAACCAACACCAAAAATTTAACATCATATACTTGTTTATAAGTCACAGGAAGGGCCTTGGAGTAACTGGTAACGTTGTTGTTTTGTGACCTTGATATCATGGGTTCGAGCCACGGAAACAGCCTCTTACACAAAGTGTAGGATAAGGCGGTGTACATCAGATCGTAAAGCGATCCGGCTCCTTCCCAGATCCTGCGGAAACGTAAAAGCCTAATGCACCGGAAACGCCCTTTACTTGTTAATAAGCCAACCTCAGGATCCTCAAGTGCAACCAAAGGAGCTCTTTTGCATTAGACATGTCCACCTTGAGCAATAGCTATCACTAAATCCTTCAAAATATTGTCATACCTCTATTCAGTGTAGCAGTAGCGCATAAAGCCCTAGATGTCGAGCAACATATTTCCACGTTTCCTAGTACCTGAGCATCTCTAGAGGCGCTTGAAGGCCTCGCGTTCGTGCCGTGCCAGCCTCAGATCCACCAAGCTACCACCTCGTGGTTCATCATTGACTTTGATGAAGTACCAAGTTCATAAGCATCCAAAAGAAACTACTAAGTATGCGGAACAAGAATCTAAAGGAAGTACATCAAACGCAACCATCCCTCAAAACACATTGGCAAACTCCCTGACACTTGCAAGTAAACACCCTGTCCATTGATAAATCTCATACAAACTAGCAAACTAAGAACACTTCTAATTTGCATAATCATTCAAAAGCACATGAGGATTTAGTACGGGGAACAACCAAACCAGATCATGTAGTGGCCAAGTGGAAGAAACGAACAAGAAAAATGGCGGATGAACATGAAATAACAGGACACAAGATTCAACCAGGTAGATAATTTCTCACAAGCTGAGAACGGAAGCTGTAGCAAATGCGACCCATATAGTTATTTCTTTACAGAATTACCCTCAGTTGGACAAGAAAAGAGTCTGAAGAATGACAAACAAGAATTCGGCCGAACATACTCTATCATGAAGATTAATCACAGAAGTCAGCGGACCTAAATACTCTGCAGAAGAACTCAGGTTTCCTTTTTTTCCTGTTTGCTATGCTGACTTATCTGTACATACACATCTAATCCTATTCTGTATCCTGGTGAAGAGTTAAGCTAGTTTTTGGATGAAAAAACACACCCACCTATGCGGATTTCCACTCCTCCCTCGACTTTTCAACTGGCAATTGTGTGCCATGAAACCATCAAGTGTGAAAAGGTCATGTGGAATATAAATACTGCAGTTATAAGTTGCTTATATCTGGGCCCTATAAACACTGGCTTTATAAGGATAACTTTAAGGCACCTCAATGACTGCGTCTTCTTTAATCTGTTTGAACGCCGATATCAACAGCCTTCTCGAGTGCAACAAGTTTGCGATCTCCAAGTTCAGCTCTGGACTCTGCACTCACTGTTGAACAATTAATACCACTTGAAACACTTCGGCTAACATTTCCTGAAGCAGGCGTTTCATGGTCATGCGTTCCTTCATATGTAGCTATAACCATTTTCGCATCATGGAATGCCCTCTCTACCTGTTTTTTGGCCTGGCAACCAGCATTTGTGCATCTATAGTAACTCCTGGAAAATGTAAAAGCGAATATAACACATTCAAAACCACTTTAGTGCACCCAAAGATATTACTAGCACAATATAAAAATGAATCAGTTAGCACCCAAAATCAACAGAAAAGGTTGGAAAAAAGAAGATCGTTTTTAGATGATAACAGACACATCAGGTTCTCATTAGAGGTCACATGGATAAAGAGCTTCAACTGAGCATATTCAACAAGACTGGAGAAAATGCGTAGAACCAGAACACCAGCTGACCAACAAATCATTTAATTTGGCATGAACAATAACTGGTCAAGACTTGCGGGAGAAAAGAGGTGGGGGGACTATAGGCAAAATTACTGTCAACTGCCAAGCGGTGAGCAAAGCAAGTTTCAAAGTTTTGGTTAACTACCTACGAGCAGCCAAATCACTGAAAAGAGAGCACATCTATGCTTTGGATTAGGAAACTACACATGGAAATCGAACTTGGAAATCATTTCCATCAAAAGGAAGGAACAGCGAAAAGATAAGAAGCCACGTTTCAAATGCTTACTAAGCAGATTCATTAAGATATAAACCCACATGCATATCAAAATGTTAAGTCAGGAGGAGTGACATATATTAAGTCAAATGGAAAGAATAACCAACAAGAGGATAGGCCATTTCATTCTAAAAGGAAAATTGTACTAGAAGAGACTATAGAACACCTCTTGTAACAACCTACACTTAGTTGACAGATCTGATAACATTGCCAAACCAGCACTTCAATGAAAAGTAGTCCAGGAAAGGTATTGCATATTGAACAGTCCTAAGGGGATTCCAATCCTAAACCAGTCCTTGCTGTAGTACACGTCCTTTTTTTTGTAATTACTGTAGTACACAACCTACGTGTTACTTCACAGCGAAGCAGATGGTATTTTCAACAAGCAATGATACTTCGCCAACCTAGGCATCACTGCACCAAAAAAAAGCCCACACAAGATTTGCGACAAGGCACTACCTTGGATTAGGATTTCCTTTGACTAATTTCTGCCCATACTTGCGCCACCGATAGCCATCATTTACTAAATCAACCTCGCTAAGTGTCTTAACAACATGTCGTGATTCACAATAGGTCTTTCTCACCAAATTATCATCCATACAAAGAGTTTCCCTCTTCCTGTAACCAAAGTAAAGATATGTCAAATATGGAGAGAGAAAATGGCAAAAAGGACAACTACAAAAGACCATTGAGATTCATTACTGTTTCTTCAAGTTGGCACATTCTCCATTATCGTTGTTGCCTTGCAAATTGTGCAGCTGAGAATCTTGACATCCTTCATGATCAGCATTTGATATAGCAAGCCCCTGCCTTGGGGTTAGTGGCGGCTCAACAGAATGAGATTTATCCACATGTGTGATAGCTTCATCCTCCGCTGAAAAGCAAAACAAGGAGATCCAATTTGTTAATTAGTATGCATCCATAGTGATAGATCTGAAGATTCATTCAACTAGGAGCACTCAGTACTTGTTAATATAGATGCGACTGACAGGGCTTCAACAGTCTCTTGGAGAGGAGAAGCAAACACAGATAACTGGGAGTTGTACGGTTTAGGGTGTTCATGTGTACCGATGTACTTAATATCTGTTACAGGTCCATCATGGGATCTCTCGACTTGTCTTTTAGCTCGACAATTAGAATAGGTGCATTTGTAGTAGCTTCTAATAAAGACATTTCCTTTAACAAACTTCTGTCCATATTTCCTCCAGTTGAACCCATCATCAGTTGCCTTTCCAGCCACCACAGAGGAAATGCTTTCAGGCATAGATCTCAATGGATGCCCTCCAACATCAAGGTTTCTTCTTGGCTGCAACTTATATAAAGCTTTATCGGGTCTAGCAGGTTGTGCCACTATTTTTTGATTAGGTGAAGAGCCAAAAGCACCAGTATTTATAGTTTGACAAATAAGGGGGCCATTTGCATTGTCAAGTTGTTGTTTTGTTTCAGAGCTATCTCTCGCTTTGCAAGGTGCAAGGCAAACTTGACTAAAATGTGACAATCCCATATCCTTTTCGACTTTCTGTTTCATAGAAGATGCTGATGCATGTAATCCATTGTCAGGGATCTGGCTCTGCTTTAACAAATCCACCTCTTTCTTTGGTTCCAAAGCCACTTGAACAGAATGTGAATCGTATACTTTGCTCTGCGAGATGTTTCTTGGCCTTGGCACATCTGCTTCATGTTTAACCAAACCAGGAGTTTGGTTGGACCAGTCTGTGCAGCTATCAGTATCAGAAATTGTTTCTTTACCAGCTACTAAAGGACACTGATCAGCAGCATTTTCCTCTTCCTGAGTTAGTTTATCCATATCATTTGCCAGCATGTTAGAGACCTGATGCGACTGTGGTTCATGAATTCCACACTCCGAGCTCACCTTGTGCCGGGTATCAGGTGTCGCTTCATTGGATGTCTGAATTTCACAATCTTCATGTGATCCTCCTGCATCTGCATTTAGTTGGGCATCTTTCTGTTCATCAGATGAGGAAATTAACTTCTCTGTTTCCAAATTCTGCATTGTTTCCAGCTCCTTAGTAGCTTTGCATGAAGAATACAATCTAGTTTCTTTTTTTTTTGGGGCTTCAGCTCATGACCTTCCGTGCCTGGGTCCTCTTTTAGCTCCAACTCTATGGGGAAAAAATCCATTTTTTGTACCCATCACTATAGAGACTCATCAATTCATGGCAACCTTCACAGCTTTAAATTTTAATGTGGCCTGAATGTGTGACAAAAATGTTGGAGACAATCACTCCTGCACTAAGACGCAGTCGTTTAGTGTGTGCATATGGAACAACAAAATAAATCAAACCCGGGACGAGTCGAGGACTCTGTCCTTAAGACGTATTGCTCCGGTATACTGTGCCCAACCGGTGTGAGCAACCGTCTCCCAGGATACAACGGGTACCTGTTCAGTTGAGCGGCACTGCTGAACTTGAACTCCTTCGAACGCTTAGAGTGTCCTGACTTCTCCCGGACAATATGCAAGACTCACGTGCTACGAATGCAGAATGCTTATGAAATGCTTAGAGCTTGGGGTGTCTCAAATGAACACCCTTAGCCCTCTTTATATAGGGGAGTCGGTTGGAGAACAAGGAACCGTGACCGTTGGATCGAAACCGAAGTTTGATTTAGACCGTTAGATTAAAACCTCCTATCTAGATTAGGATGGTTTAATCTCAACCCTTCGATTAAAGATTGATCCGCAGGTTTAAACCTGGATCGTTAGATGGAAACCATATTCGGTTAAGCGGTTAAGACAGTTTAAATCTCGGCCGTTAGATTAAAGCTGATTCTCCCACCACCGTTAGATCACAACAGATTGATATTATTTTAAACAGGAGGATAGTGTTAGTTTCACGTTTGAAACTTAACAGCTTAAACAGATCGATTCTGCCCGCTGTCAGACTTCGATCGATCACATCGATCGATCGAAGTGACATCGATCGATCGAAGTGATCGATCGATGTCTGACAGAGCACTTCAATCGATCACTTTGATCGATCTTAGTGACATCGATCGATCGATGTCCTCTGATCGTCTTTGACCGATCTATCAATCGATCTAAGCTTCCTGATCCACTTCGATCGATGACATCGATCGATCGAAGTGACATCGATCGATCGATGTCATCGATCGATGTCCGTCAGAAGCTCTTTACGTCACATGGACATATCCAATGTGATATTCCTCCATGAGAGTGACACGTCACCCATCCACAACATTTTCCATCCACTTTGAGCATTAATTTCACATTCACACAATACACAGTTGAGTGATTCCACATCCTAACATTAACTACTCGTTACGTAGATAATTAAGGATTCATTAGTTTTCGATTCCATGATCGGAAACTCATTAAGCTCAAAGTACGTTGCTCGACCAAGTTTAGCAACACTCATTAATGGGCCAAAGCCCAAATCTTTAAATCTCCAACGATGGGCCAAAGCCCAAACCTTAAATTCTCTAACAATCCCCCACATGAATGGAAATTAATGCAAATGCATATGCAGACTCTGAGGAGAAGTCAGACAAGGAAATATCGCATCAGAAGAGGTAGCTTCTGGCTTTGAACCTTTCTTAGTGATATACCATCGGATTCACTCGGCTAAATAGTGACTTGATGTCTTGAACTAGTCAGCCTTTGTTGTGAACCAAGACAATGATACTCACACAATATTTCCTTTAACACCCTTTTGGTTCTCATGGTTGTGTTCGTTTTGGCCATGTACAACCTGGTTTCAGAAAGTGTTTTAGAGAAATCTTGCCTCCCAGACTTTCTCATAGAAGCGGCCCCACTTCACACTTACATAGGTGATTCCTATCAAGAGTATTCTGCCATACTCCACTTGACGCATCAAGATATAGGACATCATTAAAAGCCTTAGCTTACCCTAAATTCTCTGCAGACAGCACTTTTATCAGACGGAATGAGTAAGTGCTAACTGAACCTTCATAACTTAGTTGTCCCATTGAACCAAGATTCTGGGATCTCCAGTCAACAAGGTTGGGTTACCATTACAAAGATTCATGCATTATGGGCTTCAGTCCCATTCCGTTTGTCAATCTTGACATCTGATCTCTAGGCAAGCCTTTTGTAAGCGGATCCGCAAGATTCTCCATTGATTTCACATAATCAATGGAAATCACGCCATTAGAGATCAACTGTTTAATGGTGTTATGTCTTCGACATATGTGTCGTGACTTACCATTATAGATGCTGCTTTGAGCACGTCCTATAGCTGACTGACTATCACAGTGTATGCTAATAGGAGCTATTGGCTTAGGCCAACACGGAATATCTTCCAGAAAATTCCGAAGCCATTCAGCCTCTTCCCCAGCTTTGTCCAACGCTATGAACTCAGCTTCCATAGTGGACCGAGCTATACAGGTTTGTTTCGTGGATTTCCACGACACAGCAGCAGCACCAATAGTGAACACGTACCCACTAGTGGACTTCGAGTCCTTACTATCTGATATCCAATTTGCATCGCAATACCCTTCTAATACTGCTGGATATCTAGTGTAATGTAATCCAAGATTCATTGTGTATTTCAAATACCTCATTACTCTGTTAAGAGCTTTCCAATGATCATCACTTGGATTACTGGTAAACCTGCTCAACTTGTTTACCGAACATGCTAAGTCTGGTCTTGTACAATTCGTTATGTACATCAGACTCCCGATCACCTGAGAGTATCTTAGCTGAGCTACCGGCTCCCCTCGATTTTTCCTTAAGTGCACACTTAAGTCGAGCGGGGTCTTTACCGGTTTCACCTCATCCATATTGAACCGTTTCAGAACTGATTCAATATAGTGAGTTTGTGACAGTACGAGTCCCTCAGTCACCCTAGAAATCTTAATTCCTAAAATAACATTGGCAACTCCCATGTCCTTCATATCAAAGTTCCTCGTCAACATCTTCTTTGTGTTTAAGATTATGTCCCGAGTACTTCCCATGATTAGCATGTCATCTACATAGAGGCATACTATCACATATGCACTCTGTGTGCTCTTAATGTACACACACTTGTCGCATTCATTGATCTTGAAGTCATTTGACATCATTACCTGATCAAACTTTAAATGTCATTGCTTGGGTGCTTGTTTAAGTCCGTACAAGGACTTAACAAGTCTACAAACTTTTCTTTCTTGTCCTGGAACGACAAACCCCTCGGGTTGTTCCATATAAATCTCTTCCTCTAACTCACCATTCAGAAAGGCAGTCTTTACATCCATTTGATGGATTTCCAAATCATAGACTACAGCAATGGCTACTAGCATCCTTATGGAAGTGATCCTAGTCACTGGTGAGTAGGTGTCAAAGAAGTCAAAGCCTTCTTTCTGTCTATAGCCCTTGGTTACTAATCTGGCTTTATACTTCCCAATAGACCCATCCTCTTTAAGTTTCTTCTTGAAAATCCACTTGCACCCAAGCGGTTTACTTCCAGGTGGAATGTCAACCAACTCCCAAGTGTGATTTTGAAGAATCGAGTCTATTTCACTGTTAATTGCCTCTTTCCAGAACGGAGCTTCTGGAGTTGACATAGCCTCGGAAAAATTCCTTGGCTCATTTTCTACCACATAGGTTAGAAAATCTGGTCCAAAAGACGTCGGCATTTTGGCTCGTTTGCTTTGACGAGGTTCCTCAGTTTCTTGAGGAGTCGTCTCACGCACTCGCTTACTTGAGCTAGCTTCTTCACTGTCTTTGTCTTTCTTCGGAAAGACATTTTCAAAGAACACTGCATTCCTTGACTCCATGACAACATTTTCATGTATCTCAGGAATGTCCGATTTGTGCACTAAGAAACGATATGCACTACTGTTCGTTGCATAACCAATGAATACGCAGTCAATCGTTTTAGGCCCGATTTTAACTTGTCTTGGTTTAGGTATAGCAACCTTTGCCAGACACCCCCACACTTTCAAGTATTTGTAACTAGGCTTATAGCCTTTCCATAGTTCATACGGGGTTTTATCCGTCTTCTTGGACGGAATCCTATTCAAAATGACGTTGGCTGAGAGAATTGCTTCCCCCCACAAGTTCTGAGATAAACCCGAACTTATCAACATAGCATTCATCATCTCTTTTAGAGTACGGTTTTTGCGTTCAGCAATACCATTTGATTGAGGTGAGTATGGCGCAGTCGTTTGATGAATAATGCCATTTTCTGAGCAGAATTCATTAAACGGTGTATCATATTCGCCACCTCTATCACTACGAATTGCTTTAATTCGTTTGCTAAGTTGATTCTCAACTTCATTTTTATAATCCTTGAAAGCATCAAGGGCCTCATCTTTGCTACTTAGCAAATAAACATAACAGTATCGCGTGCAATCGTCGATAAAAGTTACAAAATACTTTTTACCACCTCTTGTTTGCACAAACTTTAAATCACACAAATCTGTGTGAATTAAATCCAACGATTCAGTGTTTCGTTCCGTTGAAGGAAATGGCGCTTTTGTTAACTTCGCTTCAACACATATTTGACATTTTTCTTTATTACTAAAGTCCAGTTTGGGTAGCAAGTCAAGACTAATCATTCGTTGTATTGACTAATAATTTACATGTCCCAAACGAAAATGCCATAAACAGGAAGACTCAAGCATGTAAGTAGAAGAGGAAACAATTTTATTAGCCTCAGTGGGCGTAACATTCTTGGGTACAATTGTCATAACATTCAATTTGAACATGTTATCTAAAAGATACCATTTCCCCAAATACACCCCATTCTTAGAAAGTGTAAATTTGTTTGCCTCAAAAACAAGCTTGAACCCATGCGTGACTAGCAGCGCGCCAGAAACCAGATTCTTCCTTATGTCAGGAACATGAAGCACATTCTGCAGAGTCAACTCCCTTCCTGAGGTCAGTTTCAGGATTACTTTGCCCGATCCTTCGATCTTCGAGCTGTTGGAGTTTCCCATAAACAATTGCTCATTGTTTGTCGTGGGCACGTACTCTCTGAACATTGCCCTATTCGCACACACATGTCGAGTGGCTCCTGTGTCCACCCACCATTCCCGTGGGTTTCCCACTGCGTTGCACTCGGTCACCACTGCGCAAAGGTTCAAGTCATCCATTGCGTCGACCAGATTTGCTTTCGCTTTATTCTGATTCTGATTCTGATTCTTTTTGGGCTTCCTGCATTCACTGCTTCGATGCCCTGGTTTACCACAATTATAACACTTACCTGTGAATTTCTTTGCAATTTCCTTGCCCTTGGAGTTCACACTCAAAGTGTTATGTTTCTTCTTGTTCTTTGCCTCAGCAACATGAGCCTTGGCTTGACCAGAAGATATGGACGGCTTTCTTTCGGAGCGACGGTTGTCCTCCTCAATACGAAGACGGACTATCAAATCCTCCATCTTCATCTCCTTTCGCTTGTGTTTGAGATAGCTCCTGAATTCCCTCCACGAAGGAGGCAGCTTCTCAATCACAGCCGCAACTAGGAAAGATTCACTGAGCGTCATGCCCTCCTCTTCCATTTCAGAAACCAACATTTGTATTTCTTCCACCTGCGAAATTACAGTTTTGGAATCTAACATTTTATAGTCGAGAAATTTCCCAACTATCAACTTTTTAGTACCCGTATCTTCTGTGCGATACTTTTTATCTAAAGCCAACCATAAAGCTTTTGCAGTTTTAAATGTACAAAACACGCCATAGAGAGAATTATCTAGGCAACCCAGAATCAAATTCAAACAACAAAAATTTGTATACGCCCAGGCCTCAGCACCCAAGGCGTTCTGCATATTTTGTTGTTGATCCTCCACAGGCTCAACCACGGGTGGATCCTCGGACAGCATTCTGGCCAACCCCAACGCCGTGAGGTAGAACAGCATCTTCTGCTGCCACCTCTTGAAAAAGCTTCCAGCAAACTTCTCCGGCTTTTCCACCTGAGCAGCAGTGGCAGCCGGATTCATTTGTGGCCCTCCAGTTGGTGCCAACGGGACCGTATTGATGCCCGGCAGCAACATTGTGAGCCCCTTCAGGTGCAGACACGGAGTGAGCACCATTGAAGCCTTGAACAGAGTTTGAGCTCTCGTGTTCCATTCCTGTTCAGTTCGATCAAAACGTAAAGATCAGAACAGACCCAGGTCCAAGAATGAGTAGAAGAAGACTGCAAATCAGTACGAAACTGCCTTTGCGTAATAAACAAAATAGTACAGGAAGTAATTGAATAAAAGAATACGTCTTAAGAGTGTTGGAGACAATCACTCCTGCACTAAGACGCAGTCGTTTAGTGTGTGCATATGGAACAACAAAATAAATCAAACCCGGGGCGAGTCGAGGACTCTGTTCTTAAGACGTATTGCTCCGGTATACTGTGCCCAACCGGTGTGAGCAACCGTCTCCCAGGATACAACGGGTACCTGTTCAGTTGAGCGGCACTGCTGAACTTGAACTCCTTCGAACGCTTAGAGTGTCCTGACTTCTCCCGGACAATATGCAAGACTCACGTGCTACGAATGCAGAATGCTTATGAAATGCTTAGAGCTTGGGGTGTCTCAAATGAACACCCTTAGCCCTCTTTATATAGGGGAGTCGGTTGGAGAACAAGGAACCGTGACCGTTGGATCGAAACCGAAGTTTGATTTAGACCGTTAGATTAAAACCTCCTATCTAGATTAGGATGGTTTAATCTCAACCCTTCGATTAAAGATTGATCCGCAGGTTTAAACCTGGACCGTTAGATGGAAACCATATTCGGTTAAGCGGTTAAGACAGTTTAAATCTCGGCCGTTAGATTAAAGCTGATTCTCCCACCACCGTTAGATCACAACAGATTGATCTTATTTTAAACAGGAGGATAGTGTTAGATTCACGTTTGAAACTTAACAGCTTAAACAGATCGATTCTGCCCGCTATCAGACTTCGATCGATCACATCGATCGATCGAAGTGATCGATCGATGTCTGACAGAGCACTTCAATCGATCACTTTGATCGATCTTAGTGACATCGATCGATCGATGTGATCGATCGATGTCCTCTGATCGTCTTTGACCGATCTATCAATCGATCTAAGCTTCCTGATCCACTTCGATCGATGACATCGATCGATCGAAGTGACATCGATCGATCGATGTCATCGATCGATGTCCGTCAGAAGCTCTTTACGTCACATGGACATATCCAATGTGATATTCCTCCATGAGAGTGACACGTCACCCATCCACAACATTTTCCATCCACTTTGAGCATTAATTTCACATTCACACAATACACAGTTGAGTGATTCCACATCCTAACATTAACTACTCGTTACGTAGATAATTAAGGATTCATTAGTTTTCGATTCCATGATCGGAAACTCATTAAGCTCAAAGTACGTTGCTCGACCAAGTTTAGCAACACTCATTAATGGGCCAAAGCCCAAATCTTTAAATCTCCAACGATGGGCCAAAGCCCAAACCTTAAATTCTCTAACAAAAAATGCCAAAAGTAATTAATTACAAACCCATGTTTTCCTGTTCAGGAACCAAAATGTCTTCCAAACTTGAAATTAAGGAAATGTCTAACTGTAATTTTATAAGATTAAAGAATTAAGTTAACAGGCCTAAATCCAAATTTACAGAAGTGGATTACTTTGATGGCCAGCCATCAAGAGAATTTCCTAGAATCACTTTCTGAAAGGAACCATTAATACATGTGAAACTTATTGCATCACTGAAGGAGAGTACAAAAGGAAGCTATAAATACAAGTGAAACAAGGTCAATGAATGAGAAGATTAACACATACTGAAACAAAAAAGGCTTTAGTGGAGCCACCTTTGTTACAATCAAACCATTAAAGCCTTAGTGATAGAATATAAGCAAAGAAATATTATATAATACTTGTTACATAAAAATTTGATTAGCAAGAACTCGATGCTGACCACAGAAAATGTGAACTTATTCTGGTGAACAATCTGACCATAAGAAATGGACATTCAAATAAATAACAAATATTTCATGGACAATCTGGATTTTCCCATAAGCATCTCTTCTGAAGTTTCCAACTTAAGAGCATTCCTATGATCAGAATAAATAATTAATCACCCATTAAATGAGAGAAGGGGATAATTTTCTGTTTTAAATACAGATTTTATTTCTTTTTTCTTTTCCTCATGTTTGTTCTGTTATGTGTGTAGGAGCAAACAGAATTTCCTTATGAAAGCTCTAAGGAGCCGGGAACCTCTAAACTGAATCAAATGGGACAAAATGTTCGCAGGATAGCTGGAAGGGAAGTAGGAAAAGTTCTTAATTGAGGTAACCATCCAGTTTCATTAAAATTACAGGCATACACAAATATAACCATATTAACCAAAACTCCCAACCAATGGTTTACGATTTAAATTGGCAGAATGCAGGGTTTGACTTTAAGGCCATACCAAAAATAGCGTAGCAACTTCATCAAAATTCAACACACATCGCTTCAAGAGCTAAAATACCCTAAAACCTACAAACAACAGTTATGCATCAATCAAAATAAGCTCCCTTGCATATTACTACCAATGAAGCAAATAAATTTGGCAAGATCAGACTGGTCTGTCCAAGATACACTATTTGGCTTATTAAGAACAAGGACTCTTAAGTGTCTCTCCTCATCTGTTAACTCCTTTTAACAGTAGTTCACCTGAATTATCATCTAAAACCCAAAACCTGAAACAGCATTAGAAGCACATTCCAGCTTCATCTTCAGAATTTTCACAATAATTGAACCACACAAATCAAAAAGAAAAAGAAAAAATCAAAGCTTTCTCTACCAGTTCGAAAATCAAAAACTGATTTTCCATTTTTACTTCTGAAAATAATAAGTAAATCAAATTATTACCTTAAACCCCAAAAGCTGAAACGAGCTAATAGCGAAAGGAACCTGCAAACAAATAAGATGGAAATCCAGTGAACGGATATAAATAAACAGATAAGTTCATGAAAAGGAGAATTTGATGAAGGGGCCAAGATGAGAAGAAAAAGTGGACGGAGAATAGCATCAAAACTGAAAAGGGTTTTTCATCATAATAGAGCAAAGTCAGATTTTGTGTTTGCAAGAAAAAGAAAGGAAATAAAGGAAGTGATTTACCTAGTCCTCCCACTCTTCTTCTTCAACTACTACTTTAGCTGAAACTGTAGCCGCGTTACACTATTTCTTTCTGCTTGTTCGTTTGTCCCGTGGGAGTCATATCGCGATAACACATTAGTAGTTGTATCTATTTTTTTAGAGATAGTTTTTGATGTCGTTAGAATATACTAATTATGTGTTATTGATCTTATAGTTGTATGCATTTTCCCTTTTGCACAATAAAAAAATCTACGTCCGGTTAAAAATAACTGTGTTAGCTAAAGACACGTAGTAACCATAAAATTTAATAGGTCAAACACGAACTATTTAAGATTAATAATCTACTTTTAAAATCAACACTTTAAGGTCGACGGCTTAAATATCTCATGATTCATCATGCATTGAAATCCCAAGTATTTGTTATAAGATTTGATTTAAGTTTCTATTTATTTGATCACATCTTTTGATCACGTCATGTTTATGTGTAGACCGAGGATTTCCTTCTAAAAAGCTTAGGCTTTCACTTATCAAAGTAGTTATTTTACTTAATAAAATTCATTATGAAGTAGTAGTTGATCTATACAGTTTGACGCAATCTTCAGTATGTGTTATCGGAAAACAATATCTGTGTGTATCTAACAAATGTGTATGGTTACATACATGTTAGGAAAGTAGCATAATGCTTTACCTTGTATATTGTAATCCATTCGTGTGATTGATATTGAGAGAAATTAAAGGGATTATATAATTGAGTGATTGTAGGGATTAGATGTTGTTACCAAAAATAGAGGGTACGCTCAATTGTATAAAGTAGAGGAGAAATTGTACATTGTTTGTATGAATGAATGAAGAATCACATTCATCTATATCAATTATTATATTATCCATTGCTTAACATGAATCAGAGAAGGATTGATCCTACTCAAAACTACCAGTTTTGAGGAGTTTGTTGAGATATAAAATGTTTTGATGATATAAAGATGTTTTAAATGAGTTAAATTTACACTTGAGATTTGATGCAAAAATAAGAAAAATACACTATGTCAAAAATGGTTGAGATTGGAACTTACTGTCCAATATCGATCTCTCAGACTGAGGACACTGATCGATCGATGTCACTTCATTCTCTCCCAAAAGAGACTTCGATCGATCGATGTCAGGCAGAAAATTTTCTGTCCAACATGATCTCTCAAACTGAGGACATCGATCGATCGATGTCACTTCAGTCTCTCCCAAGAGAGACTTCGATCGGTCGATGTCAGGCAGAAAACTTTCTGTCCAACATGATCTCTCAGTCCAGGGGACATCGATTGATCGAAGTGACATCAGTCTCTCCCAAGAGAGACTTCGATCGATCGATGTCAGGTAGGAAACTTTCTGTCCAGCATCGATCTCTCAGTACATACGACATCGATTGATCAAAGTGACATCAGTCTCTCCAGGGGAGACTTCGATCGATCGATGTCAAGCAGTTTCAAAACTGTAAAGTTTCTGGAGGACATCGATCTCTCAGCCAGGCACTTCGATCGATCGATGTCCCTCAGAATTCAAATTTTCATGAACGTTGGAACAAAATCCAAGGGAGATTCATGGTGTTTTCTCTATCCAATCTTGTTCAAAATTCTTATAGACTTTACTACATCATAATGCATGCTTTCTTGACTAATATATCCATGTCTAAGCTATTGCAGGTTGGCTATTGAGGATCAAATCACTCCATAGGGTGGCTAAAGAATATTTGGACATGATCTTGACATTTGATGTAGTTGAAGACATGGTGGAGGCTTCAAAAACATGGTGAACATTTTCTATAAATGGAAGAAGCTTGGATGAGGCAAATACACACTTTCAGCATCATCAAGCTTCATCATTCATTGTAGTATACTTTTCTAATATTTGTAAAAGTGCTTAAAGCTTGTTAAGCCTTTCTTTGTTCTTCATTGTTGTATATTGAGAGATAGAGAGTCTAACACAAGAGAAACCATAAATATTTAATCTCTTGCTTGTGTTTATACTAGTGAGAAAGTGTGAACCCTACTATTTCTTTCAGCCCACTGTGAGGAAGTTCTTGAGAGAACTTTGTTGAAGTTGTGAGGTAGCAAGAAATTGTTCTTGCTAGAGCTGTAGTTTCTGTAGTTGCACAAGTGTATTTTGTACAAGAAGTTGCTGTTGTGGTTACTTACACTAAGGTGTAGTGTAAGTTTTGATGTGGTTGTTCTTATTAGCTTTAATAAGAATACTAGTTGTTGAAAATCCACTTTGACAACAAAGTGGTAGTGGAGTAGAATCATTTACGATTTGAACCACTCTATATTCGGTGTACTCATTCATTATTTCTCATCTCTCATTCTTGCTTTGATTTTGAATTCTATTTGAGTTGAGCCACAAAAAAAAATTCCGCAAAATTGCCCAACACTCTATTCATCCCCCTCTAGAGTGTGTTACGGACCTAACAATTGGTATCAGAGTCAAACTTTGATTGCTTGGCCAATCTTTGCAAGTAGCAAGGTGAAAGTTCATGGCAATGACAACCTCTTCGTCCTGCAATTCAACTTCCAAACCAACTGCACTATTCTCAGGATCAAACACTAAAGCACCTACGTTTAATGCCCAAAACTATTCTTTGTGGAAATTTCGAATGATCAATCATTTGAAAGGCTGTGGATTTGATATATGGAGATCCGTCGTCAAAGGAATCAAAGTTCCTATGATTACCAACTCAAAAAGAGAATCAATGTTCAAAGATGAGGATGACTACACCAACGAAGAGAAGATAAACTTTGCCATCAATGGCAAAGCATTCGATATTGTCTCAAGTGCTCTTACCACTACAGAGCTCATAAGACTTCAAGGTCTTGAAACAGCCCATGAAGCATGGAAAAGACTTGAAATGATACATGAAGGGACTAAGCAAGTAAGAATGGCCAAAAGACTTATGCTCATGAAGGAGTATGAAATGTTCGGTATGAAGAGCGTTGAAAAGATTGAGGAAACAATCGACCGATTCACTCGAATAGTGAATCAACTTTTCATGATGGACAAGAAAATTTCAAATGAAGACCTTGTCTCAAAACTCCTCAATTCCTTACCAAGAGAATGGACACCTAAAGTCACCACCCACTGAATCAAAGAAGCTCAAGACTCTTACACTTGATGCGCTATCGGGTAATCTTCTTACTAATGAAATCCTTATTGATTAGCAAAATAGGATGAACCCTATCAAGCCCACACAAACATCACACAAAGAATTGGTGGTAGAGTCTGATGAATTGGATGAGGAAGTTGCTCTTCTAGTAAGAAAATTTAGAAGAATGGCAACGAGAAATAAGGCTCAAGCAAGAAAGTTTTTCAAGAGACCACCCAAGGAAAAAGAAGCAAGTGAAAATTGCTATAGGTGTGTTCGAACTGGTCATTTCATTGCCGATTGCCACGTCAAGGAGCCGCAAAAACAAGAAAAGAAGGTATTTTCTCAAAAGAAGAAAGTTCTTAATGCGGAGGTAACCACGTGGGATGATCTCCTCTCCGAATCAGAAGGAGAAGAAAGGAAAGACAATGATGTTGGACTTGTTGCAATAGTTGAAAATCCAAAAGCATAACATACTTGTCTCATGGCAATTGAGAATGCCCTTGAGGTAAACTCTAACTCTTCTAATTTGCAAGATGAAATAGGAGATTTACAAGATGATTTTGAAAAACTGAATTTAAAATATAAACATTTGAAGAAAGAATAAAAAATGCATATTAGAAAACAAGAGTTTGCATGATAAGAATATATTGATGTTTCAAGATCATGGCATCATACTCACCATGCATAAAACCGTAGCTCTTGAAAATGTGGAAATTAGGAAAGAATGTGAAAAAATAAGATTAGACTTACAAAGATTAACCAATGGTAAAAATAATCTAGACAAATTGCTTGGAAACCAAAGAATTGGAAATGATAAATCCGGTTTAGGATTTAATCCATTACATTCTTCCACTAAGCCTAAGTCATCAAAGAAAAACGCAAATAAGAGAAAAACACAACATAACTCATCATCTTATAAACCAAGGCATGTACCCACTTGTTTTTATTGTAACAAATTATGACATGTGAAGAGTGCGTATAAAGCTAGATTTGGAAGTATGTATGTTTGGAAGCCTAAGGGTCGACAAACTAACACGAAAGGATCCAACCATCAAAGGGTACCAATGCATGAATCTCTTGGTTTTGTAGGTTCTCAAGATAAATGGAGTAGGCAAAGAAGAAAGAACCAAGTGGCTCATGGACAGCGAATGTTCAACACACATGACCGGAGACAAAACATTGTTCACCAAGCTCAATCTCCTAGATGATGGAACGGTGTATTTTGGCAATGGGAGAGGCAAAATCCTTGGACATGGAGAAATTGGTAACTCTTCTTTTACTATTAATAATGTACTATATGTAGAAGGGCTTAAGTATAAGTTGATAAGTATTAGCCAACTATGTGATGATAATTTTCAAGTTGAATTTGTGAAAAGAAAATGTATTGTGAAAAAGAATGATAAAATTGTTTTTGAGGCCATAAGGAAAAATGATGTTTATAAATTTAGCACACATGATTTGATATTACGAAATGTTTCTTGCCTAGTTACCAAAAATGATTTGACTCAACTAAGGGATAGACGACTTGGACATATTAGTTTTAAAAATTTTAAAGAGATTTGCAAAAATGAAAAGGTCCAAGGTCTTCTAAAATTGAATTTCGAAAACAGTGGCTTATGTGACACTTGTCAAAAGGCAAAGCTTGTTAAAACAAGCTTCAAGCCTAAGAGTGAAATCTCCACCACCAAACCTCTACAATTGTTTCATATGGATTTGTATGGGGATATTGGTACGTCAAGTCTAGGTGAAAAACATTACACCTTTGTGGTGGTAGACGACTTCTCTAGGTACACTTGGGTAATGTTTTTAGCCCAAAAGAATGATGCATGACAAGAGTTTATAAAACTTTGTAAGAGATTAGAAAATCAAAAAGAAGACACAATTAAGGAAATTAGAAGTGATAGAGGTGGTGAGTTTGATGGTGAGTTTCAAGAATTTTGTGTATCCAAAGTGTATAGACACAATTTCTCGACTCCAAGAACTCCTCAACAAAATGGTGTTGCAGAAAAGAAAAAAAGAACACTTCAAGAAATGAGTAGAGCCATGCTAAATGAATTTGAGTTACCCAAGTATTTTTGAGCCGAAGCGCTAAACACCGCTTGTCATGTAATCAATAGAGTTTATTTGAGACCATCTCTCAAAAAGACTCCTATGAGCTTTGGAAAAGTAGAGTACCAAATATTGATTATTTCAAGGTATTTGGTTGTAAATGTTTTATACTTAACACAAAAGATAACTTAGATAAACTCGATTTCAAAGCGGATGAAGGAATCTTTATGGGATATACTCAAAATAGGAAGGCATTTAGTGTATATAATAAAAGGAGTATGAAAGTTGAAGAGTCAATTCATGTCAAATTTAGTGAACTCCTTGAGAATGAACCATGCATAAATAATGATGATGATGAGGAAATAATTGAAGTAAGTCACATAGAAAAATTTGAGAATCCAAAAGAGAATATTTTCATTGACATGAGGATTGATCCACTTGAACCTAAGGTTGAAGATGAAGAAGTAGGAGGAGACACTTAAAATTTACCGGATTCATATAAATATAAGAAAGATCACCCAAAACAACTAATACTAGGTGAAACAAGTCAAGGCATAATGACAAGAAGAAAATTTGATGAAAATGCTTTCATCTCACAAGTAGAGCCTAAAAATATAAAAGAGGCTATAAATGATGAAGATTGGGTACTAGCCATGCAAGAATAGCTAAATCAATTTGAAAAAAGTGATGTTTGGGAATTAGTGGCTAAACCTAGCAATCACCCTATAATTGGTGCTAAATGGATATTTGGAAAAAAAATGGATGATAAATGAAACATTACTAGAAACAAATCTAGGTTAGTAGCTCAAGGATATAGACAAGAAGAAGGCATAGACTATCATGAGACCTTTGCCCCCATAGCTAGGTTAGAAGCTATTAGGATGTTATTAGCATATGCATGCTATAAGGATTTCAAACTATAACAATTGGATGTGAAATCCGCATTCTTGAATGGAATAATTCAAAAAGAAGTGTATGTAGCTCAACCACCGGGGTTTGAAAATCGTGATTATCCAAATCATGTATTTAAACTCAAAAAGGCCCTTTATGGACTTAAACAAGCTCCTAAGGCATGGTATGAAAGATTAAGTAACTTCCTACTTGAAAATGAGTTTTCAAGAGAAAAAGTCGACACTACTCTTTTTATTAAAGAACAAGAAAGCCATCAATTACTTGTTCAAATTTATGTGGATGATATTATATTTGGTGCTACTAATGATTCTCTTTGTGAGCAGTTTGCTAAATTGATGGAAGGAGAATTTGAGATGAGCATGATGAGTGAACTAAATTACTTCCTTGGTCTTCAAATCAAGCAAACTCAAGATGGAGTATACATATCTCAATCAAAGTACACAAAGGATTTACTCAAGAAATACAAGTTTGAGGATGGAAGAAGTGTGAGCTGTAGGATCTTCAAGGCACCACTAGAAGGGGGGGTTGAATAGATGGTGCGGAAAATATGGTTTTTAAAATTTCTTGAAACCTAACCAATTCAAGTTCTGAAAACAGATTCTGTTTTCAGGACCTGTTTTAAAATGTTTTTAAAACTAGGTTAGAGGTCTCCAAAAATTATGAAATTTTGAGAGAACTTAGCCTCAGATGTTATGAGGGTCCCCTAAAAATTTCAAATTAAAATTCAACCTTTAACCCCTTCAAAAACCGTTGGTACTTAGATTGTGCAAATCTGCCAGAAACGGTAGATAGTTTTGAAAAATTAATTCCTATTTGTGTGAACATCCAAATGATCTGAAAATTTGACCAATTACTCCTTATATACTATATTTAAATTGGTTGAAACAGTTTTGGAAAATTCGTTTGGGAAGTAGGTCAAATACAATCAAAGTCTCAATCTTTGCAAGTCTGAAAATCAGACTGCACTAGTCTCAGAACTTTTGATGTTTGACTGATTTATACTTATCCAAAAGGGTTGAAACTTGTGCCAAATTAATCCTAGAACGTGTAAGTATGTTTCTGGAAATTTTTGTAATTTTTGAAAATCGTTTACTATTTTTACGGATGCGAACAAGAAGGATAAACAGTGCAGTAACTGAAACGTAAATGCAGAAAGTAAATGGCACCAAGAATTTTATACTGGTTCGGTTATAAACAACCTACTCCAGTCTTCAAGGAACACCTTCCTTGGTTCACACTAATCACACACACGCAGTACACCTTACCGCAGGGTTGATAGAGTTACACCTAACTCCAACCCTTTATAAACCTTGTATGACGAGTACAATTCACACGAACACCACCACCTCGCTAGAATGAAGATTGATCACACTTTGATCAATCTTTTACAAAGATGAATGAATGGTGGTTTATATGAAGCCTATTCAAGATTGAAAGATGTAAAGATCAATAGGCTTTTTACAAGAGAAGAGAAAGAAAAAAGATGTAGGAGAAGAAGAGCTTGGCAATTTGATCACTTTGGAATGCAATTCTTGTTGTTGTTTTTGTTTGCTCTCCTCTTCTTCTTTTAATTGTGGCAGCCGTCCCCCCTTCTCTTGTGTTCCCTCTTGAAAATTTCCTTTTGAGTGCTTGAGAGAGTGTAAGACATCATTGTGACAATGCCTTGCTTGCTTGGCATCATTCTATTGAATCATCATTTAGTCTTTGCTTACTTGGCACCTCTTTATTGGCTCAATGTTGTCAACATGATGACATGGAAAAAATCTGAGATCAACACTTTAAACATGTGCCAATATCAATCATAAAATCATACCATAAGTCAAGAGATACACCATAAATTGCAAGACCAACAAATCCTTCCCAAACAAGGCATAATTTCGGCCATATAGTCATCTTGCCATGCTGAATTTTCAGCATGTGCACCATTTAATTTTATTCAAGATAATTTCCAATTTACTTTGATTTTTCTCATTAAAAATGAATCAACAATACATGGTAAGTCTTGCTATCAATTGAGACATGAACTTGGATACAAAAAGCTCATCATGTTCGGCCACAACATGTACACATGCTGAAAAATTTTCAGCATGTGTGATATGCTAAATATCACCATTTATTTGTTTTAAATATTATTCAAAACTTTACTATATCCTCTTCCAATCAATCCACCTTAATCAAGAAGTAAAATATGTCTCATAATGACCTTAAAAACGCCACCCATTAGCACACATGCTGAATTTTCAGCATGTGTCACAATTGTGATAAGATTTTGAAGTATTACCTTGTGTAGCTCTTTTCTTTATGTCACCAATAATGTATGATTGATTCTTGACCAATCAATATACCAACAAGGCTCCACATATGCTCCATCTCAGCTGTAAGGGCGTGTATACATGTATATGCATGTGCTGAATTTCATTTTTGCTAACTTTGTAAAGTAGTGCACATTTAATAATACACACATGTTATATTCCAATCAGCCCTTAATTTAATTTTTTAGAACACTTTAAGATGTATGACATATGTAAAAAGTATCTAGATACGTGTCGTATGATGTGTCAAAAATGTTCCATGCATTGTGTACGTAGAAAATCGAATTTTCGATATTTATCGATTACCCAATTTTTCTCTAATTAAATTCCAACTTTTGCACATGTTATATATATTATGTTATACATAATATATATAATATATACTTTAAATCTCAGCACTTGGCTGATCTAAAGTGGTACCATTCACATGTGACAAAATTAAACTTGGAATCTTCACATTTTGGCCTTAATGTGGGGTGATTTGTGTGTGCCAACATGGAAAGTATTTTTGGCTGAATTTCTCATGTAACCCACGAAATTTTTATGGAATTTTGAAGTATAGGGGCTGGCCATTAATTTATGGCAAGTACGTGACACGTTGGCGAAGTTTCGGTATTCGCCCGATACGACAATTTTCGGTTTAGAACCTTTTATCGTGTCGTATTTGATTTGTCATCACCATATCTTATATCATATGATATAAGACCTGAATATACTCATAAATATGAGTCAAGTATAGTGGTGTGACGTTAACGTACGTACATAAAATATATAACGTGTCGGTAGTACGTTGGAATACATGTGTATGTGCCTTTATTAAAAAAATCTGAAAATATGTATAATATATGTATATGTGGCGTGTTTAATGAAGATGGGGAGGAGGAGAGAACTTTCCTTCCTTGGCCTTGTTGCCTTTGTGCCTTTTCCAAATTAATCTTCCTTTAATGAACTACTTAGTTTATTAAACTAAGTACTTCACTTAATGAACTAATTTAGTTCATTAATGGTGGCACCTGAAAATAGTATAAACACAACAAATGTTTGCCATATGATGTTAGCTTTAATGCTTCATGGCTCGTTAGTACGGCAACATAATATATAAGCTAAATAAGGCAAGTAATGACAAGTTATCATGCATACATATACACATTTATTCACGTTTATACATATATATTTATATGCATTCAAATTTCTTATTTTGAAATCACTCAAACCCTCTTATTTCTACATGAGCACACCAATGAACACAATTACAAAGCTTGACAAATATGAAAAAGGAAAGCCGGTTGAGGTAACCAAACATAGGGGTATGATTGGTAGTTTACTTTATTTGACTGCTAGTAGACATGATATTTTGCATGCTGTGTGTTTATGTGCTAGATTTCAAAGTATGCATAAGGAATCACATCTATTTGCCATTAAATGTATCTTTAGGATTTGAAAGGAACCTTGAACTTTCGGCTATTTTATCCTAAAAATGGTTGTTTTAATTTAAGAGGGTATAGTGACTCTGAGTATGCCAGAAATCTAGTTGATAGAGAAAGCACCTCCGAGACATGCCAATTCTTTGGAGATTGCTTAGTTTCTTGGTTCTCCAAGAAACAAAATAGTGTGTCACTTTCAACGGCGGAATCCGAATATATAGCGGCCGCTTAATTTCGTGCACAATTACTTTGGATGATCAACACCCTAAATGATTACAACGTTAAGTTTGACAAAGTCCCAATCTTATGTGACAACACTTCAGCTATAAGTATAGCACAAAACCCAATACTCCATAGTAAGACCAAACATATTGAAGTGAGGCATCACTTAATAAGGGATTGCATTCAAAAAGGATTAGTATGCGTTGAATTTGTTCCAACCAATGACCAACTAGCGGAAACCTTTACCAAATCTCTGCTTACTGAGATATTCGAATCAATTAGAACAAGATTAGGGATGATAAACAATGGTTAGAAGGTCAAAATTGTTAAAAAGACAAATTCTAGCATACATCGATCGATCTATGTAGCTGTTTCAGAGACTGATGTAAAATCAGACATTGATCGATCGAAGTGCGATCGATCGAAGTGGAAGACTTCGATCGATCGAAGTCCAGACATCGATCGATCGATGTCATCACGGACAGGGTAATTAAAACCTGCGAAATCACATTTTTTTTCATTCCCTTTCTTCTCCAAAAAAACCCTAACCCCTTCTTCCCTTAGAACTCCTTCAATCCGACATATTAACTCCATTTCTTGCAAAAATCTTCCTCTTTTTCTTCAATTCCATCACTCATCTCAATATTTCCATCTCTTTCATCACAAATTTCTGAACTTTTCATACCAAATCTTCAAATGGCCCCAAAAACGAAAACCCCTTCCAACAGACAAAACATCTCAGGAGGAAGAAACTGTGCCTCAACAATCTCGTCTTCAGGTTCTAATAGGGTCTAGAACACAAGGACTCAGGAAGAAGGCAACCTCCTCTCACGAAGCCATGTTAAGTGAGGTAAGGGGAAAACTCATACTCAACAATTTTCCATGGCTCAAGTTCGGAGAGTATAAGGATGCTTTGAAAGAGCCAATGGGTACAGGTAAATTTGCTTACATCTCACTTCAAACTCAATTGTTATTCAATGAATGGGAAAACAAGAAGATGTCTACCATTTCATTGAAATTGCTCAAAATTGAAGATATTTTGAGAATGAGGAATTAAGGCCGATCATCAATTGGTCTGATGATAAAAAATGGAGACCAATTTGAGAAGTTTCTCAAATAGAGTACATGTCCACCCGTTACACTCAAATGTTTTATGCTAACTTATGGGTAGAGTACTGAAATAGAGTGCCATTTTCTTTAAATTCAATGATAGATGGTCAGTTGTTAGAGTTTACCACTAGAACAATAAATGAGTTCATTGGCGATCTTGATGAGGTTTGAGAAGATTTTGATCCATGGAAGTGGGATACCTATAAGTATCAAATAACCGAAGATGAAGTAAAAATCTTCCTCGACTTCCATCCTTCAAAGAACATCAATGACATGCCTCTGGTATATCGTGTTTTACTTGCCATTGTTACCTTCTGTATAAATGGCAAGTCGGCTAAACTTCCTAGCAACTTAGATTTTTATGTTGCTTATTGTATTGCTATGATTGGAACAAGTGAATTTTGGTGAGATAGTATTTGTTAATATGATAGAAGATGTCATGAAGAAATCAAAGGCGCTTATAGCAATCTAATTTATAGATTGCTCAAAAAGGAAAATGTGGAGTTGGATGAGGAATATATAGAAAACATATCCAATAAGGATTATTACACAAAGGCCAGCATCCAACAGATACATAAGTCACGAAAAGAAACGCAACGGCGGGGAGGTCAGAATGAGCTAGAGGAAGAAGAAGCTGGAAACGTTCCAGTCGACGAACAAGTCCCTCTAACACAACCCATCGAACCTCCTACTGAACCCCCCATCTCAACCCCAAACACAACCACCCTCACAACCAAGTCCTACCTCCCGAGTGGACAAGTGAAAAGCTCCAATGGAGCAAGGTAGTGATTCTGAATTTGACGCGAAGGCTGAGATTGAAGACTTACAACATACTCTTGGTCAATGGGGAGAAGACTTACCAAGGAAGCAGTTCGCATTGACGATCTAGAGAAGGAAAATGCAAATCTCTCGATGAGGGTCAAGATTCTAGAGATGGAGCTGAATGTTCAAAAGTCCAAGTACCAAAAACTGAAGACGAAACTCAAAGCGGCTCTATCCGGTTTATGCTTCTCTTCCGATGAAGAGTAGAGCTCTTAGTCCTCCCTATTCCCCTTGTAGCTATAGGATTAGATTAGAAGTTGAGTTTACTTATGTATCTCAAAACTTTGTATTTTCTTAATGCTATTTAATCCTTCTTTTTCTTGTCTCATGTTCTTTTTTGATATTTTCAAAAAAGGAGAGAAGTTGATATGTGGTTATTTTTGATTTGCATACGTTGCATCTTTAAGTTGGTTTAAGTTGGTATGACATGGCATGGTTGGCAAATGGTAGTATTTGGATTTGGCATGGCATGGTTTGCTAAGTTGCATGAAATTTGGTATAAATTGTTTGGTGACATTAGAAGATGCTAATGGTTGTTTTTGATCTTGACATTGTTTTCTTGGTAATAAGTTGCATGAGTTGCTTGATATGTTAGAACATTAGAAATGGTATGAGGATAAGTATTTTGAGCATGCTTACTTGAGGTGTAAAATGCTTGATTAAAACTTTGGTACACATTTGAGAATATAGAATGTGATGGATAGTTTGGTTGAGGGGGAGCATTTTGATCATACTTATTAATTTTAGGAAGATTACATATTGAGGGGGAGTTTTTGATATGATGAGGACGCATGGACTAAGGGGGAGATGTAGCTAGATCAAATGTAAATTTTTTAAAGTAAAAATATCTTTTGAATCATGGTTTTGAAGTCATCAAAAAGGGAGAGATTGTTAAGATATAAAATGTTTTGATGATATAAAGATGTTTTAAATAAGTTAAATTTATACTTGAGATTTGATGCAAAAATGAGAAAAAATACACTATGTCAAAAATGGTTGAGATTGGAACTTACTGTCCAACATCGATCTCGATCGATCGATGTCACTTCAGTCTCTCCCAAGAGAGACTTTGATCGATCAATGTCAGGCAGAAAACTTTCTCTTCAACATCGATCTCTCAGTCCAGGGGACATAGTTCGATTAAAGTGACATCAGTCTCTCCCAAGAGAGACTTCGATCGATCGATGTCAGGCAGAAAACTTTCTGTCCAACATCGATCTCTCAGTCCATGGGACATCGATCGATCGAAGTGACATCAGTCTCTCTAGGAGAGACTTCGATCAATCGATGTCAAGCAGTTTCAAAACTGCAAAGTTTCTGGAGGACATTGATCTCTTAGCCAAGCACTTCGATCGATCGATGTCCCCCAGAATTCAAATTTTTATGAACGTTGGGGCAAAATCCAAGGGAGATTCATGGTGTTTTCTCTATTCAATGTTGCTCAAATTTCTTGTAGACTTTACTACATCATAATTGATGCTTCCTTGACTAATATATCCATGACTAAGCTATTTTAGGTTGACTATTGAGGATCAAATCACTCCATAGGATGGCTAAAGACTATTTGCACATTATCTTGACATTTGATGTAGTTGAAGACATGGTGCAGGCTTCAAAAACGTGGTGAACATTTTCTATAAATGGAAGAAGTTTGGATGAGGCAAATACACACTTTCACCATCATCAAGCTTCATCATTTATTGTAGTATAATTCTCTCATATTTGTAAAAGTGCTAAAAGCTTGTTAAGCCTTTCTTTGTTCTTCATTGTTATATATTGAGAGATAGAGAGTCTGACACAAGAGAAACCATAAATATTTGATCTCTTGCTTGTGTTTAGACTAGTAAAAAAGTGTGAAGCCTACTATTTCCTTCAACCCACTGTGAGGAAGTTCTTGAGAGAACTTGTTGAAGTTGTGAGGTAGCAAGAAATTGTTCTTACTAGAGCTGTAGTTAATGTAGTTGCACAAGTGTATTTTGTGCAAGAAGTTGTTGTTGTGGTTGCTCACACTAAGGTGTTAGTGTAAGTTTTGCTGTAGTTGTTCTTATTAGCTTTAATAAGAAGAGTAGTTGAAAATCCACTTTGGCAACAAAGTTGTAGTGGAATAGAATCATTTACGATTTGAACCACTCTATATCTGGTGTACTCATTCATTGTTTCTCATCTCCTATTCTTGCTTTGATTTTGAAGTCCATTTGAGTTGAGCCACAAAAGAAAATTCCGTAAAATTGCCCAATACTCTATTCACCCCCTTCTAGAGTGTGTTACGGACCTAACAAAGTTTGCGTTTTTCTGAGTAGAGGCTCAGAAGTTGTATTCATCATCGCCCTTAAACATACCTGACCAACGGTCATACCCTTCCCAGTCATTGTCAATCTTCGTAGCCCACCATAACTTACCAGTTCGTGTGATACCAATCCCAGCCAATTGTTTCTTGATCAGTGCAGTATTGCCACTTATCACCTGCCCAAAAACAGAAAAAAATATATCAAATCCAGAGTCCAGCGAGCCAAAGACACTAAACTTGGCAGACCTAGCTGTTCAGGTAGCCAAGTATTTTTAAAAATAATCTGTCCAGAATAGTAGCAAACCCAGCACCCTCACCAGTGCCTTTATCCACTGAAAACCTTACCATCTCCGTCAAACTTAATGGCCACAATTACGTAGTCTGGGCACCATTGGTGCCAAGGGCAATCATTGGAAGGGGGAGCAGACATCACCTTACTGGTGTTCCTCCTCCACCACTGGCAACGGACCCATATTTCCTGGATGGAAACAAGCCGACAATTCTGTTTTCACTTGGATCATCCCAAATATAGAACCACCATTGGTTGTGAATGTGACCCGTTATCCGACTACAAAAGCATTGTGGGATGGCCTAGCACTCACATATGGGTCGGGTTTGGACTCCCTTAGAACATACGATCTTCATCGGAGAGCCAGTCAGATAAAGCAAGGGGAGGGAGCATTGAAGCTGTTGAGAAAAAATGTTTGAATGATTTACAAATGCATGACAAAATTATTATTTGACATGTTTATGTGCTTCATATGTTTATATATATTGTTGCCGTACTAGCAAGCCATGAAGAGTTAAAGCTTACATCATATGGCAAACATTTGTTTTCTTTGAACAATTTTTAGGTGCCACAATTAATAAACTAAACTAGTTCATTAAGTGAAGTACTTAAGTTAATGAACTAACTAGTTCATTAAATGAAGACATATTTGGAGAAGGCTTGACGGCAAAAAAATTTGAAAACGGAAAGTCTCCCTTCTACTCCTCTCACACGCCTATATATATATATATATATATATATATATATATATATATATATATATTTTTAGTGAAACATTTATTGTATTAAAAAAAAGAAAGGAAGCCTCACTTATGGCGGAGGAAAACCATATTACAAGAGTTCAGAGTAGGTGAACAAATGAAATAACGAACTAATGAGGACATATCTCCAGTCGTATACGATATGCCGCATTAAAACCTTGCTAGGAAAAACCACCCTTGTGGATAAAACCCTAGCGAAGGAAAAAGCGTACATATTTATACGACCATCATCGAAATGTATAGTATGTAAATATGAGTACAAATGTTGACATTCTTCCAGGTGGTGTAGATATCGAAGATAGTCGAAATAGTGCTTCAACAGCGTCATCGCCAGTGGTTCCAGCAAAGTACAACAAGGTATGTGCTTGTCAATGATTTTGGAGAACGCCACGGCGAGCAAAACATCCATTGGAAACGCCAGATATAATCCAATACATGAAACAGCAGGCACCAAGAACAAATTATGAGTCATTTGAAGAAAATATAAAACACAGAGTAATTGATCAATTAGCATACCGAGCCTGCCAGCATCCCTAAGGACACAGGCAGGATGTGTCAGAGAACGCCAATCCCTGTGGAAGACATACGGAGTTAGCTTGCGCCAATGACATCGCGCCACGTGGAAGTTCATGCCTTCTAGCGCGTGAACTGAGTGTATAGCTTGAATGAAGCTCCCGACAACAGCAAGAATCCCCGATTGCGAACACATAGACATGCATGCAGCAGCCAAGTAAAAGTATATATCACATAGTCGTAGCAACAGCAGCCCAAGAAAAGAATCAGACAAGATAGTGTACCCACCAAGGCTGCCTGCATAGCGAACAGTGCAGGAAGCAACAGTGCATCTTTGCCCATCAATACCAATTTTCGTGGAAGTACTTTTTGCAACGCATAGTAAATGAGCCTCGTCGCCAATCAAAAACCATGTATATGGAAAAGCAAGATGCTATATATATATATATTCAGATTTTTTTAAAAAGGCACAATATACATATATTCCGACGTATTACCGACACGTTACATATATTACAAACGTACGTCAACGTCACACCACTATATACACCTCATATTTATGAGTATATTCAGGTCTTATATCATATGATATGAGTCATGGTGATGACAAAATTATAACGACACGTTACAAGGTTATAAACTGAAAATTGGCGTATCGGGTGGCTACCGAAACTTCGCCAGCGTGTCACGTACTTGCCATATAAAGATGGCCATCCCATATACTTTAAAAATAGCCAAAAGCTCACATATTCCAACCAGCCATGGAATCATTCCATGTTGGCACACACAAATCATCCAAAATTTAGGCCAAATTGTGGAGATTTCAAATTCAAAGTTTTAAGGCACATGGGGTGCCTCTTTAAGTCAGCCATTGTAGCTGAATATCTACTTTATTTCATGTATATTATGTGTGACATAATATATATAACATGTGCAAAAAGTTTGAATTTAATTGGAGAAAAATCGCGTAATCGACGAAAGTCGAAAATTCGGTTTTCTACGAACATAACACATCGAACGTTTTTGGTATGAGTTGTAACATGTATCTAGACACTTTTTATACATTCAAGACATGTTAAAGTGTTCTAAAAAATTCAAATTATGGCTGATTGAAATTTACCATATATATGTAAATATTGTGCATTATTTGACAAAGCTTACTAAAATGAAATTTCAGCACATGTCTAGTTCATTATACACGCCTAACTCATATTGATTGGAGCCTAGGTGGAGCTTATTTGGCACTTATTTGGCACTTCAATTGTTGGAAAATAAGCTACACATAATTGGTGACATTGAAGAAGGCAATACACAAGGAAACAATTCAAAATAAAACACATGCTGAAATTTCAGTACATGTGGTTTATTATGGACGAATTTTGGTGCATTTTTGTCTTCAATTTTATTCCAAAATTGAAGGGGATTAATGTGTGATTGTATGTTAACATATTGAATACTATTTGACACATGTTTTATTAGTTTATTTCAGATTTTTATATCACATTAAAGGATGCCAAATTGGATCAATCATCAAATAACAAGTAAGCAAGGTCAAGTCATCCTTCCAATCATAATGTGCCAAGTAAGCAAGATGGTGTCATATCTACACAAGGCAATCTACCAAGGGTATTAAAGAGAATTATCAAGATGGTAGAAGACCTAAAGGGAGCAGCCACATTAAGATAAAAGGAAGAGAGTAGTGCAAAGTGAGGAACACAACTCTCATTCTCTCAAGATCAAGAAGCTCTACTACTTTCTTCTCCTCCTTTTCTTTCTTTCTTCTTCTTCTCTCAAGCCTATTGTTCATATAATCTTGATATTATATAGGCTTTAAATATACCACCTACACTCATTCATTTTTGTAAAAGGTTGATCAAGGTATGATCAAACCTTCACTCGGTTGGTGGTGGTGTTTGCGATCGGTTTGTTTGGTTCTTTTGGTTGTATTGGTTGTAAAAGGGTGGAGTTGGTGTATAACTCCAGTAACCCTTGTGTTAAGGTGTTTTTGGTGTTTAGTGATAACCGAGGAAGGTGTCCTCGAAGACTGGAGTATGTTGTTTTAACCAAACCAGTATAAAATTCTTGTTGTTCTTATTTCAGCACTTTACTTTCAGTTTCCTGTTTTTTGCACCATTTTCATTACAACGATAAAAATAACAAACTATTTTCAAAAATCATAAAACTTTTCAGAAGCCACACATCTTATTTTTATTTGGCACAAGTTTCAACTCATTTGGATAAGTATAAGTCAATCAAACTTGAATTGTTATGAGACTAGTGCAATATTATTTGCGGAGTTGCAAAGGTTGAGAACATCAATGTGATTGATATACTTCCCAAAAACAATTTTGAAGACTGTTTCTACCCATTAAAATACATATATTGAGGGTGTTTTCATTAAATTTTCAGACCATTTGGAGTCACCAATTAATCGGAATAAAATTTTCAAATCGGAGTACTATTTCTGGCAGATTTGTGCAATCTGACCAAAAATGTATTTTCAAAGGGTTAGGAGTTGAATTTTAATTTGAAATTTTTATGAGATACTCAAAATATCTAAGAGTAGAATCTCACCATATTTCATAATTTTTGTAAGTCTGTAACTAGGTCTTTAAATCGTTTCAAATCAGAATTTGAAAACAGAAACTGTTTTCAGAAGTGAGGTTTTTTATTCAAAAAGTTTTAAAAACCAAATTTTCCGCACCCACTATTCAAACCCCCCTTCTAGTGGTGCGATACAGGTCCTACAGAAGCTTGCTGGAACAAATTGCAAGACCTATGGACTACAATTGACGCACAGGAACCAAACCCCATGACTTGTGCAACAGACATTAACATACACAACCAGAAAATGGAGGCTCTCAGACTCTATCAATTTCTAACAGCGATTTATGAGAAACACAACATAGAGAAGAACGAATTGCTCAAAAGAGACCCACTGACATCATTGGAGACGGAATTCGAGAGGTCCGCCAGGTAGAAGACAGGTCTATCTTACTACACAGTGTCCCCTCAAAAGATCTCTCATCACTGAGAATTAGACAAGGCCTGGCAACTCAGAGAGTGGCTACCAAAGGCCGAGAATCTAGACAGGGATAGGGACAAGGGAGCGGTCGTGGGGGACAATAACATTCCAGTGGCTGACGGCGTGGACAAGACAAGGAAAGGCTGGTGTGCAGCCACTGTGGCCAGAAAAGACACACCAAAGACAGCTGCTTTCAACTCGTCGGATATCCCGACTGGTATGAGGGAAAGCGCCATCAGAATTACGGAGGAAGGGAGAAAGGAGGAGCAGTAGAAGGGAATGCTGCCATAGCAAGAGAAGAGAAACTTCCAGAAACCACAGGAACGGCGGCAAAAAGTAATGAAGGAGGTAAATGGGTTGAGGGGAGAAATACCCTCAACCCTTCTAATATGTGTTTAGACATTTATGCCCCTGCTGAAATTGCTTCTTCCAGCCTGCAGGTTTCACATAAAGCCGGTTGTCTCCCTAAAGTTTATGTTAATCAAATTTTGACCCCCCACAGTTTCTACAGTACCATTATTTAATCCAGCACCTCCGGTTAATTGCACAACAGCCCCTCTTCTTTCTACCAATTCCAGAGAAGCCCCAGCACTTGACAAAAACAGTCCCTCTGACCCAAAAACTTACCAATCCGGTCCTTTGTCCACTAATCCATCCGATTTTAGGTGGATACTTGACAGCGGTGCCACGGACATCATGTCTAATGATTTTTGCAACTTTAAACTATGGACACATCCGACAAAAACATATATCGAAGCGGCCTACAGAGCACTTATCCCTATCTCTGGGGGTGGCACTATTTCGTCAACTCTCATTTACACTCACATAATTGTCTTTATGTGCCTAGTTTATAATCCAAATTATTCTCTATCAGTTAGATTACCTGTGATTTAAATTGTGCTAACCTGATATATCCTACTTTTTGCCTCTTACAGGTTATTCGCTCGAGGGTGATAATTAGGCGTGGCATTGAGAAGAATGAGCTATACTATATGACAGATGTGGTGCAACAAGGCCGGTCCAATCTTGTCGCCTGAACTACTGAACAACGACTATGGTTATGACACCGTCGTTTGGGCCGCCCCTAACTAGGTTATCTGAAAATGTTATTTCCTTCTTTAACACAGTCTAGACTCACTTTGTCTTGTGATAGTTTTTTACGTGCCAAATATTATTGTTCTACGTATAAGTCAAATAATACCAGAGTCAAAACATTGTTCAGTCTCGTTCATTATGATTTGTGGGGCATTTCTCCATATACTACTGTTCAAGGGTATCAGTACTTTATTACGTTTGTTGATTATTGTTCACAAATAACATGGGTTTATTTTCTCACAAATAAATTTGATGCTTATTCTTAGTTTGTTAATTTCTATCATATGATTGACACACAATTTCACACCAAAATTCGAATCCTCCGGTCAGACAATGGTGGCGAATACCTTAATAAGGATCTCAAAGATTTTTGTAGCTCACATGGTAATCTGCATCAAACTTCCTGTGTGTACACACCAGAACAAAATGCTGTGGCTGAACGAAAAAATCGTATTTTGTTAGAAATGACAAAAGCAATGATGCTAGAGTCCCATGTTCCCAAAACCTTCTGGCCTGAGGTTGTTGCTATCGCTACTTATCTCCTTAATCGACTGCCAACAAAAATTTTGGATCATCATACTCAACTGTCCACACTTGCTTCTCATCCTGAGGTAACTTCTATGCTTACACTAACTCCAAAAATATTCGGGTGCACTGTATTTGTTCATATCCCATCATCACAATGCTCTAAACTAGATGTGTGTAGTGCCCCGGTCCGATACCGTCATCGGAACCAGATGCACCCGCCGTAGTCTACTATGAGAACTACGAAGCGTCAAAGCGGATTAAGCATACATCATCTATGACGTAAGATAAGTCAGCGGAAACATTGATAAATTTAAAACTTCATCGTCATTTAAACCAGAATATGCAGCGGAATTAAAAAGTGTTTGGTCATCTAGCTAACATAAATGTCAGAACAACATAATAACATTGAGTTTCCAATCTCAGAGAAAATAATCCAGCATCTATCTATCCCGATGTCCGTCATCCCATTGAGCCCACTCGCCATCGTCCTCGATAAATATCAACTCATATTCAGGCTCACCTGAAAAGGAATAGAGTAACTGTTCTTAGCGAAATTATCGCCAGCAAGTAACCCGTCTATACACCTTACGGAATCACACACGACGAGTCACCAGTGTATAAATCATTGCCCAAAAATAAGGTGCTCGGGTTAACAAATAACATCTTAATAAAAATTCCTCAAAACAGATAAAGCACATATACGGTACACGGGTACGAGAACAAACAGGTATTAAAACAACATATCACATAAGCAAGTCATAAACTAGCCACGTTTTTTTTGCATATCAAGTCTTATGCTTCGTGTATCATGATGCATGAACTTCTTTAAAATCACACACAACACCCATGCATATGTCTTCTTTCATAAACATGTCATGCATGTCATTTCACAAAACATTTCATCACTTTACATATCATATTCTTCGCGTAGCAGAACTTTATACCCTGTGGGTGATCAGTCCACAGCAAACAGAACTTTATACCCCGTGCTGAAAGGTCCACGGCCCCATTACATATATCATATATCCGTGCTGAAAGGTCCACGGCCCCATTACATATATCATATATCCGTGCTGAAAGGTCCACGGCCCCACAAAATAACTTTATTTTCCGTGCTGATAGGTCCACGGCCCCATAAAATAACTTTATTTTCTGTGCTGATAGGTCCAAGGCCCCATAAAATACTTTATACCCTGCTGTTGATTCACAGATCACGCTTTTATGCCCTGCTTTCGCAGGCGTGACTTTTATACCCTGCGATCAACCAGCAGCCATCTTGTCTTTCGAAAACTTCAAACTTTTCTTGTAAACACATGTTCTTTCGCAAAGCAATTCTCAAATCAAATGCAAGTGCCCATGTCATGATGCAGAATGCTCATGTAACATCATATCAAACGTGTAAACATGCACACACACTTTGCATATCAAGTATAAAGTCCTGAACCCCTATCACATTCTGCTCGTATCATTTCATGTCCCTTCGTATTACAAAATCATCTCGAGTCCACACTTAACCTTGCTCGTTCATACTTCCTCAAACACACCCTTTTCGTACCATTTTGTGCTCTTTCATATTGCTAACTCACTTTGGATTCATACCTAACTTTACTCATTCACACTTAACGTTTATTACTCAAATACACCTCATTCATACCACTTCATGTCCTTTCGTATCACGAATCCACTTCGAATTCATACTTAACCCTACTCATTCACACTTAATGTTTACAACTCTAGCACACTTTCAAAACACTTTGTAATTTATGAGCAATGGAATATAATAAAGGTATCTCACACACACATCTTACATATCAAGTATACGGTCTTGCACCTCAAACACTCCTTGTTTGTATCTTTCCAAGTCCGTTCGTCTCACTAATTCACTTGGGATTCAATCTTATTCTTACTTAGTCAATCTTACCATCTATTCCTCATTTACACCTCAAATACCCTTGCATTTTATGTTCAAAGGAAGTGTATAAAGTTGATACATTTACATAGGCCGCCTAAAGGGTCAAAAAGACTTCCAGTATACTTGGAACGCCACATGAGGCGCCTAAAGTGACATAGATCGCCTATACTAGGCGTTCGAAGTGTTCGGGGATGTGCCGTAGACATTGAACGCCTACATGAAGCGCCTAATGTGACATTGAACGCTACTTTAGGTGCCTAATGTGACATAGAGCGCCTAATGTAGGTGTTCGAAGTGTTCGGGGATGATTCAGGACACATTGAACGTTACATTAGGCGCCTAATGTGACATAGAGCGCTTAATGTAGGTGTTCGAAGTGTTCTGACGGTTCAAAACTGCAGTTTTTCTGTACGAGAAAGCTTCAGGACACATTGAACGCTACATTAGGCGCCTAATGTGACTTAAAGCGCCTAATGTAGGCGTTCGAAGTGTTCTGACGATGCCAAACTGCAGTTTCTCTGCAGTAACTGCCTCCCATCATCTTCCTCCTTCAACCCTTTCATGTTAAACCTCTCAAGATCCATCTTACCATCTAGATTCATCATTCTTAACTCACATCTAATCATGAATTGATGCTTAGATATGTCTAACAATATCCACTCTTAACCTTCAATCATTCACAACCTTCAAAAGTTATCATCAACACTCCCAACACAACAAGTCTACAACAATGCCATCACTCATCCTTCAATTCTCTGCACTTACTCTCAAACGTTTAAGTGTAGACAATCAACATAAGAATAGAACAAGACAATAAGCACATCAAAATATACACTTTCATGGGCATGCTTGACAAACAACAAAGCACCACACAACTATTTTCGGAAATATGGCCCAAAGAACAAGACTTTACGCAACTAGCAACAAAACTTACATATAATAAAGCATTTATCATAGACAAGACAAGATTACTAATGTGTGATTCAAGTTTTCTCTTTGTAAGAATATAGGGCCTACAGTATCAAAATTTACGTAAAGCGTATAGAAAGATTACTTGCCTTTGTTCCTAGTTAGCTTACGGATTTACTGCAGAATTTCGGTAGAGGTTGCACCTAGATTGACCTTCTTCCTTCCTTTTTCTTTTTTCTCTTCTTCTTCTTCTTCCTCTCTTTCTCTTTTCTCTCTTTTCCCCTCTTCAGCCGTTTTTTCCCTTTCTCTTTGCTGTTTGGAACCGCCAATTGAAGTGTGTGTGGGGGAGTTATGCTCCCATGTGTAACTCCCCATTCATTTAAGTGGGTTGAGGGGTATTTTAGGTAGTTTACCCTAATTTCTTAATCCTCACCTTTAACCCCTTTATTTCCTTTTCCTATATTTTATTTTCACTCAGCTCCTAATCTATACCATTGAGTAGATCGTGTCTAAGGTTGACCTTTAATTATTGAGAGTCGTGCTAAAAAGTCACGGGGTATGACATTCCACCCCCCTTACAAAAAGTTTCGTCCTCAAAACTTGCGTACCTTAGACAAAAAGTTGAGGGTACTTCTCCCGCATGTGTTCTTCGAGTTCCCAAGTGGCTTCACGTTCCGTGTGGTTGCTCCACTGGACTTTCACATGAGGAATCACCCGCTTCCTCAACACTTGATCCTTTCGGTCTACAATTTTCACGGATATCTCCTCGTATGTAACATCATCCTTAAGTTCCAAAGGTTGAGCTTCAAGTACATGACTTGGATCCGTCACGTACTTCCTTAGTTGTGACACGTGAAAGACATTGTGAAGTTGCGCCAACACGGGAGGTAACGCTAACCTATATGCCAAGGCTCCCACTTTCTCCAGTATTTCATAGGGATCAATAAAGCGAGAGCTTAGCTTGCCTTTTACTCCAAATCGCATGACACCCTTTGTAGGCGATACTCTCAAGTAGACCTTTTCACCTACATCAAATTCCAATGGTCGTCGTTTGGAATCTGCCCAACTCTTGTTGCGATCCTGAGCCGTCTTGAGTCTTTCCCAGATGACTTTCACCTTCTCTAGCGTTTTCTCCAATAGCTCAGGTCCCGTGATGGTCCTCACGCCCACTTCGTCCCAATAAACCAGAGACCTACATTTCCTTCCATACAAAGCTTCAAAAGAGCCACGTCACTTGCATGGTGGTGACTTCTATTATACGAGAACTCCATTAATTTAATCATTCCATCCCAACTTCCTTTGAAGTATAGGACACAAGTCCCTAACATGTCTTCTAGGGTCTGAATAGTCCGCTCAGATTGTCTATTGGTTCGGAGATGATACACTGTACTTAACCTTAATTCCGTCCCCATGGCTCTCTAAAATATTGTCCAGTGCTCGGCAGTAAACCATTGGTCTCGGTTAGGCGTTATGCCCATGGGAACACCATGCAGGCTGACAAATGTTGACCATATCCAAATTTACCAACTTATCGAGAGATGCTTCCCTCGAGACAGGTAGAATATGTGTAGACTTGGTCAACCGATCCACAATTACCAAAATCATGTTATATCCACTTATTGTTCTCGGTAGACCAGTCACAAAGTCCATTGTGACACATTCACATTTCTACTCTAGAATCTCCGACAGCATCGATAATCCACCAGGTCGTTGGTGCGCACCAGACATCCTTCAAATCTCCACAATATGCCTCTTCAAATCTCCTTGCAATATTTCTTTCCTTAGCTCATCTAAATCAGACATACACACATTTTTTCTAAACATAAGCGCCCATCCTCATTGGTCTGAAATCCATCAACCTGACTATGCCTCAGTTTCCAAGCAATATCACCCACAGTCTTATTCTTCTTTTGAGTTTCTTTCACCTAATTCATCAAACTTGAGATGACGGTCTATAATGCGAAAACCTTAACCATAGAGTCAACCAAATTCAAGCCAAATTCTTCTATTTCTCTCTCAAGTGATGAGTGTCGCGCCTGGTTAGATTCTCTGCTTAATACATCTACCACTTTATTAACTTTTCCGGGATGGTAATTAATGGTCATGTCGTAGTCCTTTAGTTGTTCCCACAATCTTCGCTGCCTCATGTTTAGCTATCTCGAAGCATGCGCGGTAACTCATTCGTGTTGTACCAAAACACAACCTACAAGTGAAGTATCAAACTAAACTTGATTTGGATGGAAAATCATAACCTATGTTACAGTTTACGTACCTAAGCCCCCTTTTTTTTGGCGCATCATTATAGGTCACAAACCCTTCAGTTCCAGAGGGTTGAGCCAATACTGGGGATGTGGTTAATCTCTTATTAAACTCCGTGAAGCTTTTCTCACATTCCACCGTCCACTCAAGCTTGAACTTCTTTTGAGTACGACGATTGAGAGGCATTGCTACTATCGAAAATCCCTCGACAACCTCATGTAATTACTAGCTAGACCCAAGAAACTCCGCACATCGATGACATCCATGGTCTAGACCAATCGGTGGTAACTTCAACTTTCTTTGATTCAACGGCAACGCCAAACCCCTTCAAAGATTACATCTTCCATCTCATGATTCTTTCCTGACACTTGCTTCAATCGATAGTAAGTGTTGTGTAAAATCATAATTTGTTCTTGGGTGCTTGGACATGGTACTGAGTTTCTAACTATTCCGGTGAACCATCAAGGCGCTTAACGCATCCGTTTGCCATGAAAGAGTGGTTCACTCTGCTATTGCAAAGTACATTGGCCAATATCTTATTCACTAAAATTGTACCTCATACTCGTCGATAGCTTCTTAGTTATCCGCATCAGTCATAACATGGACGCGGTATTCGTTCTAGGCTACTGAGTCGCCTCTTCCCGAGCATTCTTCCTCGTCTCTGGAAATCTCTAATGAGACAACCCACCGGTCTGTGTTGGTAACATACTCTTCCCAACTTCCCACATTCCCATCATGACTCTTATTGCAATGCAACAACTCCTATGGCCTGTCACCAACTCCACTCTCCTTTTTTTTGATCTCTAACCTTTGTCAGAGTATCCTGCATCGGCCATCTCCTGCCGCCACTCTACGGAAATCACTCTCGACGTGAAAGCACGTGTCCATCATGTCCTCTTTGGTTCTCCTCTCAACACTTACAATTGCGGACTGGATTCTTGAGAACAAATCTCGCTCGAACTTCATCATCTCCAAGTGATTATCTTACATAATCGTAGGAGCGAATTAACCAACGCATGGAAACAGTCGGCATACTCCGACACTGTCATCCGACCCTATTTCAGCTGTCGGACGCCCTTATCTTGTCTAATCTTGCTATCTCGGGCACGTAATACTGCAGAGAGGCATATCGCAGAATTGTGTCCCAGAGATCAATGGGGTCTGAAATTTAAATTATTATAGAAATTTAAATAATATACGCGCTCGCACACACCCAACCCAGATCATACTTAGACTCTAGAAAATCATCACTTATACCTAAGGATAAAACTTAAGGGAAAATCACATCTTAATTTGCTATAGATCATGAACCTAAGTTTCTGAGATAGATCTGAAGCCTAGGCTCTGATACCACCTGTAGCGCCCCGGCCCGATACCGTCATCGGAACCAGATGCACCCGCCGTAGTCTACTATGAGAACTACGAAGCGTCAAAGTGGATTAAGCATACATCATCTATGACGTAAGATAAGTCAGCGGAAACATTGATAAATTTAAAACTTCATCGTCATTTAAACCAGAATATGCAGCGGAATTAAAAAGTGTTTGGTCATCTAGCTAACATAAATGTCAGAACAACATAATAACATTGAGTTTCCAATCTCAGAGAAAATAATCCAGCATCTATCTATCCCCATGTCCGTCATCCCATTGAGCCCACTCGCCATCGTCCTCGATAAATATCAACTCATATTCAGGCTCACCTGAAAAGGAATAGAGTAACTGTTCTTAGCGAAATTATCGCCAGCAAGTAACCCGTCTATACACCTTACGGAATCACACACGACGAGTCACCAGTGTATAAATCATTGCCCAAAAATAAGGTGCTCGGGTTAACAAATAACATCTTAATAAAAATTCCTTAAAACAGATAAAGCACATATACGGTACACGGGTACGAGAACAAACAGGTATTAAAACAACATATCACATAAGCAAGTCATAAACTAGCCACGTTTTTTTTGCATATCAAGTCTTATGCTTCGTGTATCATAATGCATGAACTTCTTTAAAATCACACACAACACCCATGCATATGTCTTCTTTCATAAACATGTCATGCATGTCATTTTACAAAACATTTCATCACTTTACATATCATATTCTTCGCGTAGCAGAACTTTATACCATGTGGGTGATCAGTCCACAACAAACAGAACTTTATACCCCGTGCTGAAAGGTCCACGGCCCCATAACATATAACTTTATACCCCGTGCTGAAAGGTCCACGGCCCCATTACATATATCATATATCCGTGCTGAAAGGTCCACGGTCCCATTACATATATCATATATCCGTGCTGAAAGGTCCACAGCCCCACAAAATAACTTTATTTTCCATGCTGATAGGTCCACGGCCCCATAAAATAACTTTATTTTCCGTGCTGATAGGTCCATGGCCCCATAAAATACTTTATACCCTGCTGTTGATTCACAGATCACGCTTTTATACCCTGCTTTCGCAGGCGTGACTTTTATACCCTGCGATCAACCAGCAGCCATCTTGTCTTTCGAAAACTTCAAACTTTTCTTGTAAACACATGTTCTTTCGCAAAGCAATTCTCAAATCAAATACAAGTGCCCATGTCATGATGCAGAATGCTCATGTAACATCATATGAAACGTGTAAACATGCACACACACTTTACATATCAAGTACAAAGTCCTGAACCTCTATCACATTCTGCTCGTATCATTTCATGTCCCTTCGTATTACGAAATCATCTCGAGTCCACACTTAACCTTGCTCGTTCTTACTTCCTCAAACACACCCTTTTCGTACCATTTTGTGCTCTTTCATATTGCTAACTTACTTTGGATTCATACCTAACTTTACTCATTCACACTTAACGTTTACTACTCAAATACACCTCATTCATACCAATTCATGCCCTTTCGTATCACGAATCCACTTCGAATTCATACTTAACCCTACTCATTCACACTTAATGTTTACATCTCTAGCACACTTTCAAAACACTTTGTAATTTATGAGCAATGGAAGATAATAAAGGTATCTCACACACACATCTTACATATCAAGTATACGGTCTTGCACCTCAAACACTCCCTGTTTGTATCTTTCCAAGTTCGTTCGTCTCACTAATTCACTTGGGATTCAATCTTATTCTTACTTAGTCAATCTTACCATCTATTCCTCATTTACACCTCAAATACCCTTGCATTTTATGTTCAAAGGAAGTGTATAAAGTTGATACACTTACATAGGCCGCCTAAAGGGTCAAAAAGACTTCCAGTATACTTGGAACGCCACATGAGGCGCCTAAAGTGACATAGAGCGCCTATACTAGGCGTTCGAAGTGTTCGATGATGTGCCGTAGACATTGAACGCCTACATGAAGCGCCTAATGTGACATTGAACGCTACTTTAGGCGCCTAATGTGACATAGAGCGCCTAATGTAGGTGTTCGAAGTGTTCGGGGATGATTCAGGACACATTGAACGCTACATTAGGCACCTAATGTGACATAGAGCGCCTAATGTAGGTGTTCGAAGTGTTCTGACGGTTCTAAACTGCAGTTTTTCTGTACGAGAAAGCTTCAGGACACATTGAACGCTACATTAGGCGCCTAATGTGACTTAAAGCGCCTAATGTAGGCGTTCGAAGTGTTCTGACGATGCCAAACTGCAGTTTCTCTGCAGTAACTGCCTCCCATCATCTTCCTCCTTCAACCCTTTCATGTTAAACCTCTCAAGATCCATCTTACCATCTAGATTCATCATTCTTAACTCACATCTAATCATGAATTGATGCTTAGATATGTCTAACAATATCCACTCTTAACCTTCAATCATTCACAACCTTCAAAAGTTATCATCAACACTCCCAACACAACAAGTCTACAACAATGCCATCACTCATCCTTCAATTCTCTGCACTTACTCTCAAACGTCTAAGTGTAGACAATCAACATAAGAATAGAACAAGACAATAAGCACATCAAAATATACACTTTCATGGGCATGCTTGACAAACAACAAAGCACCACACAACTATTTTCGGAAATATGGCCTAAAGAACAAGACTTTACGCAACTAGCAACAAAACTTACATATAATAAAGCATTTATCATAGACAAGACAAGATTACTAATGTGTGATTCAAGTTTTCTCTTTGTAAGAATATAGGGCCTACAGTATCAAAATTTACGTAAAGCGTATAGAAAGATTACTTGCCTTTGTTCCTAGTTAGCTTACGGATTTACTGCAGAATTTCGGTAGAGGTTGCACCTAGATTGACCTTCTTCCTTCCTTTTTCTTTCTTCTCTTCTTCTTCTTCCTCTCTTTCTCTTTTCTCTCTTTTCCCC